>QLTV01001474.1:1703688-1737618 GCA_003457575.1 Thermophis baileyi
CGGGGCGACAGCAGACCTGTCCACACAGGCCGCTGCCTCACCACCAACTGCATTGCGCATGTCTAGTAGGGCTCCTAAACGCCCCGCCTACCTGCGTGATTACGTATGCTGGACTGCTCCATCCAGTAGGGGAGGGGTGTTATGTTCTAACTGTTATAACTGTGTTGCATGGTTCCAACCAGGTCCAGCGTTTGAGCGGGAAAAAGCTCAAACGCTATTGGCTGGTCTGTCTGACAGCTCCCTATAAAAGGGCAAGCTGTCAGACTGCTCTTTGCTGGTTGCTGATACAAGAGCTGAAATAAAGAGCTGCTTGGAAGTCTGTCTCCTGTCATCTCTACCCACTATCTAACACCTTGTCCCATTGTATTGAAGGCAGGGATGAAATGCTCCCGGTTCGCTCATGCCTGTCGGTCGCCGTAGAGCCAGTCGCCAAGGTAGCGCGAGGCTCCGCTCACCCGCCCGGACGCCACCATTTGGGTTCTTTTACCCTCTGGTCATGCACAGAATGCTTTGCGCATGCGCAGAGGGTAAAAGAACCCAAATGGTGGCGTCCGGGTGGGTGGGCGGAGCCTCGTGCTACCTTGGTGACCGGCTCTATGGCGATCGACAGGCACGAGCGAACCGGGAGCATTTCACCCCTGATTGAGGGGATGTTGTGCAGATCTTAGTTGTTCTGCGCAGGTAGTACGGTATTAGCTGGAGGTTTCTAAGACATTTGGGCTCCAAGACACATAGGGCTTTATAAGTGATAAATTGGAAACAAACCATAATAAATGAAGCTCTCAGGCAATGGTGACAATGATGTGATTATCCAGCAAGCACAAGGGTAGGTAGTTACTTACCAGCCAAAGGTTCTGGGTGGTTTTATGTCTCAGTGTAATGAGTGGTCCTCAGTAGTGAGCAAAGTGGACAAATTTCCATCTTGGAATAAAGCAGCTCTTGTGATGTGAACTTCACCTTAAAAAAAATACAACAAAATCAAATTCTACTGGAATTAGTGTCCATAAGTTTCCCCTTTGTTGTGTGGCTGTAAGGTATCCATGACATCAAATACAAATCTCCCATTATCTCAAATGCAGCAAAATTGCTGTGCTAAGTTCACTTACTACATACATTTAAAGCTTAAAAAAGCTTTGCCAGGATGCTAAGACCTAAGCATCACCACCTGCTGTCTAAAAAAGTGTACTGTTTACTGAAGTAAGCATTTCTTTGAAACAAAACAGACTGGTTTACAATCTTAGAACATACTAGGCAATCAAAAAAATTGCCTAGATTGATCGATCATCTTTGTTATTGCTTTCTGAGAATAGTTCATTTGTGTATTAACCACTACATCATGACATTCCCTAAACCTATGGCAGATAATAGATCTATCAAAACAAGATAGTTGCCTCTGGTAACTCTTTGGTATGATTCACCAGGATTCTTCTTACAGTAGGTAAGGCTGTCCATTCCATACAACTGGCTTATACCTGAAATAACCTGGCTACCTCAGATGTGGTAGTGGACATTGCCCTTTGCCAGTGTTAAAGCAAGAGTTAACTTGTAAGTCAGAAAACTTTAGGAGGAAGTGGTGGTGGTGATGCTGCTGCTAGATTGTGTTATTCTCAATGGTACAACTGTTTGTTCTGTTTTTGGAGTGCAATCTTTAGAAAAATCTCCTACCTGCTTTTATTTTAAACTAGCTTTGAAAAGTAGTCTATAGGATTGTATGGTTTCAGTGGGTACATTTAGACCATAGATGAGTACAGCGTGCTGATATAATTTATTTGACTTTGGTTGTTGGATCAAAATTTGAACTGCTTACCTAGATCTCTTACATAACATGAAGGACAGCTGGAACAACTCTATTTTTACAAATAAATAGCTTCCTGCTTCCATCTAGACATCAGAACAGAGATCAGGATAAGCTATGGCAACAGTTGCCAACCTTTCCAGTTTGGCGGCCCGGCCTGGTGCGGAGGGGTGTGTGATCGGCAGGCGTACGCGTGCACGCACAGCTCCATTTGTGCAAGGGGTGGGTGGGCATGTGCGCCCTCCACTTGCGCGAATGGAGCTTCCTGCACGAATGGAGGGTGCTTGCGCTCACGCGCAAAGCTCCACCTGTTCAAGCGGCATGAAATTCCGCTCACGAGCTGAGGCCACTCGCGCATGAAGCTCCATTCATGTGAAGGGAGCTCCGCACAGGAGCGCAAGCACCCTCCGCTTGCGTGAGTGGAGCTTCGTCTGCATGTCCATCTCTCCCATGGTTTTGAACAGGCCATGTCCTGGTAGTGGGCCACAGCCCCAGGATTGGGGACCTCTGAGGTATGGGATGCAAAAGAAACTTTTATCCTAATCTAGCAATATCTAGGGTTTTAAATCCACAATATGGCCACCATTGATTGGTTTAGATATGCCATGCCACTCAGAATTATCAGAGATCCCATGAAGGTTGTATTCATACAAAGTCTCCAGGGCAGATAGACTGTTTTGCCTTGATTGCCAACAGGTTGAGTAACATGTTATTTCAAGTTTCTGCAGAATTCAATAGAAGCAGATATCAAAAGTTGAATAATGGACTACCACAAGGATCAGTGCTGTCCCCTCCTGTTTTTAACTTGTTCACTCATCACCTGCCTTAAACTGTTTCTCAGAAATCTATTTATACTGATGATATCAATCTCACAACTTCAATGACGCAGAGGACATCCTTTCTTAAGATCTCCAGAAACTGGATAACTACTTCAAAAAATGGCACCCCCAACCAAGCCTAACAAAAACAGAAGTAGCCACATTACACCTCAGCAATAAGTAGCCACATTACACCTCAGCAATAAGTACGCCTTCAGTAAAGTTCTGAAACTGCATTTTATAATGTAATACCTCTCAAACTACCTGGGGGTAACACTGGACAGATCACTAACTTTCCGACACCACCTGGAAAAAACAGCTGTAAAATTGAAAAGCTGCACAATTTATTGAAGAGACTGTTTCGAACATCCTGAGGTGCTCATGCTAACACCCTAAAAAAAATAGCCTTGGATTTGCTTTACACAACTACCGTATTTTTTGGACTATAAGACGCATCGGACTATAAGACACACCTAAATTTACAGGAGGAAAACAAGAAAAAAATAGTTTTTGGTCTCCGTGCGTTGCGTTTTCGCCCTCCCCGGCCCCCAGAAGCACTCTGCAGTGCTTCGCATGGCCCATTTTCGTAAAAAATGGGCCTGTTTTTGCCAAAAATGGGCCCATTTTTGGGCTCCCAAGCCCTCTGCACATCACATTTTCACCCTCCCCAGCCCCCAGAAGCACTCTGCAGGCCAAAAATGGGCCCATTTTTGGCAAAAACAGGCCATGCAGAGCACTGCAGAGTGCTTCTGGGGGCCGGGGAGGGCAAAAACGTGACGTGCAGAGGGCTTGGGAGCCCAAAAATGGGCCCATTTTTGGTGAAAATGGGACGTGCGGAGCATTGCAGAGTGCTTCTGGGGGCCGGGGAGGGTGAAAATGCGACACGTGGAGGGTTCGGGAGGGCAAAAACGCCTGTATTCGGTCTATAAGACACACCTAAATTTTCACCCACTTTTAGGGGGGGGGGGGAAGGTGCATCTTATACTCCAAAATTATATGGTAAATATTGTGCTAGTGTGTGGCTTAACAGTGTCCAGACCCAAATGCTTGATGACCAACACCACTAGACAATGTGTATCATCTCTGGCACATTGCATCCCACTCCTATGCATTGGTTACCAGTACTTAGCAATATCATACATTCGACATTAGAAGATAACAAGCTCTCATTTGGCTATGGTCAAGGATGCTGAACAAGGCCCTTCCTATTCACCAAGACAATGCATAATCCATCACAAGACTGAAAATTCGTAGGCCAGCATGGAAAACCGCTTTTCACTTAACATCTACCCAGTTTAACCTCGAGAATGCCTGGAGAGAGGAATGATCCAAGGTACCTTCTTGTGGCTTGACCATTAGAGATCCCTCTAACAAACCACCTGGTTTTAATCTGTCTCGCTCTGTCTGGATGTAATTCTGAAATTGAACAGAATTACATGTGATACTGAAAGAAGCGTCTCTGCCCTGGGGATGGTAAAATTTCCTTTGTTACGATTGTGGTGCTGATATGCAAACTATTAAACATACTGTGCAACATTGCCTATGATGTATTTTCTCTGGTTCCCTAGAAGATCTACACGAAGCAACATCAGCAGCGATCACCTGAAAACTGAATTGGGCATCCAGTTATGAGGCCATTGCCTTACCCTCATAGAAGTTTTATATATAATTATGTGGATTGTATTTATATGTTTACTTCTCTTCTCTTCTGTCATGTTCTCATCATACACTAAATAAATAAATAATCAATAATATCTAGATCTACAGCCGTACTATGGCCATCATTGATTGGGTTACATATGTCATGCAAACGTATCTAGGTGGGGTTGGCGACTTTGTTTCAGAATGATCAGAGATCCAGTGAAGGTTGTATTCATACAAAGTCTCCAGGGTTAGATGAAGGAAGGTGCTGAAGGAACTAGTGAACGTAATCACAGAACCATTTTTGGTACTCTTTGAGAGCAGCAGCAGAACTAGTTTCAGAAGACTGGAGGAGAGCAAATGTTATCTCAGTCTTAAAGAAGAGAATCTGGGAAACAACAGACCCTTGACATCTATGTTGGACAAACTTTGAATAATTATCAAGCAGCATGTTTGTGAGTGTTTTGATATGCATACTGCAATTAATAAGAGTGGAATGGGTTTGTTACAAATAAATTGGTTCAGACTAAATCTATTTCCTTGTTTGACAACTTTATCAGGGTTAAAGTTTAATAGATCAGAAGCATGCTTTAGAGTTTAGACAGTGTATCAGGACCTCATCAAACTCCTTAAAAACATGATAGAATATGGATACAACTATAGCAGTGTATGTAAGACTTTTTTCCATCCCTTTTTGGCATGTATGCAATGTTGCAATACATTATAAAATTAGGGGTGGGTCTTATATCGTGATGCTTTTTGTTCTCCGCCCCCTTTGTCACATAGATGTTCATGAATTTACAGTTGGCTGAACGACTATACCCATGAATGCTCACTCATGATTCCACTTCAGCTTGGGGTGGAATGCAACAGGGCTGACCTGGTCCCTGTGCTATTTAAGATCTTTATTAGACTTGGCTGGGGATTTTAGCCTGCAGATGACATAAAACTGGGCAAGGAAGCTAAGCCTTTAGATAATAGAAAATCTAGATCCAAATAAGCTTGAAAAGTAGTCTGAAGTGAATAAAACGGATTTTAACAGGAAAAAAAATGGTAAAATCCTGCATCTGCCTAGGAAAAATATAAAGCACAAATATAGGATGGGGAAAATCTGGTTTGTTAATAATACATGTGAATGAGGTTTGAGTGATCTTGTTGACCATATAAGTATTCCTGGACCTAGGACTGCAATTGGGATGGATTTTGGGTTGTTGCGGTTTTATGTCAAGGTACCTACATGATTGGATACAATTTCATGACATTTTTGTGGTGATTGTTAAGTGAATCATGTGGTCATTAGATGAACCCATTCTTCAGAATGGGCTATTTTCGCAAAAAAACCTGGCAGAAAACATTAAAAATTATGATCATGTGACCATAAGATGCTATAACCATGGATCATAAATGCAAGCGGGTTGCCAAGTGCCTGAAATGTGATCACATGATCATGGGAATGGACAGCAGTCATAACTGTGAGGATGGGCGATAAGTAGCTTTTTTTTTTAGCCTATTGTAACTTCAAACTGTTGTTAAATGACAAGTTGTAAGTCAAGGACTACCTGAATGAGGAACAGATCTAGATATATAGAAAAGATAATGAGTGTATTCAAATATCTCCAAATATCTGAAAGGCTGTCACTCAGAAGAAATGCACTCTCTTTGCCCCAGAGGACAGGATTAGAAACAATGGAGTAAAATGACAAAGAAGCAGATGGAGGCTAGCCATTAGGTGGAACTCCTTGATTTTAGGAGCTGCCAGCCAGTGGAATAGGCTGCAGGTGAAATGGTGAGTTTTCCTTTGCGAGAAACCTTCAGAGGCTAGATCGTCCTATATCAAATTCTAGTGAATCCTGTAATGAGAGGAGAGTAATTCGATGACCTCTAAGGTCCTTTCAACTTTATAATTCGATGATACTTTTTTTGATTTAGATTTGTGGAACGCACAACATACTAAACTATAATCAAACCATATACTGTACATTAAATCACAAATCAAGCACATTTTAGTCTACTTTACGATACAATATGAAAGCCTGTTTGCTACAGTGGTTAAGGTGCTGGCCCAAAAACTAGGAGACTGTGACTTCTAGTCTCACCTTAAGCATGAAAAACTGGTGACTTTCAGTCAATTACTCTTCTCTCAGCTCACCTCACAGGTCGTTGTTGTGGGGAAAATAGGAGGAAGGATTATTATGCTTGTTAACTTGAGTAACTTATAAAGGTGGGATAAAAAAAAAACACTCTCTCTCAGTCCTAGGAAAAAGAGAGTGAACATTTTGGACAAACTGCAGAGATAAGTTCAGATGGTTGCCAGGAATCAACACTGACTCAAATGTACCACAGGTTAAAAAAAGCACAAATGTAGCTTAATTATCATTGGATAAATTGCCTGCTGTGAACCAAAAGCATGCTTGCTTCCCCTGAATGATGGTATTGTTTTGAAGGAAGACAGAGGTCACTGATTATTCAGAGTCTTATTTCTTGCTTTCAAATCATTGCAACCACTACTATAAATCCAACTCCATTAAGAGGTAAATTACTTCAAAATAGTAGATTAGCAAAACCTCATAAAATGTCATTCTTAGGTTTCTGGCAAGAATTTAGAATCATGAAAACTTTATGCTGAGTGCAGTCTCTTTCCATTCCTCTTAAATGCCAAGGTTGCAAGCCTAAGCACAATTAGGCAGCATTAATTAACTTTAGCTTCACCAAAGTCAGTGAATGTTACTTCTGACTAAACATGCTTAGATTGCAGAGTATTACTACACTTCTACAGGCGCTTACTAGATCTTATGACAAGATGAACCACAAAATAGCCGTGTTAGCCTAATTATTGTGCAAAGTCAGCTTGTATGGTTTAGGAGCCGAGGTGGCGCAGTGGTTAGAGTGCAGCACTGCAGGCTACTTCAGCTGACTGCTAGCTGCAGTTCGGCGGTTCAAATCTCACCGGCTCAAGGTTGACTCAGCCTTCCATCCTTCTGAGGTGGGTAAAATGAGGACCCAGATTGTTGGGGGCAATATGCTGACTCTGTGAACCGCTTAGAGAGGGCTGTAAAGCACTATGAAGCGGTATATAAGTCTAAGTGCTATTGCTAGTGCTATTGCTATTTATGGTTGTGCATCTCATGCAAATACAGAAAATGGGATCAATTGGGCAAACCATGGTTAAGCAGGGATAAGTTTGAAAGAACAGCCAAAAATCTCAGGGTACATATGCATAATGTACCGAGGCACAAATAAACAAACCACTTATGCCTTAGTGTTATGAATGTTCTATTGTAGTTTGAGAAATAACATTAAACAATGATTTAATATGATCTACCGGTATGCATTCAGCAACACCAATGCTAACACCAGCCAGAGCGTAGAACAACTCAAAGTAGTGCAAGATCAGAAGATACGGAGAGACGTGGCCCATAGAATTGCCAGGAGTCAGACAAGATTAAATGGATAACATCGTCATCATCTTGCATTTAGCTTTAATTTAGAACAAACATGAGTCCGATTGATTTGAAAGTATTCTGGCTACAATTGCCCAGGTTTTCCATTATAATTTCTTTCTCATCAGAAGTATTGTCATTAGATTTGTTTCCATCTATTCCTTCTACATACCTTTACAGATAACATTCAGCCCTAGCACTGTCACTTTTCTATTTTACACAGCACCTGATACTGTGGTGGTGAATAAATAATTATGTAGTTAATAGAAGATGAAATGAAGTCTACTGGGACATGGCAGCAGTGCTTGGAGTTGTTGATTTAGGATCAGAATCTAATAATACCAAAAAAACCTTCCTCTTGTGGTTAAGATGTGGATTTTCAAGGTTCTCTGAGGATTATACTTGAGAATAGAAAACAAGGCAATATTCTGCCGTGAGATCAATCAATGGGCTTTTATTCAAAAATTTTAGTGTGATGAATAAGCCAACTCTGAGATAAGTAAATACCACTTGACTGTAATCTTCTGGCAAGCATATAAAAGGAGAGTCCTTCTGAAATGGCATCACCCTGCTGAAAGTCACTTTTGAGTTGTGCATGATTTGTAGCAACTTTATTGACTTGTCCTTGCAGTTTTCTTAGCAGCAATATAGAAATGGCTTATTGCTGTTTTCTGGGATAATTTTTATCTTCTCCATCTAGACTACAGTCCTGAGATTTCCGGTGAAAGAGGTGTTCTCAGAAGAGGATTAAAAAAAAAGTCAAGATGGAAGCTATAACAACTGAACTTTCAATTGCACTGTTGGGGCCACCATCTTGACTTTTCTGACCCTATCCTGTGGATGCTCCTACCCAGTAACCTCTTATCGAAGTACTAAGCAAGCTAGATTCTGCTTCATTTTTGAGCAGTCTAATTTTTGAGCAGGTCACAAGGAGACAGGAGGAATAGGTTATGTCGAATTGGAAAACAAATCGGAATATACCTCAGGACAGATCGAAGACTGTCTTGCTACAACTGCCCTTTAATTTAGGCTTCAGTCCATCAATCAACGCCGACATACACATCCGACACTGCACACCTGAGTTAAAGCCACTCAGAGGGTTACAGTATTCAGCTACGCGGCGCTAGAATGTCCTCAGGCAAGTGGAGATGCTGGATCAGCCATTCAGCCGCTTCGATTGCCGCTTCGCCAGGAGGCAGCTAGTTGGGACATTGTGTAATTCGGCCTAGGTGGTTAGCTTTTGGATCAGAACCTGGCACTTAGATCAAGTGAGTAAACCGTGATATAGTTAACGCCGGATGATGGGTTACGCGCAGAAAGTTATTCCAGGGCTTAGATGCATCCCCGGGGACATTCTTGCAAATACTTGTCGGCAGAATGTGGATATTCACTCATACTCCCCCGCTTGTCGGCTTGCAGGAGCACTTCTCTAACCGGGCACTGGAGCGAACGAGATGGTGGATTCCTCCAGCCGGCTTCTCCTCGTCCTTTTCAACTTGAGAAATCCTTCCAAATGCCCGGAGTCCCCTTGCCTCTGCTAAAAAGCACTAAGGCACCCGAGGGATTTACTCCCGGGTAACCATGGGTCGGCATTGGGTCGCACTAGCCTCCGGAGGCTGGCGACTAAGGTGACGCAATGCCTGCAATCCCGCGGAGAGGAGAAGAGCGCGGCGGCGGCGGCGGCAGCGGGAGGGCTGAGCGAAGGGCGCACTGGAAAAGCGAACGCAGGCTCCCCGCGCGAGGCCCCGCCCCTGCCGGCCGAGCCGTGGGCTGCACCGTCTTTGCTGCTCGGCAGAGCTCTGCACCGCTGCTCCCGCTCGCGCACTGCCTGCAGGTGAATTGAAAGTCGTTGGCGGGGCGGGAAGGACACAGCCGCTTTTCCTTCTCCTGCAGCGTAGCCCTGACAACTGCCGCCGCCGGGACAAGCGACGGGTGTGTAGCCCCTCCGTCCGCGCGCTCCTGCACAGTCACCGGGGCAGTAGCGTTCGTGGTGTAGCTGCGGGGCGAGACTGTGCTGTCCCGGCTGCAAGGAGCTGTCCACTGGTCCGGTGAGAGGGAGGCACTCAGCCGGCCGGGCATGTCTGCAGCAAGGGGCTTCTCGCTAGCCAGAGACCTCGACGGGGTGGGAAGGACTGGGAGCCTTAAGCGCACAAGTAAGTAACCCGGAAAGTTCAACGTAGGCCCGGCTCTTTCGGAGTCGGAGGAAGCGCAGGAGGCGAGGGAGAAGGGAATGGTCAGGAATGGGTAAGCGGGCAGTGTAATTTCTTTGTCGCTGGACTTTAATTATCTCTTTTTCCTCGGCGATTGTGCTGAATCAAGGGGAGCACTCTGCTCCTGGCCAGATGCACTCTTTTCCTCCTGTTTATATTTTTGATGGGAATTCGAATGAGCCCAGCGCCGATAAGCTTTCTGGTCTCAAGTGTGGAACTTGTCGGCTCAGGAGTCGCCGATCAGGGAAAATCTGGTTTGGGGTTCTGAGGTCTTGAATCTTTCATTTTGCTTTTTTCTTGGCATACTATGAACGCAAGACGAGTTCGTGTGTGTGTGTGTGTGTGTGTGTGTGTGTGTGTGTGTTTGTCTGCGCGCGCACTGCAGAATTGTGGAAGATAGTGTTTAGGGAGGGGGCGGAAGTGCTATTAATGTCACTAGTGGGTGTGGAAGGGGATAGAATAGAGGATAAGAATTTTCTCGAGGGAAAATTGGGGCTGCAGGCTTATAGGCACAAATGGGAAGTACCGGTAAATTTCACTTAAATAGTCCGATTTACTTTAAATCCTGAGCGGACAACTGATAGGCTGGCTGTCTTTGCCCTATTGTGGTCCACCCTGATTTGTGGGTTTGCTGGGCATGTGGAGGAACTGAGAGGACCCTCTCTGCTGCATTCAGTGCCATTGACACAGGGTGTCTTGTGTGTTTAGAGCAGTATTTCTCAACCTTGGCAACTTTAAGATGTCTGGACTTAAACTCCCAGAATTCCCCAGCCAGCATGTTGAAGTGAAAGGAATGAACATTAATGGGAATGGGTTTTGCAGACGATTCTTCTGTTTGTTTTTTTCAGTTCCAAGGAAAGTATTTATCCATTTTGACACTGACTCTGAAAAGGCAGAGGATCAGTGAAAGAGGCATGGAAAAGTAAAGGGTCAGCTTTTTGGAGAGGTTGGATCCCAAAGTTTGGAGAAGCAAGTATGTGTCATTGTAGAAGATGTGTTAGACTATGGTAACCAAAATGGGAAGGAATCTTTTCCAACTAACAAATATTACTAAAGGGCATAAGCTTTGGTAAACTATGAGTCACAAGAAAGCTTTTGACTTTTCATAAAAGAAATGATCCTACTAGATTCCTTTTGATTTAAATATGTGCCAATGTCACCAACAAATCAATTGGATTGCGAGACTTTGGTCTTTGCATCTCTCGTTTGAAAGATTCAGAACAGCCCATTTCTGAAACATGAGAATCTGTCATACAGCCTTTCTAGCCTGGGTGTTCTCCCAAAGATTCACTTCCCATAGTTCTCAGCCATTATAGGTTCTGCAGTTATGGGTATTGGCTAGTGCATCTGGAGGACACCAAGCTGAAGCAGGTTGATTTTGATGGCTGTAACTTATCCCAGGATTGACAGCACTTCATTTCCTATCATTTATCTTCTTTCTCGATCTCCGCTCACCTTTATATCCTCTCAGCAATCTGCAAGGGGAGTCTGATTTGAGAGCTGGTGACCTTGGAATTTTTTCCTGGCTTTAGGACAGGTGCCCTTTTCCTAAGACTGCAGTGCTCTGCTTTGAGCAGAGTTCAAGCAATCTAGACCTCCAGATTTGTATAGACAGATTCTGTTCCCCTTTAAAAATCAACCTTTGAATTTTAGTAGTGAGTGCCCTTGTGTAATGGTACCATTATTGACCCAACTTGTTTCTGCTGGGCAAACTTCGTTGCTTGTTATTGCCAGCTGTGAATACAGGGCACAAAACACTGCTGTCTTTTTTGCCCCATGGATAGATGCTGAGTTCTGCAGAAGGAGCTCCAGCTGCAATTTGCAAAGGCAAATAGTCTTCTGGGCTTGTTTCTTACCGATGCATAGGAATCATTGCCTGAGTGATGGGAGAGATCACCTTTGGTTCCTGGCATCCTTTTTTTTGGAAGGAAAGGTAATTTGCGTATTCTTGAGATTAGTGCTATTTTAATTAACTCAACCATAATAATGATTGAGTGCATGGTAGGTCAGGGTTTATTTATTTATGGGAAAGAATTTAAAGATACAAGGAAAATTCCATTCCCTTTGTACTGTTTTGTGTGTGCTTTTTTGGTCTTTAATAAGTTACAGCTATTACATTACATTACAGAGGATTTTACATTTCTTCATCACAGTTGGATAGTTCTGCAATCATAAATACTTTATAGTGCAAAATTGTCTTTTTATTATGAAATGTGCAAAGCACAGAGACTGACTCTCTTTAGACTGGAGATGCCAGTGAAAAACCCAATCTAATGCTAATCCGGCAAAGGTGCTTGGTCAGCTCTGGATGTATTTACACGAATACAGTACTTCCTGTGGACATGCATTCTTTTTAAACGTTTAAATCTTTTCGCATACACTAGCTTGCATTTTAAAAAAAACATGCATTTTTGTTTTTTTCTCCAATAATGCCCTTGTCCAGCCCATATAGCAATAGCAATAGCACTTAGACTTGTATATGATTCACAGTGCTTTACAGCCCTCTCTAAGCAGTTTACAGAGTCAGCATATTGCCCCCAACAATCTGGGTCCTCACTTTACCGACCTCGGAAGGATAGAAGGCTGAGTCAACCTGAGCCAGTGAGATTCGAACTGCCGAACTGCTGGCAATCGGCAATCAGCAGAAGTAGCCTGCAGTACTGCATTCTAACCACTGTGCCACCACGGCTCATATGGTGACCATCAGGTCCTCAAAGACATTTTTTGGTGATCACAAATAGTTTCTGAGATTAAGACAGCAAATTATCCTTTTGTGAACTTAGATATATTCATAAATGAAATATTTGAGTTGTGATAGTCCATGCAACAACCCTGAAGGATTGAGCAGTATTATTTTTCTTGTTTATTTCATTTGTACCGCTTTTTCTTTAATCACTCAAAGATTCATATATGTGAATTTCTCTTTAATTAACAATGCCCTTATGAGGTAGGAGAGATTTTGTGACCCCAAAACTGCTTCTGGAGTCCTGAATTTATTGAAGATGTGAATTATGGGTCCCTGGTCCTAACCTGACATTTTAGCGATTGCATTGCATTTTATTACCATTGTTACTAAAATGGAAATGTGTGTGTAAGCATTGTAGAAAGGGAAAGCTTTGTCTAAAACAAGAGGCATACAATTAGAGGTATCTTGCTTTAAAAGCTAATGGTTACTAGCTCTGAAATCTAAATGTAGCTTCCATGAAAGTAAGTAGCTTGGATTTTTCACACTTACTGGGAATTTTAATTAATTGAAGATACTGAAAATTCTGTTAGGGTTTGTCCTCTGAGAATAAAGTTTCCTTGGGGAAAAATGGCAATTAAAACAATTAGGAAAAAAAGGTTTATTTTGTTAGTAATAGGGAAATGGTCATGTCCCAAAATTATTCCTGCTTGGAATTTTAAAAGCCCTTATATTTATTAATATATCAGTGACTAACATAAATATTTTTCAGTTTTGTTTTTAAAATAAACTATTCTAGCACAAATATTTCAAGGAGTGGTGATTGGAGATTGTACTGGCCTCGCTGAAAGTTGTGATGGAGTTGAATTTTATTTCTTTAAAAATTCATGTGTTGCCTTTCTATTAAAAGATATATTTATTTTCAGTAAAATGTGACAGTGAACTCTAGATAGTAGCTTGAAATAGGGCAATAAAATCAGTGGTGTAAGTAGTCCCTTCTAAACAGTGGGATTGGCTTTTTCACAAGTGAATACAGGTAATCTTTGATTTATGACTGTAATGGAGCCTGCTATTACGGCTGCAAGCCGTGATGGTCATTAAGCAAGGCATCCATGTGATCACCCTCCCTGTTACAGTCATTAAGAAACCATGCAGGTTGTTAAGTGGAGCACAGAGTACCTCAGGAATAGGGGATGCCCTGGGAGGCCTAGCACAGGTTCAGACTCACACTACAGCAGCTTCTCATATGTGGCTGGCCCCAGGCCTCCCAGGGCCTTCTCTTCTTGGTGAGGCATCTTATGGTCTACTTCTCTTCCTTCCTACAAGGAGGCTGTGTAGCACTGTCTTGGAAGTGGGTGGTATTTTGGGAAGTGGTGAAGGAAGGCCACACTGCGGAGCAGCTGCTTCCCAAAGGAGATTTACAGAAAAGGTAAGTGACTGAGTGGTAATGGGGTTGGGGAGGTGGGCATGGGACACAGCAGGGTGGGAAGCAGGCCCAAAGCCTGTGGGGACCCAGAGGGGTGGAATGGGAGGGGAAGATAAATGGGAGAGCCATCATAACATCCCTGTGGTCAGTCATAAGAATGGACAGATTGCCAAGTGCCCAGATTTTGTTCACGTCACGGTGGGGACTGTGTACTCGCACTGCAGTAGCTATAACTTTAGACAGGAGTCATTAGTTAGCACTTTCATAATTTCAAATGGTTGCTGAACAAACAATCAGAAGGCGAGGGTTACCTGTACTGTACCATTCCTTTTAGCTTTCTGTCCTTTTATCTGAAGCCCTGTCTACATCCTGGATAGCTCTGCAAAGATTAATGTCCTATTGGCAGTTTTTCCACTACTAGTAGTTCTGAAAGGGGAGTTCTGAGAACAGGCTGGAACTAACTTTCCATCTAAAAGTCATCTCCCTCCTCATGAGTTCTCATAGAGCCAGAATTGGCCTGACCAATTTCAATGTGGAGGACAGAAGTAGCAAAATACTAGTTCTCCTACATCTGCAGCCTTGTAACAATGATCTGAAGAAGCTAACATTGAAAACAGACTGCAAGAATGAATCCTCCATCACTTATCTTGATTTCCAGTCATATTGGAGTCTAAGATTTCAGAAAAAGCCATAAGCTGTTTTAAAAGCTGGCATCCATATCCGGTAGGATGGTCCTGTCATCTTCAGAGTGTCACTGTGACAACTCTAAGGTTTTTGTTTGTTGGTTTGTTTATCTCTGGCTTTTGAGCAGAAGACCTTTTCTTGAATGACAGCTTTTGTAATGAGATTATGGACAATTTCAAACAGGAGCATCAATTCCTTGAGCCAGCAAAAAAATATGTTGGCATAAATTGTGCTGCCACATTGCTGATTTCTACTTTGCAATACTAATGAGGCTGGTGAAAAGGGTTTTCTTTACATAGCTGTTGCATGCCAAGCTATGGAAAAACTTAATTTCCTCTTCAACCTACTTGTGGGAAAATGACTGCAACTATTTCCTAATGTGGGCTGGGATAAGGTTGGGCAGATGCAGCTGTTGCAGTTAATCCTTCAACAGCAGATGTGGTCTCCTAGCTAACATTGGTGCAAGGGTGCATGGGATGGATAGATGGGAATATTGGTGTTTGGCACAAACTTTCTCTCACATCTGTAACTTATCAGTCAGGCTATTTGTGAACACAAGTCTATTGCTCTTCTACAAGATCACCAAACATGTCTAAAAATAGCTCAGTCAACAGATCATCATGCAAAAAAGATGGGAGGAAACATTAATAAGCAAACTCTGCTATCAGAGGTGTGGTGGCTCAGTGGCTTAAAGATGCTGGAGAAGGTCTGTGCTCCAGTGGTTTGAGTCCTAGCACTATGTGATGGGAGAGCTAGACTATGAAAGCATGCTACATGCAAGTAGATAAATAGGTACCACTTTAGTGGGAAAAATAACAATGCTTTGTGTGGAAGTACGAATCCAACTGGTGCTAGACTTGCCCAAATGCAATGCCTGAATGTAGGGTGACATCTGTGGAGGAAAAAGCCCCAGGTGATGCTGTAGAATGACTTTACCCATTCTGAGTGCGGAGCTAGTTCACCCCCTCTGGTGTACATCTAGATAGTGTGTGAGCATGAACCAAATAGACTAGCAGTCTTAGGCAGTCAAACAACTACTCAGTATTAACATTGTAATCTCCTGACTAATGTATCATCAATCAATACATCTGCCTCCATCATTGACTGGTGCTGGAGTGTCAGTGAGTGACCAACAATTTCAATTCTGACGACATGGCCAGAAAAACCCAGAGGCAGGTGTGAATTGCAGTGGAAAATGTGGAATTGTTTCTGGTTCCCATGGTACCTAATGGCATCAAAGCAGAAATAGAGGAAGCAATATATATTACCCCACTCTTCAAGTTATCAAAATAATAAAGTATAATTACATGACACATTGCCAACAGAAGGACACAACCATTGGAGTTGAGTGGCTAATAAATTTGAATAAATAAATAAGCTGGCAGAATCTGGCTGTCTTTCCCTGTTTAAACTGACCATCTAGGCAGCACAGGACAAGTGCTTCTAAGAAACAAGCCCTTACTGTTCTTTCAAATAACACTAAACCCATGTTTATAAGCTCCCTGCATAAGAGTTGACAAGTACTCATGAAGTATTATATGGGTAGATTGAAACTTCCATTGCTAAGTGATATGATTGTTAAAAAACTGCAGATGGCAATGAACCTAGAACGCTGCAACCATTGTAAATGCATGCCAGTTGCCAAGTGCCCAAATTGTGATCACATGACTGCAGAGATGCTGTAACAGTCCTAAGTGTGAGGACCCATCATAAATCCCTCTTTTCAGTGCTGTCATAATTTTAAACGCTGTCGAATGAATAGTCATAAATCAAGAATCATCTGTAATAGATTGATTAAGAATGCTGTAAGGGAAGATGAGGTTGAAGACAACTGACTTTCTCATTGTCATTATCGCTCTGTGTGTTTGGAAGTGCCTTATTATGTACTGTATGTATGTCTTTCTCAACCATGCTTTGGTTAATTATGGTTGCTGAATTAACCACAATTGGATTTTAAAAATATATTTGACGTATAGCCTGCCTTGCTACTCCAGTGACTAATAAAGTTTAAAAAGTAAAATTCTAAACTATTAACAGTATCATACTTTGCAGTAAAATAAATATTAGATTTGAGAAATAGAACCTTGGCAAGAGAGTATTTTCAGATTTCCCAAATATGGAATGAGAAAACTTGAGAGGGATACATTCTATAGTACAAATAGTTCTTACTTATGGCCATTTTTTAAAGATTGTCTGAAGTTACGACATGCTGAAAAAGTGACTTATGACTGGCACCCCCTTAGGAGCATCACAGCATCCCCATGATCACGTGATTGAAATTTGGGCACTAAATTTGCTATTGCTATTACTTGACAACCAGTATGTATTTATGACAGTTGCAGCATCCCGGGGTCACATGATCACCATTTCCATTTCCCAGGGGCCTTAAAACAAGCAAAGTCAAGGGGGTAAGCCAGAGTTGCAGTGATTTGCTTTATTGCAGCAATAAAGGTAATAAAATTGGGCGCTTCTCACTTTATGGCTGCATTTCTTAGAGATGGAAATTCCAGTCCCAGTTGTGATTGTAACCTGTGAACTACCTGTATGAAAGCAACCTGAAAAAAGCTATTAGCCTCATGACAGAATTGCCATGGGAATCCTTCACATCCAAGTACTAACTGGATGTGACTCTCTGACTTTTGATGATCTTATAGGATTTTCTTATAAAAAGATACAGTGTTCAGTATGTTGAATGAGAAGACTTAAAAAAGGCAAGGAGGGAAGAAGAAACATGGGGAGGAGGCTAAATGTAACACAAAGTCAAATGGTTGCATCTATATCTCCTCAGATCCACATCTGCTTCTCTTGGCCTGATAGACAATTCCTATGGACTACTATAGATTGTCTTTAAACTCCCCCGTAACTGTTGTGAATAAAAATCAATATGAGCCATATGGTATTATGTTGCACTAAATTTTTGGTGTGATCAGTTACTCTGTTTCAGATGTATGCATTCTGATTCTGTAGAATACCATGTGTGGAACCTCATTATATGAATGGGTTGGCCTATGATTTTCTGGGGGGGTTCCTGGCTTTTGGGAGGATAGTAAAGAATCCTTATATTTTAAGTCTGCTGTATTCCAAACTTAAGACTCTAAAGTACTATAGCAGTAACGTTGATGAAAAAATGTATCACAGATTTATGGGTTTATCGCTAAATATCAGCAGCTTTGTCCAGGGGATCTTGGATATTACAAGAATTACGTTAGTGGGCCACATGCTGCTTGTGGCTTACAGTTTGATGATTGTTCTCTGCGGAATGTACAGTTTTACAGTTACATTGATTTATTTATCATAACCCACAAAACAAACTTTAATTCTTGCACATGTGTAGGATAAATATATGTTATTGTTTTGGTGTAAAACAAAAACTGAAAAATTTATACTGAGGCATTTTTAGAGATGTGGATCCTGAAATTTCTACCACAGCAACATTAGATTTGGTATGATATACTGTATTACTTTTCTGTATATTTTCAACTGATTGTTTAAAAGCCTATCGCTGCATCAATGCATAAATAAGCTTTTGTGGTATATATTACTGTCATAAAGAAATACGCTGATTTAATCTTTGCAGTGTGAGTTCTAAATTGCTCTTCTAATTTTCTTTCCTCTAGATTGACTGCTTTGTATTCAGGCTAGACTTGAAATGTGATGCAGCCACTTAAAAGGGGTGGGGGGAAGTCTTATTAGTTTTTAGCATATGTTTTGGGAGACTTTACATAGATGTGTGTGTGTGTTTTATGGGTGTTTCTCTCTACGTTTTTGTATTCTCTGGAATAGGAAGTATTTGCACGAAAGGAATTTCTATACTCTTGTTCCACATTTTTTTTATTGTGTATCTTTCAATTCGTTTGCTGTCTGTTGGTATCAAACTCAAGTTTTATACTTCTCAGGACTGTGGCTGTAACTTTTGAACAAGGCAGCCGGAAAGGACAACTGCATCAAACATGGCATTTGGTGATGTTTGGAGGAATTGTTAAGGATGATGCAGGGACTCTGTAAGCTTCCTCTTAATTGTTAAACAGTATACTTGTTACCTGCTAAGTTGCTAAGGTCACTTCTGACTCTAAGGAAGGACAGTTCAATATAATTGTATTGTGTGAAGCAAAACACTGATTGCTCATTCAAGGCCCCAGCCTATAAAAACTGTCCAACCATGTGGAACAGCATTTACAATCAATTCTGCAAGTCACATGAATGCAGGTTGTGGAATTCAGTACAAAAATTCCCTCACTTTTCTCATCATTTTAGTAGTCTGCTGTAGACCTTTGGCCAGTCTCTTTCCATTATCATCCATTAACCACAGGTGTCATGTTTTTGTTTGCAACGTATTTTGTCAGCAAAAAATGTGACAATTATAGGATCTATCCTTGCAGTGGACAATGTTACTTAGAAAAACTGATGAACTTTAGTACTCATTTTCGTTTATGTGTAAAGTGGGAATCAATGCATAGATTTAAGGTCAAACTAAACTCTTTTCCTAGTAAATGTGTAAATAGTATATGATACATATAGTATAGTACTGTATCATGTACTATATTGTATGAAGAGAAAGAAGCTAAATTGCTTTCCATTGGTTTCATGGGTTTACCACATTTGAACTCGGTATGATAGTTCTATATTAAGGAATTATTCCACTGTACATTCAAATAACAAAATGGGATGTTAATACAGTTTGAATGGCAAATGTAATTAATACTTGCAGTAACTGGATATGTCTAGTCTAACAAAAGAGAAGGACTAAGGATGACATGATAGCAGTATTGCAATATTTGAGAGGCTATCACAAAGAAGAGAGGGACAACCTATTCTCCAAAGCACCTAAGGGCAAGACAAGAAGTAATGGATGGAAAAAGAGACCCAGCCCAGAATTAAGGAGATATTTTCTGACAGTGAAAACTATCAGTGAAACTACTTGCCTTCGCTTCAACACTGGAAGTTTTCAAGAAGAGAGAGGACAGCCATTTGTACGGGATCCAAATCTGTTATTCTGTAAGAAAGTGTAAACATGTTAGTCAAAATTTGCTGACTGATATTGAGAAGCATTCTGATGGTTTCCAACTTGGGAACCCTCCAATTACATGGACTCCAATTCCCAGGATTTTCAATATTACTTACACAGGCTTGGGAAGGTAATATCCTGTTTTCCTATGGGAACATATTATTCTTTAAGGCTGTATATGCAAATTTGGTTACCAATACCTGCCTTATTTGAGATAAGGTAAAAATTCCTTGGTCGGGGCTTAATAAGTAGTGGAACCAAGATTCGAGGGTCATTTCCCCATTAGCAACTTCCAGAGGCATTCAGCCAGTTATTTGTTGTGCCCAAATAACAGTAACAATGACAGATTTTACATTCATATAGTAATAGCAGGCTGATGCTGTGAAGGGGTAATAAATCACTAGTAAGATGGTTTCCTACTCTTGGCAATATAATACTACATATTGCTGTAGTCATAATTGTTTGGGCTTCATGGATTTAACATGTTTATATATATAAAAGCCAAATACCACTCACTCATCACGAAATCTCCAGAACTGTAAAGCCTACAAACTTGAAACTTGGCACGTATGTTCCTCTTGGCTTCTAGGTGCTTGCTAAGAAAGGATTTTTCGAAATGACCATCAGATCATTACTATTTCTTATACAGTACTATATTAATACACTCTGATGCTCAGGACTTAGACGTTCTACTCCCCCTCCCCACCTGAAAAGAACTCTGTTCCAACTGCCAGTTGCCTTATATTAACACGCTCTGATGCTAAGGAGTTACACATTCTGTATAAATTTTCAAGCTTTAAGTGTCAATGTATCAAGCCCAATCGTAACTACTCATTAATTTTCAAGCTTTAACTGTCAATTTATCAAGCCCGATCACATAGTTTCGTAGCGAAGCACGGGTATCCAGCTACTAGTGTTTTATATTTGTAGTCTGTTTTGAAGTGTTTCTGCCTGCAACAAGTTTAATAGACATCTTGAGGTTGCAATATGCTAGTACTTTTTCTCAAAAAGCCTTTCCCTCCATTTCCTTCTATTGCTCCTTTCCTACATGCTGTCAAATATTATATGCACTGACCACTCAGTTTATATAGTTCCTGTTGTTTCAATTCTGTTTCTTGATTCTGCTTTTAATTTAGCTTTTGTGCATTTGCAACCTATCCTTTAGTTGCTCTTCTGTTTTGTACTCCTGCTAAAGTCACAACCTTCATACTTTATCTAGCTTTCTCTATGTTTCCTTCCTTCTTCCAATAATTAATGGTGTTTATATTAGAAAGGTTGTGGCTTATCATTATATTACCAGCAATTAGTTATAAGTTCTTTGAATGTTGGTGAACATTTCATGATGAAGTTAATGACACTCATCCACTAACTTGGAGGAATGTTTAAGAACAATTGATTATTTTAGCTCATGGATTGCTACAGGAAAACTGAATGATATAGTTGTGGAGACATTAACTGTTGGTTTTGGGTATAACTAACATACTACTGCAAATGGGGATTCTTAAATATTATTTCTTCACCACCTTCTGTATGTTTCTAAAACATTTTTGCAATGATTGAGCAAAAATAGGTTTTTAAAGAAATCCAATTAACATTAATACTTTTTAAACATTTTGATCAAGGTGCACAAACCTACGTTGGCTGAGTAATAATTGGATCAAGTGGTAAATGCACATTTTTCATTTGTTGGCTGAAAAATTGGCCATTTGCATCCATTTTTTATATCCAACTCTAACATGGGATAAATATTTTGAGCAATAGCCATTGCTATACCTTATACAGGTAGTCCTCGACTTACAACAGTTGAATGACCAAAGTTACAACAGCACTGAAAAAGTGACATGATAATTTTTCACACTTATGACCATTGCAGATTCCCTAAGTGATCAAAATTCAGACGCTTGGCAACTGATTCATATTTATGTCGGTTGCATTATCCTGGGGTCCAGGGGTGGGTTCCACTTACCTTCCCTACTGGTTCTGATCGTGACGGAAGTGTGTGTTTTGCGCGCACGAGAGAAGCACCCGTGCGCTCCCCTGTCGTGTCACGCAAAACACCTGGAAATGACCCTCTGCGCATGCGCAGAAGCCTTTGTGCATGCACAGAGGGTTATTTTTCAAGCCACAGCGACCGGAGGACCGGTTTGGGAGCGTTGACCGCCAGTCTTTGCTGCCGGTTCGGCGAGCGGCGGTAAATTTCAGGTACCGGTTCTAAAGAACCGGTCCGAACCGGCAGCAACCCACCTCTGCTGGGGTCATGTCATCACCTTTTGCAACCTTCTAACAAGCAAAGTCAATGGGGAAGTAAGACTCACTTAACAACCATATTACTAACTTAACAACTGCAATGATTCACTTAATAAATGTGGCAAGAAAGGTCGAAAAATGGGGCAAAACTCACTTAACAAATGTCTTGCTTAGCAACAGAAATTTTGGGCTCAATTGAAGTCATAAGTCGGGTACTACTTATATAACCTAATGAAAGCAATTCAATTGTCTTGTAATCACCAGAGCTTTTGTTGTTCAGAATTACTGACTCATTTCCTTGCTTATTAGTATGCAGTCTTTATCATCAAGAAATTCAATTGCTATTGTCATTAATTTTAATTATTTAATTGGTCATTGTTCTTTTTTTGCTTGCCAAATCTTTTGCCTGCCAGTAAGTTTCCTGCAACGATTAATTATATTCAGATATAGTATTTGAGTTATCTCACACTCCCCCCCCCTAAATGAATTAGGGTTAAGATTATAGATTAAAAGTTGATAATTACCTCTGTGGGTTTATGTACCTACATTATACTGTAATCACAACAAGCATATTGCACTAATTGATTACCTCTGTATTGGGCAAAAACTTTTCAGACATCATATTTTAATATAAATACTGGGAAAAAGTCCCAAAGGTGCTTTTTCTGGAGGCAAGTAGACTTTTTTTTTCTTTGAAGATGTTTCGTTTCTCATCCAAGAAGCTTCTTCAGCTCTGCATTCCCCACTATCCTGTCAGAGCTAAAGAAGCTTCTTGGATGAGAAGCGAAACGTCTTCAATGAAAAAACAACAAAATCCAGTTGCCTCCAGAAAAAGCACCTTTGGGACAACCATGACGTGGATGACTGAAATCTCTACAGACTTTTACTGGGAAAAGGGAACAAGTGTCATTTTTTAAATTTATTGCAGGTGGATTTTAACTTTATATCATCTGTCCGATCATATTGAATTACCACTGGACATGGTACTTGCTTGTGAGCATATATATTTCACATAGATACAAAGTAGTTACTGCCATTTTTATTTATTTGTTTTCGTTTTGTGGTTAAATCCAAGGTTTCCTTTCTACAAATAGAAGGCCTATTTCAGATAAACGTTTTCTGATTTAGCTCTAAAAATATATGTGTCTGGCAACATTAAGTTACAGATAGTCCTTGACTTATGACTACTTGTTTAGTGATCTTTTCAAGGTATACCAGCACTGAAAAAAGTGAGTTATGTTCCTCGCACTACTGATTATTGTAGCATCCCAACAGTCATAAAATCAAAAATTGGAAGCTTGGCAATGAGCATGTATTTACAATAGTTGCCGTATCCTGGGATCACATGATATGCAACTTTCCTAGTCAGCTTCTGACAAGTGGCAGGGGAGGGGGGGCTGCATTCATCCAACAACCTTATGATTCGCTTAATGATCATGGCAAAAGCTGTAGCATTGAGCATGACTCACATAACAACTGCATTGCTTAGCAGTGGAAGTTCCAATCCCAACTGGTCATTAGTTGAGAGCTACCTGTATTTAGTTCATAATTTCTTACCAATAGCTGAACTGAATAGAACTTTTTTTTTGTATTTGCACCTTTTAGAATTGTGTGTAGCCATCCAATGAATATACTATGTATTAGTGTAAATAACATAACAACATGCATATTAAGCAAAACAGGTTGTGAAAATATACCCACCAAAATGCATGTGAAATCTTTTATGCCCTTAAAACAGTTGCACACTAATATAACATGAGATAAATTAATGTAAGATTAAAGAATTAAAAACAGGGGCGGGGAAATGAAATTGAGAATTTTATCTACTTTTCTTAGAGTAAAAGATTTTAATTAACTGAAAGAGCCTTGCTACTGTGTTTACAGAATTATGTAGATATGTTTGAACTATAAATGCCAGCTGTCACTTTGATAACACCTGGTATAACATGGACAACATGCAATCTTTTGATCAAAATGCTTAGTAGCATAGCAATAGCAATAACACTCTCTGGGTGGTTTATAACAGAGTTCCCCAACCTTTCCGGGTTGGTGGCCCGGAGCGAGGGGAGGGGGGGAAAGAGGGAATGATTTTGTAGGATGGGCAGATGCATGTGCGCGGATGCGAGTGCCTGTGATGTTCATGATGACACTCGTGCGAGTAGGACCACAAGTGCCTGCAATGAGGCTTGCGCGAGTGGGGCGGTCACCGCTCAGAACGCTTGTGCGATGCTCGCACGAGTGGGGCCGTGTGCGCATATGGATGTGCATACACTGGCCAGTCACTCATGCGGTCCAATGGCAATTAGGCCACAACCGGGTCTGGGTCCTCATTCTTTGGAAGGATGGAAGGTTGAGTCAACCTTGAGCCCTGTCAGCATCAGGATCGAACTCCAGAATGTGGGCAGAGTTTGCCAGCAACGCAGGTAGTCCTCAACTTACGACCACAGTTGAACCCAAAATTTCTGTTGCTAAGTGAAACATTTGTTTTGCCCCATTTTACGACTTTTCTTGCCACAGTTGTTAAGTGAATCACTGCAGTTGTTAAGTTAGCAAAATGGTTGTTAAGTGAATCTGACTTCTCCATTGACTTTGCTTGTCAGAAGGTAGCAAAAGGTGGTCACATGACCCAGGGACACTGCAACCGTCATAAATATGAGTCTGTTGCCAAACATCCAAATTTTGATCACCTGACTATGGGGATGCTGCAGTGGTTGTAAGTGCTTTTGTAACTTTGTACAGTCACTAAATGAACTGTTGTAAGTCAGGGACTACCTGTACTGCATTCTAATCACTGCGCCATCAGGGCTCCTGAATGCTGTAATTTTTATATTTCCACACAACATATTAAGCCATAAACTATGGTATGCAAGTTACACTGACTGGTTTCACAGTATGATTAGTATAAATCACATAATGGCTTAAGTACAATGTGTGGATTCAACTAGTGTCTTTTACCAGTTTTCATTCAATAATCTACTATAAGAATTCCTTCCTCTGTGGAATAAGGTAGCATCATGAGGTTGTAAGAAATCCCCTTTTCCAGCCACTAATGGTTATGTTGCTTTGTGGATGCATTGTTTCATGAGGCTAAGGTGTATTGAAATAAGGGCTACCGGGAATGCTGCCTTTGCACCATCTCTTCTCTATGAAAAAAAGGAGATACTTCTCTTTTCCCCAAGATACGTATGGTGGCATATTAAGCCAGCTTTATGGGAAAGATAAGAGGTAGACAAAACCTTGAAGACAATTCTTCAGACACTTCCTCTGCTTCTGGCAAACCAGCACAGCTAATCTTTTACCTTTTTGCAAGCTACTGGAATGGTGAGAAAAAAACAAAACCATGTTAAGATGATTTGTAGTGACCTAAATGGTGGCTTCTTGTGAGAGTGGATTATTTCTTTTTGCCTTTTCAAAAGTCTTTGAATAATTGCTACTTGCATGGAGAGCTTTGAAGTTTCCTAAAAGGGGAAGATCCCCACAGCAGGCTCCATAAATTGGACTTGAGGACCAGGACTCGATGCTTCTGAGACATTTATGCAAGTACATTTCTTGATTCCAAAGTATTACTGCATAGAATTTTCCAGTTGGAATGATTCATGGAGAGAGAGAGAGACACAAAAATAGCCAACCATGTGTCACAATCCAAAAATTTTTTTTTTGAATTACATTTAACATTTAACCAAAAAGAAATGAGGTAAATAATTTCCTCTGGTAACAATATTTTGGCAGGTTTATTGTGAAGAGAAAGGTCAAAAGGAAAGTTACATGATATATAATTATCATATTTGTCTATTCTCTGAGGATTTCTCCTAAATATTTTGGGATACTGGATAAGAAAAGTAAGACAGGCTCAATGACGTGCTTCATACTGCATGATAAGTTAGCCTTTCTCAACCTGCATATCCAGAGGCCAGTCTGGTTTACCAAAATTTGAGATTGCATTGTTTCCTTTCTCCTCTTCTGGTATAACCTTAAGGAGGACTTAGTTAACCCTTCTCATTTTATTGTCCAAGCCAGCAAATCATTAATTGCAAATGATTTATGAATCAAGCTTATTCCAACAAGTCATTGCTAACAATGCTTGAATTTGCTTTCTTATTGATCCTTCCCTTTTTGCTCTTGAAGAGATTTCTCTGGCTCCAAGAATCAAGAAAGACATGCAGAATAATTTATTTTATTATACTTCACCTATATACAAAATCCTGGCACAAACACACAAAAGAAAAAAACATTTGCGTAGCAGATATATTCTGGAAATAGCTAGGGAGGAGCTGTTTTAACCCTCTTCTTGTGGACCAAACTTTCCAAGCTTTGCTGCATCTTTGTCCTAGAGCCGAGGTGGTGCAGTGGTTAGAGTGCAGCACTGCAGGCTACTTCAGCTGACTGTTAGCTGCAGTTCAGCGGTTCAAATCTCACCGGCTCAAGGTTGACTCAGCCTTCCATCCTTCCGAGGTGGGTAAAATGAGGACCCAGATTGTTGGGGGCAATATGCTAACTCTGTAAACTGCTTAGAGAGGGCTGTAAAGCACTATGAAGCGGTATATAAGTCTAAAGTGCTATTGCTATGGAAAGCAGCCCCTTCTTTCTGGGAATCCAATTACTTCTTCCAAAAGAGGCTAGTGTTCTTCGTTCACCAAAAATACATTCACAGTTCAGATTTCAGACAACCTAAATCTATTTCTGTCTCTTTTGAGACAGAAATAAGTCTTCTGCATGAAGAAAACAAGGGAAAGCATGAAGACCTGAGCTTTAGGATGGCATCCAGAGATGATAATTACATATATCAGTGACAAATAACACAGCGGCAAATGGACCATGCTCAACTGTGATTTTTTTATAACAATCCATTAGTTCAGTGGTATGTTTGTGCTCTGTTTGCTTTCACAGAAGCTTAATTTTGTAAATACATGGTTCTTTATTAATCTTCCTTGGGGTTCTCTTCTATAATTGAGCTGTTTAGAACAGAAGGCTCAGCAGAAAGGGGGAGAGAGCCAAGGGCAACATCAGCTGTCAAGATCACGAGCAGGAGGCTGAGGTGAAAGAAGAGTCTTCCTCTTTGAACTACTGACTCACCCATAAAAGAGATTACTCTGATTTTAAGATGATCCTCCATAATGGAAGATTACACAAATCAATCAATCAATCAATGACTTTTCCTTCTGCCCTCCAGTGCTCCTGTTACCTCATTATTATGGAAGATGACTCTTCCAATTTAAAGGTAAGTATGTTTGAGGTGGGGAGGGAGAGAGAAATGTAGCTTTCATTTTAGCAAATTCAGTACTTTTAATGCTATTTTTGTTGGGTTTTTCTGATTCTGGATCCAATCCAATATTGCAACCATATCTCTTCTTTCTCGTTTTCTTCCTCCTCCTCCTTTTTCCTGTATAGTTTAGTTAAAATGTGTAGGTATATCGATTCTTCTATGATAGTTTTACATGAAATGAAGTTTGTTAGCTTTGTTCTAATATTAGTATAATTGCTTGTTTATGTTAAAGAATGTAGTAAAATTATTTTTTAAAAGCCAGCAGCAAAATAATAACTCTTCCTTTAATATTTCCTAGTCATATACTCACACATCTACGCTTCCACAATTTGCCACATCCATCAACTCTAAGTCAGTGTGTTCAACAGGAAGGGATGATGAACGTTATAGTGTAGCACATCAGTAGAGTAAAATGTTGCACATCCCTAGTCTGACATTTAAACAATGAATGTGACAATTCAGCACCAAACCCCATTGCAAGGGGGACTTCTTCCCAATTTTCACCAAATTACTTCCTCATAACAACTCTAAAGTAAAATATGGAGAGATCCATGTATCGCATCCTCAGTAACTGCTTAAAGGAAATGCAAGATATATAAGTAATAAATAATAACCCTCTTTTCCAGTATTTCTGTAGCTCTGGTATTAGCTGCATATAAGTTACAGTATATCCTAGTAATGCATTGAATAGCATTGTGTTGGTTGAAAACGCCTATCGTGTACAACCATTGTGTTGCCTTAACAGGATGGGAATTGTTACCAAACAAGTCCAGAAAGCTCTGAGTTGCTCAAAACAAATTTTCCTGGTTGTGGCCTCATTACTCTGTGTTGTAAATTGAGTGCTGTTTCCATATGCAAAGTTATTGAGCGAGAGAGGAATGTTCAGGAAACAAAATAATGTGCATATTATGTTGCCTCTTCTGTTGCCTGCCTGCCTGTGTGTGTGTGTGTGTGTGTGTGTGTGTGTGTGTGTGTGTGTGTGTGCGCGCGCGTGTGTAATTGCTATTACAGTAGACCAGCTAAAGGGTCAGCCAGGGAATATATTTATACACTCCGGCGCGCGCATGCGCGCGAGAGAGAGAGAGAGAGAGAGAGAGAGATTTGGCTGACAATGGGGAGACCTTTGCTTCCATATTTCATTTGCTTTTTTGATGTGCTAAAAAGGCTGAAGAGATGTGTCAAGAACATTAAAGAAGGTTAAGCTTGATTGAGCGTGCATCAGAGGTAGTAGGGTAGGGTATGGCCATAAACTATTAAAGAGAAGCTGGTTTTATCTTTTTCTCCCTCATTGGTTTTGATAACTTCTATATTAAGTAGGAATAATCCTTGAGGAAATAGTTGATGCATATATCTCATCCAGGGGTGAGTTCCAACTTACCTCGCTGCCGGTTCGCTCCCTCCCGTGCTGCGTGGGCGCGCTGCGTGGGCGCGCCACATGGGCGCGCATGTGCTTCGCACGCGTGCATGCGCAGTAACAAAAAATCCAGAAAAAAAGCCAAAAAAAAAGATGGCGACCGCATGCACAGTGCCGGAAGTCGGCTTCTGCGCATGCTCAGAAAGAAAAAAAAAGAAAAAAAACAACAACAAAAAATTTAAAAAAAATCAAAAAAAAAAGATGGCGGCCCCCCCGGACCAGCACCGACTGATCCGGTTTGGTGATGTCATCGTGATGTCACCAGCGGGCCACTACCGGTTCAGGAAAACCGGTCCGAACCGGGAGGAACCCACCCCTGATCTCATCTGAATGGAAAAGCAGATTTTTTAATTTTAAAAAAATCTTACAGAGAAACCTGATTTATATGAACTAGTAGGAAAGATAAAAAATTACTTGATGATTTTAAAAATAAAACATGATTATTAAATTAATATTTTGAGGAAGGCAAATACCTAATATTCTTAAATATAAGAGAGAGGCTATTACAAGAACATCAGAGACGATGCAAATGCAATGGAGTGCTCATTCTTTATGTAATTCTGCAATCTGTTCCTTATCCCATAAAGATACTTAGGAGCTCCTTTTATTATGGCACAATATTATAACAGTATAAAATCAGAAAACCTGAATAAGGAGTTCACAGAGATTTAGAATCCCTCCCCAATAGCATGCCAGTTTTCCTTTCCCCCTTAACTTTGACTTATCTCTGAGTTAATGGTTAACTTTAAATAAGAATTAGAACTGATTTTTTTAAAAACGTTGAGCTGTGTAAAAAGGCATAAGCCTAATTTGGTTTATGCTGAAATAAATGGATTCAAAGGTAGAAATATCCTTCAGTGATATGGGGTTAGGGTTAAAGTTAGCAGCATTTTGCCTTTGTTACCTAGATTCTGCAAACATTGATAAAATACATCATCTGTGTAAGATGACAACAATACACGAGCACACAATAGATACAAACTAAATGTAAACTGCTCCAAACTCGACTGCAGAAAATACGACTTCAGCAACAGAGTGATCAATGCCTGGAATTCACTACCTGACTCTGTGGTTTCTTCCCCAAACCCAAAAAACTTTAACCTTAGACTGTCTACTGTCGACCTCACCCCATTCCTAAGAGGTCTGTAAGGGGCGTGCATAAGCGCACCAGCGTGCCTACCGTCCCTGTCCTACTGTCCTATTGTCCTCATCTATCTGTATTCACTTTGATTATGTTTATGTTTATACCTATACCTGCTATCTTGTACATGTTTGACAAACAAACAAACAAACAAACAAACAAACAAACAAACAAAAAAATAAACAACTGGATAGGTGCCAAATTGGGGTAAGTGGAAAAGAAAAGGACATGTAGACAAAAGGCAGGCTCCTTCTTTCCTTGTTATGCTGCTGCACTATTAGGTTTTTACCATTATGTGACATTGGCTATGTCATTGCTTTCTTTAATTTTAATCCCATATTTTAATTTCATTGCATAGTCCTTGCTCTTCTGTTGGTTGGCTAATCTTGAGAAGTTATACGGGTTGAATTTGGTTAATGTTTTTATGGAAGATAACCAGGGAATGCTAGGGTGAAAGCTAGACAGCAAATTTGAAAAACATTTCAGGGGAAAAAAAGGAGAAATGTTGATATTGGTTTTTTTAATTTTAATTCTATTTTTATTTTATTCAAAAACAGTTAAATTTCAAAATATAAATACAAATCTCTAAAAACATTTTCTTTAAAAAAACAAACACAAATAAACAGAAACAAGATGCATTTAACAAACAAGATATTTAAAAAGTGCATTTAACACACACCACACACAAACATATTATTCCCCCCCTTGTTGAATACTGATGAATATATTACAACAATATTAACTTCCCACCTCTTGTGAAACAGGCACCCAAAATTTTAAACTACTAAATCTATTTGCAATTTATTAGCCTGACATCTATATATTATACTAATGACCAAATAATTAACAGGAAGAACAATAATAATAAGGTAAGATTAAAGTTTCAAAACTCTGTTAACAAACTGTTACTGTAATCAACTCATAGAAAATTTACCACGGCATCTTATCTAGCCCAAATCATCTGAAAAGATAACGGTGATTTGTCCTGAATCAAATATCCACATTTCTTTCTTAATACCATCTCAAATCAATTGTTCTCTACTTAAATATAATAAGTCCAGACTCCAAATTTTGTCTATCTTCCCCAAAAAATCCAGAAGGAATTGTTTTGCAATTAAATGTGATAAATCTACTCCCAATCTCATTCTTCTTCTTAGGGAAAGCCAGTTTATCACGTCTCCACTCAGTCAGGTTCTGCTTTTGTAAAAGAATGCAGGCTTGAATTTCGGAGAGGTGTGTAGGATTGATTCATTTAGTTCTAAGCCTGTGAATTATAAGTCTGTAAAGGTAGTCCTCAAGTTACAAATGTAATGGAGCCTGTCCATTCCATTCGTACCTCGAGGATTTGTGGGAGTGAATCTCGTACATTGAAGGAGATCACTCCCTGCTTTCGCCCACACATTCGCTAATTGAATGCATGGGTGAATATGTGGTTTGTTAAGTGCACACGAGGTATCTCAGGGTGGGGAAAGCCATGGGGTTGCTAGTGATGGAACAGGCCCCCAAGGCCTCCCAAACCCTCTAAAATACCTCATGCTTCCCACTCCCTGCCATGCTGGTCTCACCTTGCAAAGATCTGTCTCCTCTGCCGCAGTTTCTTTCGCTTTGAGGGAGAGAAGAGTTGATGGAAGCTCCTGGGCGCGAAAAGTGTTTGCGGCGCCTGTCTCCTCCTCCTCCCCACCTCCCCCAACTCCTTTCCACCACCACCAGGACACTTTTCGCCCAGACGGAGACCTGACAGAGACTGGACACTTCATCTATGTGCAAATGAGGCCTTTGAAAACGGAGGTATTTGCTCCCTTTTGAAACGCCCCATAGACACTTATGAGGCCTTTGAAAACGGAGGGATTTGCTTCTTTTTGAAATACCCCATAGACGCAGGCGACAAGCATGTCAAACACTTTTCACTCTGAGAATGAAAGTTTCTGGGGTCCGTGATCTCGCGAGAGTTCAAGCACTCAGTCTCTGCAAAAGAGAATAGGTGTCTGAACTCGCATGATATTATGGCACCCAGGAGCTTCCATCAACTTTCCTCTCCCTCAAAAGCAAAGTAACCGCGGCAGAGAAGAGACAGATCTTATAAGGTAAGTGAGTCCGGCCCGGCAGGATGGGAGAGGGAAGCAGTTGTGGGGAGCGGGGACGGGGACAGGGAAATATGGTGAATGTTGCAGACCTCTGCAGTCATTTGTAAGGGCGAACAACTGTTGTGGTGCTGCAACATTTGTAATTTTGGGACTTGCTCATAAACACTAGGGGGTGCTTATCTCGTAACTTCGAACGGGCGCTAAATGAACACTTGTAACCCGGGGATTAGCTGTATTTCTTTCCAGTGAAACTACTGCTTTCAGATTCCTTTTGTGAGTCTAATTTATCTACCGCTAGTTACATCAGAATATTTTCCACAACCATTATTCATCCAACGTTTTAAAAAAGCTTTCATATACAGTAAGTATTGCATATTACCATTTTTTTTCAAATGTCAGCCACATTTGCTTGTCTCTAATCTGATACATTGTTGCGCTGTGTAACTTGACAATGATAGATAAGAAAACACAACAATCCACAGAATGGAAAAAATACTTAAAAGAGCAGGGAAGATATTTTCTGGATATTTTGATCCACAATTAATAGAAAAATTAAACATTTGCAAAATTAGTAAAATGAAAAAAACAAAATTGGAATCTGAAAATTTTGATATCGTTGCCATGAAAATTACATGCTTGTATAAGTCAGAGTGAGACATTAGTTACTTACTATTTATGGTATAACAAATTCTTTAAAATCTAACAAATATTTTTTTCATGTGTCTTCTTTTTTGTTTATTATATTTATATACTAGCTGCCCATATTAGGGCACAATTCTGTGTGGCTCCCAACGTGAAACATACACGTTTATAAATTTAATAAGTACAGTATATGTGTTGTACAGTAGGAACTCTCCTATAAAAGAAAAATAGGAGCTGCCTTATGGATTACAAAGGTAAAGTACGTTTTGTGATAATAATGGAGAGCATATTTGAAAAGATGTATTATTTTAGAGCAGTGTTTCTTAACCTTATCAACTTTAAGACAGTTGTTCTTCAACATGCTGACTGGAGAATTCTGGGAGTTGAAGTCCAAACAACATAAAGGTTGAGAAACATTGATTTAGAGAATTATATTGGTGCAGGTTGCCTAACCTGAACAAGCAGATTTGAATTAGGCAAAATGAAAATTGCTTCAATTTAATGATTATTCTTAATGGTTTACTAATTTTTTCTAGCTTTCCTATTATATATAACTAATTGTTAGTTATTTTTGAGGGGTTCTTGTTATACATAAGACTTTCCATGCTGTTTATATAAATGCCTTGCTCTTCCCATAGTTGACCTTATATAGAAGCAATTGACATGGGCTTTTAGAAGATTTTATCCCACAATTTTTTCATGGCTAACTCAAGGCAGCAAACATATTAATACTCCTCCCTCCTCTTATTTTGCCTATAACAACCCTATATCTTCGAGACTGCCTTCTACCTCATAGTTCCCAGCGACCGGTAAGATCCCACAGAGTTGGTCTCCTCCAGGTCCCGTCAGCTAAGCAGTGTCGGCTGGCGGGCCCGCGGGGAAGGGCCTTCTCTGTGGCTGCCCCGGCTCTCTGGAACCAGCTACCCCCTGAGATCCGGACTGCCCCCACCCTATTGGCCTTCCAGAAAGCATTGAAGACCTGGCTTTTCCGGCAAGCTTGGGGCTGTTGATCTTGCAATTTGCGAGGTCTGGCCTTGAATGATATGTATGTATGTGATTTTTAACTTTTTTTTTAATATTTTATGATGTTTTAAATGGATTTTCTATACCCTGTTGTAAGCCGCCCAGAGTCGTTCGGGAGTTGGGTGGCATAGAAATACAATTAATTAAATTAAATTAAATTAAATGAATTTGCGAGGTCTGGCCTTGAATGATATGTATGTATGTGACTGTTAACTGGTTTTCTTATATTTTATGATGTTTTAAATGTATTTTCTATACCCTGTTGTAAGCCGCCCAGAGTCCTTCGGGAGTTGGGCGTCATAGAAATACAATTAATTAAATTAAATTAAATTGATTATGTTCCCTAGTTGGGTCATGAAATGTCTGCAGGAAAGCCACCAAGCTCAGAGAGCACCAAGGACCCCATATTATTCT
>QLTV01001474.1:1740114-1785739 GCA_003457575.1 Thermophis baileyi
GGCTACAAGGTCATGTCCTCCAAGCTGTATTTTGTGTTCTGGTTCTTTTTGCCAAAGTGTAAGACAGAGCATTTGTTGATTGAGATTTGAAGTTGCCACTTGTTTGACCATTCTGATACATAGTCAAGGTCTTTCTGAAGGGTAGTAGCATTGTCAGTGGTGTTAAATAGTTTGACATTGTCGGCAAAGAGGATGCAGCTGCTTACAATAGGATCACAAAGGTCGTTTATGTAAAGCAGAAAGAGTGTTGGTCCTAGAACGCTGCCTTGGGGAACACCATTGTTAACTGGTGCAGGGTTTGATATAGCATTTCCAATTTTGACTACCGTACTTGTTGCCTGTTTGATAGGAATGCAGCTATCCACTTGTGCAAAGATCCAGAAATGCCATAAGAATTTAGTTTTAACAGAGGTTTGTCATGTACCACTGAATCAAAGGCTTTGTAGAAGTCTATGTAGATTGCATCTATTGCTTCTCCATAGTAGGTGGAGCTAGCATCCAGGAATGGGTTGACCTCGTCTGTTCAGTTTGTACAACTGAGTCTGTCAGAGTTGAAATGCCCCACCTCTGTTGCTAGGGCTCCCAGCTTTGACTCAGTCCTCAGACTGGACAGACGTGTCAAAGTTTCTCCTGTTCCTGATTTAACTTCTGCATGAAATAGGAAACTCAGAAGGACTTCTATCAGTGAGTTTTTCCCCTGCTACTCCCAATCCACCGGGTAAAGTTGCTGAGTTGATTGCGGCACAGAGCTTTGGCTCTAGCTGCGAGCGGCCTCAAAACTCCGTGCCTGACAGCATTGTGGCATCGTGACTGATTGGGGGCCTAGGCTCCTCAGTCTGCCGCAGGAGCTGTCGCGCTCCATCGTGAAAGATCTGCAGGCAGGCTGCTCGGCAAGAGGCTTCGTGCCTTGCCTGACTGATGCCTTAACTCAGCGCTGCGGTTTGTGGCCTCAGAGCTTCCACGCTCCACATTTAAAATAGCCACCCACAGACTGTTACCATCTGGGGCTTAAGCTCCATCCGGCGGTTTTTTGGAGATCGTTGCGGCAGAAAGACAAGTATTTTTCAGATTCTATCTGGCTGAAGCCGTGCCGCAAGTTGCAGGAGCTTTGTGCTCGAGCGACATTTTGGCCTACAGGAGCTTTGCGCTCTGAAGGGGGGGGGCTATCCCCAGTTCAAACAGCTTACCCTGGTCAAGTTGAGGGGTCCAAATGTTTTTGCAGTGTATGAGTTGCAGATTACAGGACAAATTTTTCCTGAAACCAAATTGCTTATTAGAGAGTAATTAAATTAAATGGTCTATGTGAGTATACAGCTTTTAAATTCAAACTAGAGCTTTCATTGTTATATCAACTATTATCTGAGAGGAAAAAAAACATGTTTTTTTAAAATATTGGATAATTACTTCGTTATTTTTATTTCAAACCTGCCCTGGACATATCAAACAGGTTTTACATTATTGCTTTTCTAAAACTCCTTAAGAGATTTATTAGATTGAGAAATGGTACATATATTCTCCCTGGTCATGCAGTATTTTAACCATTATACTTTGGATATTATTTTAGATCATCTGTAGGATTTTTTTTAAATAAAATGCAACAATCCAGCAAAGGTCATTTTTAGGAGTTTTTCTATTTTATAGTTTGAACTCACATTCCTTTTCTGCCTCTCTCCAATTTTAAGTCTCCCAAAATCCCAATTGGCAAGTTGCTGCACTGTTGTGATCTCCCATCACTCATCCTGCCTTGATGTCAGAATTATAAAGCAAGCAGACTTTATGGGAAGTCAGGTGAGTATAAAAACATGTCACATGTATGAAAACTAACATTTACCAAAAAGGGTCTTACGAGACGGATGACCTTTCTTTCACCATTATGGAAATGTAGAAATGTAGATCTTAGCATGAATAGGTATGAGAGTTGAATGCCAAGTATTTGGAGTCTGTCCATCTTTAAATAGGAGTTGGCAATTATATATGACTTCCTTATAGCAGAGACCTCTTAGGACTATGAATTCTCCAGAATCAACTGATGCTGAATTGCAGTGTTGTTATGTTTGGTTTTATAATTCTAAACCAAAAAATCACATTCAACACTAAAATAAGTGATAAAAATAGTTTGAGGGAACAACAGACTTTAAAGTAGCAAGATGTAATCTGGTTTAAAATTGCTACTGAAGATGGAGATGTGTTTTCTTCAAATATCTAGTGCCATTGTCTTGCGCTTTTCTTTTTGTTACTAAAATAGACATCATTACAAGAAGATTGGAAGGGAGCCAGTATAATCATATTTTAATAAAAGCAAATCAAAGATTGCCAAATATTGGAGATCTATTAACTTAACTTTATTTAACTGATCTTTTAACTTAACTGGTCAATTCATAGATTTCTTTTTCTTTTTTTAGTTAAACTGTGTCTTTTTTTTTTTGTCTCTATATGAGAGCTTCTCTCATATAAATATCTCAATACATTATGACCATATTTCGTATAATGTTCCAGATGTAATCTGTGTCCATAAGCAACTTGTCCATAAATCATAAAGAACATCAAGTCTTCAATCCATTGAGGAATTGGGGCCATACATTTATGTTACAATTTATCATTCTAATATTGAAGTCAGCAATAAGAACAGGATAGGTAATCCATTTCTGTTGTCCAGCCATTGATTTCCATGTAATAGATATGTAGTTCAAAAGAATATGGATATTCAAAAGTATTAACCCCTGTCCAAATAAATAAATAAAAATAAATTGAGCTTGTTTACAATTGGATGGGAAAACACCAGTAAATCTGAGACTTGTAGACCAGTTGGAATAGTTGAAGAATCATTCCATAACAAGGCAGTTGCAAATTACTTCTGCACTGTTGCCAATAACAAGAAATGGTCTATAGTCAGCTAAAATATAGACCCATCAATTAAGATAGAATAAGGCATTTCAGAGAATGAATTAACTTCACTGTAAAACACAGGCCTAAGCAATAATTTTCCTGAATTCTGATGGAATATCAAATAATGTATAACTTAATGTAGCTGGAATCCAAAACATTTTAACAAAAACCATTATAGCACATCATTTGAAAGGTGTTCTTTGTTTTTTTCAATCCCAACCTACTTTTTAAGCTATTCTCAGTATAAATATGTTACGTTTCAATTGAGAATTCCTCTATGTATTGTATAGGTTTACATAAGATACGGAATATTTTGGGGAAGTATTAGATTCTTCGATGATTGACTGAAATAGAAAGTCATTCTTTTCCTAAGCACAAATCACAGACTTCTCTGTAACAACATTTGTGAAATGCAAGGCAGAGGATTATAAGAATTTCAGCAAGTGAACTATTTCCTATTAAATCCAGTTGGTCTTTCAAAAATTTAAAGAAAATCATCTTGTAATTTCATTTCTAATTGCTTTTCTCTGAGCTGGCTTTTTTTATCGGTGGTGGTGGTGGTGGAGATGATGATGATGATGATGATGAACGAGCTTTCAGGTGTCTGATTATAAAGCCATTTCTTGAATTCTTATCAATAGGGGAACCAGCCCTTAGAATGGGATGACAGGTTCTTCAATCAGTTGTTAATTTATGACAGAGTGAAGATGGAACACTGAAATAAATGGATATTTCATATTAAAGACAAGAATAAATAAGTAATATTTAAATGATCAGTAAAAGTGATTTAAAATAAAGCTGTCTTGTAGTTGTCATAGGAATGTAATTGTTTACAAAAGGAACAATACAACCACCTCATATAGGTGCTGAAAAATAGCATAGATAGTCTGGATGAGGAGGAATGGACATGTTTCCGTCCTATTTACCTGCTTCCAAGCATCAAGCATTATCCCAGAAGTAGAAAGATACTATGGTGTTTCCCCGAAAATAAGACCCTGTCTTATATTTTTTTTGAACCCTGAAATAAGCGCTTGGCCTTATTGCCATGCACTCAAAAGCCCGATTGGGATTATTATCAGGGGATGTCTTATTTTGGGAGAAACAAGGTACATCTGTGGATTTTTCAAGTAATTGCTGTTTATAGTATGGGATCTTAAAGAGTGCTTAATTTAACTTGTGTTTATTGAACAATCCAAATTTAAACAATGGCTTGTTTAGACTGCTGCATGTTCTACTATAAGCAGTAAGTGACTGAAAATGCAAAAGTATGTTCCTGTTTTGTTCCTTGCAGCTTAAGTTGATAATGGAGAGAGGAGGTGGAGAACTAGATAATTTATGTCACTCCAGACAAATGGAATGGTATCCAAAAATGCTGAACAGGAATTTGAACAGTGAGTACAGCTGCATCCAGGGACTACCAGAGGCCAGAAAACAAGCAGCTATCTGGATTTCTTGCTCCTCTTCTCTCCCCACCTCCTGCCATTCAACAATCACTTCATTGAAAGTGAAATGAAGTCTACAAAGGGATCATAGTGACTGAAGAACAGTGGCTAAATGTTCTTTAAATAGATTCCCCACACAGAGAGGAGCAATTTTTGCTGTGTCTCATCTTACTCAAGACTTCTTTGTAAGATTTCATTGAAGTAAGGTTGACTTGGTTCGTACACACTATAAAAAAGATCAGGAAACTCTTCTGTCTGACCTATGCTTTGAAATAAAAAGATGCTCTATCACATATTTGCTTTTTTCTATATTGTTTGCCAAGGTCCAGTAATCCCAGTATACTTCATATTGGTTGCATTGCTGTTATTCACATTGCTCTTCCTGTCCTTGGTATTTGCTCTTTCTCTGGGTAGGGCTTTGTTTTGGGGCAATTCTGCTTTCTGCACACCAACTTCATTACCAATGCAAATAGACCCGAATTTTGTAATGCAGAGTTAAATTCCTTCCCCTGTATTTTAGAGTACAACAGGATTGGCTTAATTTTCTTTTGTATTTTATTTTAAAACTTTCGTTTATGCATTTGCACACTCTTCATATTCAGCAATTCCAGAATGTAGTTACTCAAAGGACCAATTTAAACACGCTCCCACCCCCTTCAGTGTTTGAACTTCTGCTCACTTGTGCAATATACAGTGTGCTCTTCAGTCTGTTTGCTATGCTTTTGCTTTATTCTGCATCCTCTATTTTTCTCCAATAATTTTGGATTGCATGTAACATGTATTTCAACCAAATGGATTTTTCTAGTGAGAGTAATCTGAAAAATTATAAAAACTCCTTAGATCTGGAACTGTTGGGGAATTGAAGGTAGAAAGCAATGGATTTTCTCCCCTCCCCCCAACTACTTTATACAGTGATCATATTGCATAACTGTGAATAATTGCACTGTACTTTAGAATTTACATTGATATCCATCTGAAATGGTAACATAAGCTCTTGTTTCTCTTGTAGTTACAAATAGTCTTCTCCTTACAACTAGTCCCTTAGCAACTGTTTGAAGTTATGGCAGACCTATTGGGGGATACTTACAACCTGGATTTGAAGTTTTGATGCGCAGCCACATGAATGCATGTCGGTTGTCAACAGTTGACATGCATTTGCAACCATTTGTAGCATTCCATGGTCACATGATCACTCTTTATGTCAATTTTGCTGAAAACTGGCATTTACTTTCAATTTGTGGCAAAACTGCACTCATATTGAACCATTGATTAACTTAACGATTGCCACTAAAGGGTCATGAAATTGGACCAGTGACATGTCTGACCTGATTTATGACTTACAACTTACAGCTGTGATGGACTGGCTCCATTATGGTTGCAAGTTGAGAGTGTCTGTTATTGTGTAGTGGGCTGCAGTAGGCAAGAACAGACCAGCATAGATACAACAGCATTTATTGACTCAACTGGAACTGTCGAACAACAGGCAAATCTCTGTAATTTATACTCTGGGCCCACAGGGCCTTAACCAATGATAATACTTGAAAGAGCCTGCCCAAATATGAATGTTCTAAGTTTCCCTCCAAAACAGTTGAAACAGTTAGGGTCATCTAAAGGTTAGTTTCACTTTAGCAGGGCTTAACATTCAATACATAACATCCCTCCCCCCTAGGATAGTTCTTACCCTCAGTCTGTTCAATATTCATAGGCTGAGATAGGCTGAGGGGCCCAGCCTTGGGATCCTGGTGGACCGCCGTAATGTTACTGGAGAGTCCTGTTTAAGTGGAGTATTGTCCATCTTCAATTGGACAGAGTCTTGATGGCCATTTTGGTCATCCGTGAGTGGCGGTGGTTCTACGGCCCTTGGTACCTCCGTTTCTCTGGAGGCGGCCACGGGTGGTGTAGGCAAACTTAAAGGGGAACAGTTCTCTAGTGGGTCTGATAAAGCCTTGGGATCCTCATTCGGGACTGGCCTGGCCTGCCAACGCCGTAACTGATCAATGTGGCGTCTGATTGTACGATCATTCCCCAGAGTAACCTCGTATGACAATGGGCCCATTACCTTAGTTACCCTAGCTGCCACCCAAGGTGCACCACTCTCATAGTTCCTGGCCCAGACCAATTCATCCGACTGTAAGTTCCTGGGGGTGGGGGTTGGCTGAGCCGTCTCTGCCGCTACTCTGTCTGGGTGAAGTCAGTTGAGCTTTGTTTTGAGCTGGCGGCCCCACCTCAGCTCCGCTGGGCTGTGACCTGTTGCTGTACTGGGAGTTGTGTGTTGACACAGGAGGAAGTTCGCCAGGTGGTGATTCCAGTCCCCATTTGTCATCCGCTTGAGCGCCTCCTTTGTGGTCCCGACCATTCGTTCAGTCTGACCATTGGTCACGGGGTGGAATGGAGTGGATGTTACGTGCCAAATCATGTTGGCGTTGAGGAATGACTGAAACTCTTCTGCTGTGAATTGTGCCCCGTTGTCGGACATGATTACATCTGGCAGACCATGTGTGGCGAACAGCCGGCGCAACTCTCGGATGACCCTGGTCGTTGTCATTGATGAGACCTGTGCCACTTCCAACCACTTGGAATAACTGTCCACTACTATCAGGAATACCTGCCCCTGGAAGAGGCCGGCAAAGTCAATGTGCATGCGAAACCATGGGGCGTGCATGGTCTCCCAGCGGTGCACTGGTGCTTGTGGCATCTCCTTACTTGATTCTCAATGTCTTTATCCAGGCCTGGCCACTACAAGTAGCTCCTGGCTAGAGTCTTCATCCAAACAATTTCTGGGTGCCCCTCATATAGGGAATTCAGCACCTTGGAGCAAAGACTGGGTGGAATGATGACCCTGCTGCCCCACAGCACACATCCCTTGTGGGCCTACAGTTCATTTTTTCGAGAAGCGTAGTGTTGGAACTCAGGGCCTGGCCGGGCCTCTGGCCATCCCCTTAGCACCCAGTTGAGAACGCGGCTAAGCGTTCTGTCCATGGTGGTTTCAGCTGCAACGTCCCCTGCATGTAGGGGTGCTTCAGGCAGGTCCTAGATCGCCAGAATACAACAAGCTGGGGCCAGATCCGGCTCTGTCTACGGTAGAGGCAGTCGGCTGAGAGCGTTGGCGTGGCCCATTTCCTTGCCTGGCTTGTGGACTAGCTGGTACGAGTATGCAGCCATGAAAATGGACCATTGTAGCATTTGTGGCAACAGGATCTGAGGTGTCTGTTTGTCAGCTGTGAAGAGACCAAGCAGGTTTGTGGTCTGTAAAGATGGTGAAGGTTCATCCATATAAGAAGTCATGGAACTTCTTAATGCCAGCCACTATGGCGAGGGCTTCCTTGTCTATATGGGCATAGTTCATTTCAGCCGGTGATAACGTTCTAGAATAGTATGCAATGGGGCCCTCTCTACCATCTGGCATCCTGTGGCTTAGTACTGCCCCAATGCCCTATGGCGAAGCGTCACAGGCTAGTGTTACTGGTAAGGTTTTGTTGAAATGAGCTAGGACGGAGTCCGAGGATAGCAATGATTTTACTGCCTTGAACGCTTTGTCTTGAGTGCTCGACCAGACCCAGGGTACTTGTTTGTCCAGTAGGCAGTGTAGCGGTTCTGCCAGGGCAGCCTTATGCAGTAAGAAGGAGTGGTAAAAATTGAGCAAGCCCAGGAATGCTTGGAGCTCCCCCTTGGATTTTGGTGTGGGGCTTGCTGAATTGCCTTTAACTTTGCTTCAGATGGGTGGATTCCCAGCGTTGATGCAGAAACCCAGGAATTCTGTGAATGAATTGAAAATTGAAGCAGCAAGGTCAGCAGTTTTGTTTCTGACATTTTTTAATATTGAAAGGGCATTGATTAGCTAACATACATCTTTGTATTTATTGCTGTCTTGTTTTATAGCTAGTGTTAGGTTTCTGACTTATTTTTACTATCTCCAGCTTCAGAAGTCTTCAACAAAGTGGTTTGGAACTAAGCAGAATGATTTTTTAGATTTGAGAATTAGGGTGCCTTGTTTGGAAATATTGTGTTACTGAGATATAGAGGTAGTCCTCAATTTATGAGCATTTATTTAATGACCATTATGACAACACTGGAAAAAGTGATTTATGATCAGTCTTCATACTTAGGACTGTCGTAGTGTCCCCACAGTTACATGATCAAAATTCAGGTATATTCTGGCAACCGGTATATATTTATGACAGTTGCAGCATTCCAATCCATTATGTGATTGCCATTTGTGACTTTCCTAGGGAGCTTACACCAAGCAAAGACAATGGGGGCAGCCACATTTTGCTTAATGACCACATGATTCACTTAACAACTGCTGCAAAAAAGGTTGTAAAATCAGATGTTACTCATTCAACCACCCCATTGTTTAATAATGGAAATTTTGGTCTCAATTGTGAGTTGTAAGTTAAGGGCTATCTGTAACACCTAAGAGGGAAAGCTGTGCATCTGGTGCAGGACATATTTGCAGCATTCCCACCATGCCAGCTGCAATTGGGCCGCTCAGGAAACCAACACCTGGAGAATTCTGGGAATTGAAGTCCACACACCTTAAAGTTGCTAAAGCTGAGAAATACTGTTTTAGGATTAGGATAGGATAGTGTTAACCCAATCTAAATTTGCTCTGGGTTACTCTCACTGAGATACTGGTGTACCAGTGAGAGTGACCCAGTGCAAAAGCAAGCAAAATTAACCCTCTTTTTTATAGCTTGCAGTCACAAGGTTTAAATATGATCAGTGCCACTGAAAATCCAAATTGTGCTTCTGAACACTCTATCTCAATTTGAACCCTTAGTTTGAGCATAAAAAAAACACAGCGTCTGAAACTTCTTAGAGATTGAGAGGTTTTAAATGAAATACAATATTAACCTCCAGCTGTGTTGGAAGACCAAGTTGTTCCCACTTATTTTCCTCTTATTACAGGGAAAGGTAAAAGCAAATTTTACACATGGCTGGTGACCCCTTCCTATGTTCTTTGAGTCATTTCTCAAAGATTTGGCAGAAGCTGCTCTTTGGCAAATATTCCTCTGCTCCCTAATAAAATTGGGACACTTTTGAAGAAAGTTTGAGTAGTGATTTTAGAAAGGTGACATGAGATTTTCGTCCCTCCTCATTTATGCTGTTAACCCATACTTCTGAGGAATATTTAAAAAAAAAAGATTTCAAGTGTTTAGCTGTTGTAGAGTTTGTGGCAATTGTTTGTATTCCTTGCGTCTTTGTTTTGATATCAGGATAAAAAGCATCAGTAGATAAAGTTATGTTAACAAATGTATTAGAGTTTGGTTTGTGGAACAATCCCTGCTGTCATGGTTGCAAAATCTAGCGAGCTTAGCAGATGTAAGAAGAAAAAGCAAAGAAGCTAAGCAGTTTTAGAGCTGGTTTGTACCTGAGTGGAAAATCATCATGTTTTGGTCTGTAGGCTAGATTGGAAAGTCAGAAAGCATACTGGAAGAAAATGCACGTTACTGCCAAGAAAGTGACATTGGCATACAAACATGATAAATAGACTGTTGCTATCTATCAAGAGTCAGCTGCAGTTGTTAAAAAATGAGAGTACTTGCTTATACTTACAGAATTACAACATTTTAGTTCCATTGTAGTATGATAGGCTTTTCTAGCCTGCTTTCTGCATTACATCTTCCACACTTAATTCTCATTCTCTTGGCCATATATGATGGCATCTATAACCATAAAATGTAATTTATCTGTAAGATATGGTTAATATTGTGAGAGTAATTCTGTAATGAAATGCTGCTTCTAGATAGCCTAGTGAAAGATTGGAATGGTTTCTCTTTGCTTTAGAGGACAGGTTGTGTTTGGAAACAAATTAAGTATTAAATGGAAAAATTACATTGGAGCAGTGCCCAGATTTTCAAGCCTAGCTGCCGATAAACTAATAATTGGGTATCCTCTGCTGCAAGCTTTTTAATTCAAATCATACTGGGGAGACCAGGATCATCCATTTGAGGAGGAGGAGCTACAGATATGTGATTAAATCCCTCTGTTTATGAGGACCATTTGCATAACATATGTAAAAAGTGGTAGGTGATTATGCCTTCATGGTTATCATCCTGACTTTTTTTTGATTGCCCCTCTTGCCATTTTATACCTTAGTTAGTATTTATTTTACCTGAGAAGATAAATTTTTGGATAAATTTTATCAAAAGATTTAGAGATTTTTCTCTAAATCTCTTCTCAGGCGTGAACTTATGCAGACCTCAGTATTATTGCATGAAGTTTGACTGTATTCTGATGGGGCTGACAGAATGGAAGAGGGTGCTCATATCTATATACTACTAAAAATCTTGTCCTGACCTTTAACTAGGTGTAACAGTACATCCATAGGGCATCAGTTTTTGAACCAAGGTATCTCAAATGGATTAACTTAGAGAATGCATCCAAAATCTGGGCCCATGATTCTTGAGAGAATGAAATTTGGGAAAGTTGTGGCTGCTTCAGTGCTACTGGCTGATGCTATGCTGTTGCTGCAGTCATGTGATCTTAATTTTCAATGTTCTGTGACAGTTTCCAAGCCAGTCTCACAATCCCTTGCTTCCTCCCCCATATATAGCCCCACCCGGCAGTAGTCACTTACCTATCTGCTGGGGAAGGAAGGGGAGGGAGAAAGGAAAGATTCCCAATGCTCCCTACCAGATTCCCACAAGGAATAAGAAAACTCAAGAAACTGACAAGAAATTGGAAGTTGTTCCTGCTCCTACTCCCCCCCCCCAGTTTTTCTATTTTTCTGTTTCAATAAGAAAATATCTCTGAAATGATGACCTATCAGGGCATTGGCTGTCTAATAAAATTTTATTGTTTTAAATAATACATGTGCATATATGAACAAACTCTCTACATAGAGTATTATTAACTAAAACGATACGTTTGTAACTTTTTAAACAAAAAACAAATATAATATATTTCACTGACAAAAGTCGTTCATGCTCCCCACTAAAATGTGATTTCATTTGTATGGTTTTGATGGGTTATGTGAACCCATATTGCTTTATAAACTGTAATTGTGGCTTCAAGTTGAATGTCTAACAGGCTTCTATCATAGCTTCTTCAACAAATTATGTGTTTAAAACTTGCCTTTATAAAACTATAGTGATTTAGCTGAGGAACTCCAGTAAGGAATTTTGAAAGCTAGAGTCCCAAACCATCAGGCAGAAATTAAGGAATTAAGTGAATTTGTGGATTTCTATATATGCCTCTTGCAACTCTGGTATTTCTTCACCATGCAAGAGCTTTACTTACTGTGTTTGATCACCCCTACTTGTTGCTTACTGAGGCTATTTTTTAATGAAAAGTTGTTCTTATTTTAAAAGTTGTTCTTAATTTTATGGAGTGCTGCATATCATGTGTATCTCTGTTCTACTAATAAGAAGCACATCTTTTGCAGCCCAACGGCCACCATATCATGCAGAAAAGGTTTACACCAGGAGACCAGAGGGAGCCTCTGGTTTTTCAGAACAATTGAAAAATCTTTACCAAAAACCATGACAGATATTACTTATTGTATTGCCATTCAATCACAAAGCGAGACCTATATCTATAGGTCCGAGGTGGCACAGTGGTTAGAGTGCAGCACTGCAGGCTACTTCAGCTGACTGCTAGCTGCAGTTCAGCGGTTCAAATCTCACCGGCTCAAGGTTGACTCAGCCTTCCATCCTTCCGAGGTGGGTAAAATGAGGACCCAGATTGTTGGGGGCAATATGCTAACTCTGTAAACCGCTTAGAGAGGGCTGTAAAGCACTATGAAGCGATATATGAGTCTAAGTGCTATTGCTATTGCTATAATATAGACCTATGTTAAGGGGCTGTCAGAGACAAAAGGGGGTCAGTCTGTTCTCCAAAGCAGATGAGGACAAGATAATAAGTAATGGATGGAAGATTATTAAAGAGAGATCCACCCTAGAAGTTAGGAGAAATTTCCTGACAATGAGAAAAATTAATCATTGGAACAGCTTGCCTCCAGAAGTTGTGGGTGCTCCATCACTGGAGGTTTTTAAGAGGAGATTGGACAGCCATTTGTCCTGAATAGTATAAGGTCTCCTATTTGAGCAGGGGCTTGGACTAGGAGATCCCCAAGATCCCTTCCAACTCTGTTATATCCTTGCCCAACTCCTGATTGGCAGAATGTTAGCTATATACTGTACATATCTTATTGCTTGTTAGATTTACATTTGCCATTTTCCCAGGGGCTCAAGGAAGCAACATAGCACTTCCTCCTCTAAATTTCCCCCACAATAATGATCCTCAGGGATGATGATTGGCTCAAATCACAAGTAAAGTCAACAGTTGAAGGGGAGGTTGAATCTAGATCTCTCCAGTTGCTGTGTGCAATGCAACTACCTTTCACCCTGCAGCAGGGGTGAAATTCAAAATTTTCCCCTACTGGTTCTGTGGGCATGGCTTGGTGGGCGTGGCAGGGGAAGGATACTGCAAAATCTCCATTCCCTCCCCACTCCTGGGGGAAGGATATTGCAAAATTTTCCATTCCCACCCACTCTGGGGCCAGCCAGAGGTGGTATTTGCCGGTTCTCTGAACTACTCAAAATTTCCGCTACCGGTTCTCCAGAACCTGTCAGAACCTGCTGAATTTCATCCCTGCCCTGCAGATGTCACAGGTTGTGTCTGAAACAAAGATCCTTTAATAAATTATTCCTCATGTTCTGTATTCCCCCTTGAATGTGTCCTGTGTGCAGAAAGGTAATACCATTAAAATTAATGACACTGAATAGAAGCATAGCATTCCTTCTTTCTGAATTGGATTTTGCAACTTTTTTGAGCCCTTTGTTAAAAATAAACACAGATTGTTTTATTTGTCTAAGTTTCTTAGTCCTATTATCTATAATTAATAGCTCCAACCTTGGCTGCAGTTCTGCTGAATAATGGTTCAACGATCAGGCTTCGTGACTCCTAACTGGAGCCAAGTCCTACAGCGGCAGCACATGCAGAAATAAAAAATTCATTGAATAGATGCATAAATCCATAATTGCTTGACCAGATGATGAATCTTCTAACAGCTACATTTTATTATCTACTGAACCAGCTGTTACATTATTTCAGAAGTCAGCTTCGTTCTGGAGAACCTAAGTAAATATTCAATTTTTTTAAATTACTAGATAAAAAAAGTTCTCCAGTTTTGGAAATGTACTCTTTTATAGACTAAATAAGAAAGGCAATTGTAACATTCTACAGGTTGTCAAAAATAGGAATGTCATGAATTGTCCTCAAGGCTCTGAGTAGGATTGAGTTATTATTTTAGTTCTGGATGATGTTTTATAAAGTACACTTTTATGAATTAAAAACTGATCATTTTTAACTTCTATAATATATTTATATGGTCATTTATAAGGGTATATAAATATAAAATATTTCTAGATATATGGAAGGTTTTTTATTTTAAAAGTATTTAATTAAGGACACGGGTTGTACATAAAACAAAATGCAATTACTTTAAAAAAAAATCAACACTATTGAAATGTCATCATTCAAATAGGGAATCTAATTCTGGATTGTCTGTCTATACCCAGTGGGTTAATTTTGGATATTAATGAATATATTTTACTCAGTACAATGTGTCACTAATACCCACGTGAATGAGAGATAATTGCTAAAATATATGGAACAAATACTGGTGTGGGAATTCTGGAACTTAGCCCAGAAAATGACAGTGTATGTTTTTGATGAAGAGGAATTTCAAAGGTACATTGTAGATATAAAGCTCTCCGCATGGGATTGAGCTAAAGGATCATATGAATCCAGTAGGAGTGTGCCAGGAGAGCACCTGTGCATGCACATCTCCACTTACGCAAGCCGTGAGTAAGCACATGCACATGTGCTCCATTTGCGTGAGTGGCAGGCGCGTGTGCATGTCGCTCATGCAAATGGAGCTGCACCTGTGTGCTTGCCGGCTGCTCGAACGGAACCTTCCCCTCCCCCCCCTCCCCTGGTCTGCAAAGCCAGAAAGATCAGGGAACTCTGGACTATGCACCTGAAGTGAATTGTAGAGCATTTCATCCTGAACTTATACTTGTGGGGAGCACCTTAAAGTAGTGTTTTTCAAACTTAGCAATTTTAAGATATGTGGGCTTCAATTCCCAAAATTCCCCAGGCATTGCTGGCTGGGGAATTCTGAAAGTTGAAATCCACACATCATAAAGCTGTCAAGTTTGAAAAACACTGCTTTAAAGCAACAGTGCCCATTCTGGAAGTGCCCACAGTTGCAGTGGGCAGCTCCTTTCAGCTATTTTAAAGTGTGGCAGACAAATAGTAATTCATGCTGCAAAGCATCTTTTGCAGACTGAACCCAAAGCACTGTGTGGCCCTAGAATCTGCTGTTTTTAACCATGGCTATCTATGTCTACACAGAAGAACCTTACCATGTTTTGGGCTTAAAAAGAGCTATATTTTAACTAAGTTTAGATCCTTGTAAAATTAGATTACAATACAGTTAGCATTAACTTTTCTGTAGCTTGGTTGATGGGTATTTTAATTGTTATTGATTGTTCTTAAATCAGGATGGTTTGTTATGGTGTTTGGTTGCTGTTTTATATTAATATATGGTATATGTTTCAATATTGCACGCAATTTTTTTTGGGTGGGGGAGAGTTACATTTATTTATTTAAAATTTGTACTGTTGCCAATCTTACTCATGATTCTGGATAGCTAACACTAAATGAAAATAGTGTTTTACAAAACAGTATACACATAAAAACACAGCTGAGATAAAGAACCACTATACAAATCAACCATTTTGTAACCTATACAAACCTATACAAACCTATACAAAGACAACCATTGCATGGGCTTAGACACGTATATGATTCTCCAGGCTCGGCAGCAGAACTAACTAGTTTTGGGTCTGTACATTGTCCAGAGTCAGGTTATTTGAGTTGGGCAGCCCTATATGTCTACTAAACAAAAACTTGGGGAACAGTGGCCTTCATATATTACTGAATTCACACTCTTGCCTTCTTAACCATTGGCCACCCTGCAGGATTTGAATTGATATGTGACAACCAGCAGAGTATTGAGGGTCGTCCCCCCCTCATTTTTACCTTTAATATGCTTTTTCTGACTAATATCCATTAATCACAATGAGACTTGTGAAAAATGTGAACTCTTTTTGCAAATAACATAAACTCCTGATGACTCCGGGAGTGACACACCTCTTGGAACTGTCTTTGCAACAATATTAATAGTCGCTTGTCATAGTTATTTTCAGGGTAATTTTTTTTCAGCTTCCTAGTTCCTTTTGCTGCTTCCCATCCAAGTATGAACTAGGCCTTACCTGCTTATCTTCAGAGCCCATATCTAGTGAGTCAGGTGATGTCACCTGCAGACACTTATCTGAGTAAACATGCTTAAGATGCAAACACAACATGATGCTTAATTTTTTTTTGCGGGGGGGAATGATCCTTTGGCAAGAATTCACCATCCAGAATTTTTCTGGGGTTATAGCCTTGCTTGTCACATTGCAGGCTGGAATTTTGGCTGCCTCAGACAAACCCAATTGACATATTTATGGTTTGTATTCAGGGAGCATCCTGAATACAAAAAATAGCATATTAAGCAAGCATTGGGAACCTTGTTTACACATAATGCAAAATGTAAACCATGATTTAGAAATGACATTGGCTAAGTTCACATATTATATAAGCCAAAACTGAGTTAATCTTGTTAAGGTAATGTAATTTGTGAACCCTGCTATGGAGTTACTGCTTTCAAGCTTAACCCAAAACAGGTATTGGAGGAGGGTGATCAAAGTAGACTTCATTCATCCTGCAGAGCTTTATGTGGGACGTGGTGGGGAAAATTAAAAATATAAGGAGAATATCTCATCAGCCATAAGTAGGAAGCCAAAAAATTACAAGCAGAATTTTTTTTAGTAGGAGTTAAACTGGGCAATAAAAATAAGAACACATGTTTGAATTTTTACATATTAGAAGTGCCATTTCCATTTTCCTTCTTAATAGAATTATACTTGAGGGATGGGAATCTAGTTGGGCATGAACAATTTTCCCTTGATCCGTGTCCAGTCACTTGGCTGTTATCTTGTGTTCCCCTTTTCATGTAATCTTTATTGCCCCTTTGTCCTCTATTCTGTTCTTTCCTGCCCGGCATGCAGTCAGTCACCAGCTCTCTGTTGTACTGTTTCCCAGGCACCTGGCGCCAAGCTGGGGAAGGATGTTTATTCAGTGCCATAGCGTAACCTCCTATTAAGTAGATTGCAGTATTCTGAGACATTCTAGGAGTGAACTGATTGTTCCTATATCTCATTGTATTGTAGTGACATCTACAGGAGATCCAGAGTATTGGTGATTTAAATGCCATCTTTAGTAAATTGCAGTACATGTATTAGATATTTATAAGTTAAATCGAACCAAACAAAAATACAAACAAAAAAATGGCTTCTGACTTCTTTTTTTACAGCATTTATAAATAAAGCTTAAGTTAACTCTTATTCTACAATTACAATACATTTTCAATCAATCTATAAATATTACTAATATTCAAATCTATACGTCTTGACTTCTAGTCTGCTTTAGGCATGAAAGCCAGCTGGAAATCTTTATCCAGTCATTCTCTCTCAGCCGAGCTCACCTCACAGGGTTATTGTTATGGTGAAATAGGAGGAGGGTAGAGCATTATGTATGTTTAAACCCTTGAATTATTTATAAAAATAATAAATGTGGGAAATCTAATAAATATATATTAAGTAGAACCATTTGGAACATTAAGGTACAACAGTATAATCTAATGCATGTTTTACTGCACCCTTCTATTTTTAAACTGAACAGAGCCAGAACTTGAAGCAGGATTTCTAATTTAATTCTAAACAAGCCAGTATAACAAAGTTTTCTGTGTAAACTGCAACTCGTTGCTAATTTACTATTTTTTTAAAATTAGCACAAAATTGTGTCCATAGTGGGTACCTAAACTGTCTTTAAGGCAGTGAAATGGTTTTAAAAACGATATTTAATATTTCTTTGGTTAAAGAAATAAGAATTTTCTTTTTGGCATAAAACAATTCTATGTCCTAACTTAATTTTGGCATTACTGCATAAATGCTGCTGATATAAGCTAGTAGGTTGCAGAAAGGCCCTGCTTCTGATGGGTCACTGATACAGACCAGTGGTGGGTTGCTCACGGTTCGGCCCAGTTCTGTGAACCAGTAGAGACGGCGGTGGGAGGCTCCGCCCACCCGCCCGGGACACTTCTGCGCATGCGCAGAAGCGTGCGCGCGTGCGAACTGGTAGCAACGGGATTTAGAACCCACTACTGATACAGACAGTGAAAAACAATTAGATAATGAGAGCAAACTCAGAGGGAGAGGAAGAACTTCCCTTTATGTGTAACCTCCGACAGGGAAAAGGGTATTCCTTTTGATCTCCTCTAAGGCAGGGGTCTCCAACCTTGGCAACTTTACGACTTGTGGACTTCAACTCCCAGAATTCCTCAGCCAGCATGCTAAGGGATACCAGTGTGGCTTATTGTGGTTATAATAGAAGTTGTTTTGGAGAATTAGCTTGAAAAGCTAATACTATTTAATGAGCTAGTGCTCCTTCTATAGCATCTTTATCAGCACAGGTTTCCCTTAATGACCAGAGAAGATATTTTACCTTTAGGGCACAAAAAACCAAAACATATTCAGGAAGCATGTCTAGAAGAAAATCCAATATGAGTAATAGGCTGCCCCACTTTCAAAGTCACCCCACTCAACCACATAGAATTTGGAGTTACTAGCCTGGTTGTGTGTGATGTTTATTTATTTATTTATTATTTATTAATTGTATTTCTATGCCGCCCAACTCCCAAAGGACTCTGGGCGGCTTACAACAAGGTATAGAAAATACATTTAAAAACATCATAAAATATTAAAAAAAAACCAGTTAACAATCACATACATACTGTACATATCATTCAAGGCCGGACCTCGCAAATTGCGAGATCAACAGCCCCAAGCTTGCCGGAAAAGCCAGGTCTTCAATGCTTTCCGGAAGGCCAATAGGGTGGGGGCAGTGTCGGGGCAGCCACAGAGAAGGCCCTTCCCCACGGGCCCGCCAGCCGACACTGCTTAGCTGACGGGACCTGGAGGAGACCAACTCTGTGGGATCTTACCTGTCGCTGGGAACTATGAGGTAGAAGGCGGTCTCGAAGTTAACCTGGCCCTGAACCATGTAGGGCTTTAAAGGTAATGACCAACACCTTGAATTGAGCCCGGAGATCAATAGGGAGCCAGTGCAGCTCGTGGAGGATTGGTGTAATGTGGGTGTATCTAGGTGGATATAGGAATCACGTACTCTATTTACCTACTCTTAAATCAATTTTGCTCACATTCCCCAATCGCCTTGCTGCTAAATAAGTGTATAATAGTTCTGACGTAGAACAGTCTCCTGTAGTGATTAAGGCATCAACCTAGAAATCTGGAGATGGTGAGTTCTAATCCTGCCTTAGGCATAAAGCCAGCTGGGTAACCTTGAGCCGGTCACACACTCTCAGCTCTAGCAAGCAGACAATGGCAAACTTCTGAAAAACTATAGAGACTAGTCCAGTTGTCAGGAGTAAAAAAATTGACTCAAATATATCAAGGACAAATGACGTTATTAATCCCCCTAGAGTTTTGAAGATGCTCAGCAAATTTTCTTTGGAAGTTTCTTTGTCCAGTGACTGTGCTACCAATTTTGTGCCCTGCAGTGTTCATAATCTCAAGGAAGCTTCTACAAAAAGACTACTTTATGGCAGTTGCCAGTTAAAATGAAATTTCTGCTGACTGTTTGGCATTCCAGATAGGGTTTTAGTAAGCATTGGATCTCTGTCAGATTTTCTGATATTAATGTCACTCTTTAGTGCACGGCTGTCAAACTCCCGGCCCACGGGCTGGATGCACCATGTGCTGGCCACGCCCATGCCCGGTTTAGCAAAGGGGGGAAAAAGTCCCGATAAGGCATGTGACGCCGCCATGACGACTCGAGTTTGACATCCCTGCTTTAGTGTCTTGGATACTTAACATTGAAACCATACAAAGTAGAAGGAGGGAGTTCTTTTTAGGATTTTCATATAGCTAGGCAACAGGTAAAAATCAACATTAAGAAAGATGAGTTCAAGGTTTAGTTCAATTTTAAGCAACGCGTTATCATATAAGTAGAACAACTTAGCAGCAAGAAACCAAATTATCCAGATTGTAGAACAAGAATATCTTAAAGGTTCTGAGCATTTGTAAGCAAGGTATGCTGAATACTATAATAGCATTGGAATGAGCCCAAGTGAAAGCATTTATCCTCAAAGCTACCGGTACTTGTCCCCAATAAATGCAGATGATGTTGTTTAAATTAGGTTGTGATTACTGGCCTAGTTGGAAGTAACGGCCTATTCCTGAACTGAGCACTTTCCCCAAGATACTCTACAAGAAATCAGCTACTTTTTCATCTTTTCATTCTTTGACCTTTGGGTTGGAGATGTTAGCACTTGTGGCATGCTTAGCAGTGGCATTCCTAGTTCAAAGTCTGAGTCTGAAGTTGCAAGGTCTAGGACAGTGTTTCTCAAACTTAGCAACTTTAAAATGAGTTCAACAGGCTTGGTGCTGGCTGGGGAATTCTGGGAAATGAAGTCCACTCACCCTCCTATAAGGGAATGGAAAACAATTTTGCCAAGAAACTAGAGTTAAATTTTGATTTTTCAATGCTGATATCACCAGCAAGGTCCCAGAATTCCCTCCTTGTTTTTCTCATCTTGATTATCACCGGAAGAAGGAAAAAGAAAAAAAGCAAGACAATTTCTCTAAGCTTAGCTGTAACAAAACGAAAGTATGATGGTGAGATTAGAATAAAAATTAACATTAAAAAGAGAGAAACCATATGTCCAATTTAAAATATGCTGATTGAATCAGAATTTTAAAGGAATGAATGTAATTTACAATCAATTATAAGTTGATGAATAAAATTATCCTTTCTACTTTCTGTAGTTTTACATTATACATCTAGATTGGCACATTGCTGTATCTTCCAAATTGATACCAAACATGCTTGTATTTTGAGGATTTTAAATATTTTATTCATTTATTCAACATTTTGGACTGCCAACCTAATACAGTGATCAGAATGTAATTTTTTCATCTTTGTGGTGCATCTAATTTAATGATTAAAATTGTGCCTGTTAATTAAGAGAATGGAAATAAATAATAGTACTGTATACTGTTTTTGATTTTGTCATTAGAATTAGTGTTAAACTAAAGGTTACATGGATTCATGTGTAGGGAGCCAGTTTGGTCTAGTGGTTAAGGCACCAGATTAGAAAACAGGAAATTGTGAGTTTGAGTTCCACCTTAGCCATGAAAGCCAGCTGGGTGACCTTGGACCAGCCACTCTTTCTCTCAGGGTTGTTGTTATGCGGAAGATAGGAGGAAGAAAGTGTGTTGGATATGTTTGCCACTTTGAGTTACTTGTAAAATTAATAAAAGGTGGGATAAAAGCAAACAAAAATAAAATGTGTAACTTTCTGCATTCTTTAAAAAAAGTTTATCTGGAGTACAGCCCAAATATTTTGTACAATTCATTTCATCTTCAGCTTCTTTTTTCCCCCATAAGAAAAAGTATACTGCTCCCTGTAATTTCCTCCTGTAGGGAAAACAGCAGCTAAGCGGAATACATGTTTGCAGTGATGTGTCCTTTAGAAAACGATATAATAATCATCTCAATGTCTGTTCAAAATCGCCATTTCCTACAACTGCTTTTCACCTTATTTGGTAGATTAATTATATTCAAACTCCAACAACTGACAGTAACTATTGAATGTAAAAACTATCCTGAAAAAAAATCTTACTCCATATTCCATTGATATATTCTGGCTGTTTTCACATATCATATTTTATAATTGCCATAAAATTACTTGGTTGTGATCAATATCATCTTGGTCCTTCTAGATGTACAGGGAGATTGTACACCCAAAGCATGTGGGGACATTTTTTTTTCTAGCCAGGAATCCACCTGCTTGCACAACCAAAGTAACCTAGTTTTGAGTACCTACAAATGCTATGCATGTCTGATAGAGCTCCAAAACCTGGGTAATTGGTAGATGGCATAAAAGTTATTGCTTTCCAGATTTCATTGTTGTCCAGAATTTTGCAGCTCACATGTGGAAGCCATAATGTACAGTGTTCCAGGTTTATATCTAGGAACCAAGAAAGTCACTATCCTGGGTAATAGATGCACAAATCAACAGGGGTGGGTTCTAACTTACCTCGCTGCCAGTTCGCTTTCTCCTGCGCCGTGTGGCCGCATGCGCATGCGCAGTGCAAATTTTTTTTAAAAAAATCCCCCCCCCCAAAAGCCAAAAACAAGATGGCGACGCATGCGCAGTGCCAGAAACTCGGCTTCTGCGCATGCGCAGAAGAAAAAACCCCGAAAAAAATCCCCCCCATTTTTAAAAAAAATAATAATAATAATAAAAAAAAGATGGCGGCGTCCACGGACCAGCACCGACCGAACCGGCTCCGTGATGTCATCGTGATGTCACCAGCGGGTTGCTACCGGTTCAAGCGAACCAGTCCGAACCGGGAGGAACCCACCTCTGCAAATCAAGTGTGGACTCTGGCATGCTTGAATAAAGACAAATGTAGTTTGTTCCAATATCAGAAAGTCACCAGAAAGTGACATGACTGGTGGGATAGTGTCATGTCTTGTATATTCAGGTAAGAAATGACATTTCTCTTTTAAATGAATTTGCTGCACTACATTGAATTTGTGGAAAACTTCATTTTGTCAAAAATATTATCAAATGATGATACACTTAAAATTGAAAACATTTTATCTCAACAATGTGGATGCAAAAACACACTAGGGAGAATTGGATTCAGTACTTGTTGCTCTGAACTGATAATGACCAAATCTGGGGCAAGATTGATGCTGTCAAGTTCATTTTAGTTGCTTTTTACTCTTCTGGACCATTTAGTACGTTTAATTTAATTTCTACTGCCAGCTGAAGAGAAGCATTTTTATTTTGTGTGACACAAAAAAGGTTTGCTTTGGTTCTCTTGGGAGTGAAAAAGTCTCCATTACTTAGACTGTCAATGAATATATATGTTATTGAGTGAATGGCCAGTGTTAAGTTACAAATGACAATTGACACACAGCAAGATGTCTTCTAGGATGACCTTCCCCAATCTGGTGATCTTTAAATGTGTGAACCCTCAATTCTCACAATCTCTAGAAAAATACATTTGAAAGACACCAAAATAGAAAAAGATTTGAGATTTGAACCTCAACCACTGACGTCAACCATGAAAAAAGCAAACTGACAAGAACCTAAACAATCACTTAAATTGCACATATTGTACAAAAACTAGTGGCATATTTTATTTTTAATATCCTATCCACACTAGAAAGCCAGTTCGGAACATATTTCTTTCTGATACTGAACTTGAGAAATTGCTGCAATAACTCTGCTCAGCCTACTACCTTAATTAATTTTCTCTGTTGTCAAAATGTCATGGGTTGCCAATACAGCCTGTTTTCTCAACTTCCTGGTATTATAAATAAATTACAAATAATTGAGTCAACAGCAAAAAAGATACATTTCACAAATCTCCTTGGGGATTGCCCTGCACATTTGACTGAAATATAGCCAGGGCATTTATTATCTTACACTGAAGCCTTTTCTTTGGGGAGGATTTGACAACTGAGGTACAGCGCTTGCATTTGTGAGAAGAGATTGTCTATTTAGGAAGCCAGAATCTGGATGATCACTAGATTGGCAGCAAGAATTAAAATCTTATTTACAATATGCTATCAGTTGGATTTTTGCAATCCAAGGCTAATAGCTCTAAGGTATTCCATTGGCACAGTACTTTCATCAAGCGATGAAGCAAAGACAACTATTTACGATTTAGAAAACTCTTATTGTTTTCAGATTTATGGCTGGCAAATTATGAATCATTTTCCTTGGTTTATCTTCTTAATGGCATTTTAATACCAGATTTGATGGTCCTAGTCACAGCTTCAATGGCAAAAAAAATTCTCCTCCTCCAAAATATCGTTTAAAAAATATTTCCTTCCATCCCAAATTAAAGTTTATAGAATAAAGAACACCCTGTGATTCAGAGCCGAGGTGGCACAGTGGTTAGAGTGCAGCACTGCAGGCTACTTCAGCTGACTGCTAGCTGCAGTTCGGCAGTTCAAATCTCACCGGCTCAAGGTTGACTCAGCCTTCCATCCTTCCGAGGTGGGTAAAATGAGGACCCAGATTGTTGGGGGCAATATGCTGACTCTGTGAACCACTTAGAGAGGGCTGTAAAGCACTGTAAACCGGTATATAAGTCTAAGTGCTATTGCTATTGCTATTCTTCTCCTTTTCTTTGGAACATTCCTGTAGCTTTGTGTAATAGAAAAACACTGCCCTGGTTTATGCAACTTGATAAACCCATAATATGTTTTGTTTGGTTTTAACTTAATAATGATGTATAAATTATGATTCATATACAAGTAGTCCTTGAATTATGAATGTAATGGAGCCTACCCATTCCATTCGTAACCTGAGGATTCGTAGGAGTGAACTGAGTAATCTGAACGCAATCACTCCCTCCTTTCGCCCATGCATTCGCTAATCGAATGCACAACTCGTTAAGTGCACATGAGGTAACTCCGACCCACTGAAATACCTCATTCTCCCTCCCTGGGGTTCCTCCCATCCTGCTGTGCCGGGTCATTTGCCTTATGAAGATCTGTCTCTTCTCCAGCCTCTCTGTTTCTTTGCCTGCTCCCTCCTTTCTCGTTGGCAAAGCGCTTGATGAAGCCTTCAGTGATGAAAAATGAGGCAGGGAGGGCCGCGCACGCCCTTCCGGGCCTCCTTTCTTCCCACCAAACCGCTTGAGGATTGCGTCCCTTTAGGCTTCAGCAGCCCTTTACAAAAAGCCTTTGCCAGTAGGAACAGAGCTTCGGAGGGACATGCCCATCCCTCCCAAGTTCCACTGGTGCCGACAAAGGCTTTTTGCAAAGGGCTGCCGAAGCCTACAGGGACGCAATCTCCCTGCAGGCTTCGGCAAGAAAATGGCAAATGGACGGAAGGCCTGAAGGACCGAAGCCTTCCCTCCATTTGCAAACGTCCAGGCCTCAATTTGCAGATAATAGAAGCCTAAAGTATGAAATCATGCAAGATCAGTAGCATGAGATCTTGCGCTACTGATCTCGCATCATCTTGCAGTACGTTAGGTCTCTGTTCTCTGTGAATGCACTGAAAGCCTGAAGCAATGAAGCAAGCAAAAATACTGTGAAAGAGGAGATCTTCACAAGATAAGTGAGTCTCCACAAGCTCAGTTCCTGTGAAGACCTGGCAGTGGGGGGGGGGATAGACAGGGCGAATGTTGCAGAGCCTCGTGGTCGTTCGTACGGGTGAACAACTGCCATGGTGCTGCAACATTTGTAATTTCTGGACTTGTTTGTAAACACTAGAGGATGCTTATCGCGTAACTTTGAACGTTACGTTCACTAAGGGAACGTTCGTAACTCGGGGATTGCCTATATCTTGGTAGATGGCATAACGTGTGAATCCAGTCGGTTGTGATTTATTCAATAAATCTTAGTTAAATAACAGCTTGTTTTTTAAAATGTTTAAATTATAATTAATGTAGTTGTCACTTCCTCACACACATAAACAAGCATATACTGTACACATTGTCCCTCTTTATTTTATCCCATTTTCAGTGAGATAAATGTTTGTTGCTTATATGGATCTTTTTATGCCTCTGTCTATTCGTGTTACTTTCCATCCCCCATCCCTTCATTGGCTGCCATTTGTTTGATCAAACCCCATTGAAACTGTTCTGTTGTTCTGCTTTGTCTTGCCTCTTCCTGCAATCTCTTTTGCTCTGCAGCAGGTGTTCTTTCCTTCCACTTATTTTTCCCCCCTTCCTTCTGTTGCTCAGGAACTCACACTCTTAATCCCCCCCCCCCGATTTTAAAAGGACCATTTAATCTCTGCTACCTCCCTTTTTCTCCCTGTCTTCATATGATTGCTTTATGAATTGCATGTTACCCAAGGCTGTCCATTCTTTTCCATATAATTACTGCCCAGTGCCTATTTGTTGAGACACTTCCACAAATTTTGTCAAATCTTGAAGAGAATGATTGCATTCCTGATGTACTTCCATGCTTCCCATGGTGGCCTGAGAAGACTTGGAATTCCTAGCAGAGCAACGGATTTCATTCTAGGAAGCCCAACCAAATTTGTGTATTCAACCACCCTTTTTAAAATTTATTTGCAGTAAGTGGGTTGATTGAATTATTTGCAAACATAAACTGAGTTTGGCATGCTGCTTCTACGCCTACAAGAGATTCTACTGCAGTCAAATTCAGTATGCTGCTATTATGCTTTGGGTAGTCTAATTTTTGTATAGCATCTCATGATATTTATTTATTCTTCATTATTTTTGACAGGTAGTCCTCAATATATGATCATAATGGAACCTGCCCATTACAGACGTAAGTCATGACAGTCATAAAGTGGGTCACCCATATCACTGACCCAATTTTATGACTCTTTTTGTGGCAGTCATTAAGTGAACCGCTGTGATTGTTGAGCAAATCTGTGTTAATTAAATGAATGTTGTGATTGTTAAATACATCTGTTGCTCACTATGAAGCATTTTTGTTGATAATTTGAAGCAAAGGACTGTTTTGGCAAAAAAAGTCACAAATCATAGTCACATGACCATGTGGCACCGCAAATGGATTTAAAAACAGACTGGTTGCTAAGCACCTGAAATGTCATGTGACAGCTGGAGGGGGCTGGCCATCAGAACTTCAGAACTGGATCGTAAGTACCTTGGGGAGGGGTGGGGTCTGTTGTAACTTTGAATTGTTACTAAGTGACTGATCGTGAGGATCATGAGGACTATCTGTACAAATTACTCATGGTGGCAAACATACCTAATAGTCCTACCTCCTCCTATTTTCTCTACCGCCATTCTGTGAGATGGGATGGAAGAGAGAGAATGACTGGCCGAAAGTCACCCAGCCTGCTTTCATGCCTAAAGCAGGATTAGAACTCACAGTTTCCCATTTTCTAGCCTAGTGCCTTAATCTCTAGATCAAATTGGTTCTTTGACCAGGACAGAGTAACCAATCCTGTGAATTGTCTTTAAACAGGCTTTCTCTGGCCTTTTTCTTTCTCGGAAAAATCTTTAAGATGGGCATGCCAAGGCAAGCAGCAACTTTCTGCTAATAATTATTACTAATATCTTCTAGTTTCCTGAAACTGTCCTCTGATTTTCTTCTTAGGAAGTAGCTTTTGTTTTACTATTTCCATTTCCAGGCTGCTTGAAGAAGTTCAAATTTCTTAGTTTTAATCCAAGTGCATGCAGACAGTGTGAGGTAGGAGAGTTCAAAATGAAGTAGCTTCCTTTGGTACCTGATACCTCATAACATAAAATTAAATAACTGGGCTAGTTGTACACTACGTGTGTGTAACTTGGCATGTAACACAATTCTCTGAATGCTGCTACTTTTTAAAAAATGCACATCTCTTTAAATTGCTGTTCGATGGTTGAATAAATGCAAATTACCTTTCTACCAGTTTTCTGCTTATAGACTATCAGCAATGCTACAAGCAAATTGTTTCTGTTAAAAACATGGACTTTCAACTAATAGCTATACTCAGATTTGCAATCTTACTGTCTTGGCCTGCTAAGTCTAGCGATTGCCCTTTCATTCATTCCTAGGCCTGTTTTGCACTTACTTTGTAATTCTACATGAGACTGTCAAGCTTGGGTTGCTCAGGTGATTAAGTAAAACAAATTAAGTGGGTTCAGGCTGCCCTTCTAAGCTCAGTCATCTAGAAGTTTTGTATAGTGCAGATTGGGTAGGCAATCAATTTCTGGTGAGTCTGGGAAGGAAAAAACAACAACAAAACACATCCTAACTGTTTGCTATGTACCGAGCAGTTATCTTGTATTTCTCAAACATTAAAGATAGGAAACCAATTTTCTCTTCTGTGTTTTGAAATTAACTTGGCCTTTTGTCAAAAAACATAGCATTCTGTACAGCCAGGTTTCTAAAATAAGAAAGATGAGCAAAACATTCGTATCTGTCACATGGATTGATGTTAGATGGGATCAGATTGTAATGAGAGCTGATATTAACTCTTGTTCGGTTCTTATCAGTCTTATAAGAAATGTTATTTCATCTTTGTGAAAAGTTTCCTGGAATTTCTCTGGGTTTTATTCTTTATCCTTTTTGTGCCAGCCTAATCTTTCAGATCTTAGGAGAGGCAATGTCTCAGAGAAGTAGTTATACAAACAAAGGGAAGTCCTTGTGTTCTCGGAGTTTAGTTGTTTACTTGCAGATCTTTCATTACCTAACAAGGCAACAGCATCAGTGCCAGTGAGTATGGGGTTTGCTCCGTGTTTATATACAGTAGCTTGATTGTTTATCTAGTGTTAATCCCTGCTTATCTGGGTGTAGGCTGCTAGAAAGCATGTGTTCTTGTCTTTTTGTTTCCTACTTAGCCTATTTATTGACATTTTTGAATAGTGTATAAGTGTGATTTATCTCTATGTGTCTATTGATGGCTGATTTGTCTGAATGCCAAGCTTCTAGAAATTCCTTAGCATTTTTAGGTCATATAGCTTTTTAGAGCTTAGCCTAGGATCCATTTGGTTTCCTAGTTAAAACTATGATTGAATGTGTCATTGTGTTTTTCTTGATTATGGGCTCTAAAGAGGCATCAGAGATTTGCAGTAGTTCATTTTCATAATTTGCTTAATGTGGATCTTTGCAAAGAGATTTGGGCCAACCATAAGAAAACAATTAAAATGCAGGATTTTTTTTCTGAACAGGTATCTTAATTCAGTTAATTCACTAAAATGCATTTAACTGGCTTGCATAAAAGATAGTCCAGGAAAGTGCAACCCATCCTTAGTCAAAGATGACAAATCACCAGATCCCGCGGGGGGGGGGGGAGGCAAAAACCCAAAGTCACTCTGTCTTGCCAGGGTTGAGCCAATGTCAGTCTATCCCATCCAGACCTTTACAACTTTCAGGCATTTAAATAACTGGTCAAAAGGAGAACCACCAAGAACATCCCATTCCTACCTCCCAGATCCGATCCAGAAAGATAACATAGTCAATGATATTGAAAGTCCCTGAGAGATCCAGGAGAGCCACAACAATTGTCTGACTCCCATCGTGAATCTTCCAGAGGTGGCATCGACAGGCATGATCAATACTGTCTTAGTAATATCTTGGTCTGGACCCAAATTGAAAAGGCTCCAAATAATCTGCATCATTCAGGGCATTCTGAAGTTTCATTCCAATCACAAGATCTCAACAATCTTCCTGAAAAAAACCAAGATTGGAGACTGGACAAAAGTTATCTAAAACAGCTGGGTTCAAGGCATGTGGTACTACCCCTTTCCACAAAGAGGCATTAATCACCAATTGGACCCAACCACATGCTATTTCCAGGGAGCTTTAACCAATCAGGAAGGTATGGGTCCAAAACACAGGTAGCGAAGCTCACATCCATGAGGATCCTGTCAACTTCCTCAAGATCAAGCAAGTTGAATTCCTCCCAGAGAACAGGTCTCAGGCATACCTCTCTCACCTCCCAAGGATGTGCCCCAGCCATTGTCGAAGCAAAGTCCCCCTCTGCAGAGTCTGCACTCTGTAGTGCCTGCCTGCAGCCCTCCCAGCCCACCTGTGCTCTGCAGCTCTTGCATGTGATCCTTGCTGACTTGCTTATGGCCCCTGCCTACTTGCCCGCAGCCTGCACTGATCTGCCTCTTAACCTCGTGAGCCAGTCTGCGCTGTGTTGCGCCTGCCTGCAATAGCACTTAGACTTATATACCGCTTCATAGTGCTTTACAGCCCTCTCTAAGCGGTTCATAGAGTCAGCATATTGCCCCCAACAATCTGGGTCCTCATTTTACCCACCTCGGAAGGATGGAAGGCTGAGTCAACCTTGAGCCGGTGAGATTTGAACCGCCGAACTGCAGCTAGCAGTCAGCTGAAGTAGCCTGCAGTACTGCACTCTAACCACTGTGCCACCTCGGCTCTGCAACATCCCTACTACATGGCACCCACACACACCCTTGCTCTCCTTGCCTGGAACTCTTGTCTCTTTCCATTTAATGACCTGCATGGTTATAGGTTACAATTATGACCAGGTCTGCCAGGATGGCCATTACTAAGAGAGATAGTTGTGTGATGTCTCATTTTACGACTGACTGTTTAGCTTCGGAAATTTCAGTTCCAATTGCTCTCATAACCTGAGGAAACCTGTACTCCCAAAAAAATCTGTATAGGATTGTGATTTTAGTTTTCACACTGGAATGAATGGATGACACACACACCCTCTTCTCTTATACAAAGAAAACTATTTGCTCATCTCAGATGCAGGTCTTTCTCATCCCCTCCTACACATAATTTTAAGTGAAAAGGCTGAAGATTGAAACAGAGTGTTCTTCATACAGAGTGTGCCATAAATTGATCTCTCTGACCTGCCAGTTTTATTCCACCCTCCAATGTCCATTTTTCTACCTCTGTGTAAGAGAATGTGAGATCGAAAAGAATGGAGAATTGGTCCTTATGAAGCATAAAAAAAGCAGTGGTGGGTTGCTTAATCATGATTTATTGGGGGGTGGGGAATCAGTTTTCACACCTCCTCTAAAATGTAAGCCTGAGTTTACAAGCCATATTATCTGGGCTTTTTATAATAACCAGATAAAGGATTTGATGATTTAATTTGCCATGTGAATCTAGATGAACAGCCATCAGATCTGGGTTGTTGTAAGTACCTTATTTGGGAGTAATTCAGCGGTGAAATCTACTTACCTTCCCTACCGGTTTGGAAGCGCGCGCTTGGCTCGCTTCACTCTGATTTTTGACCCTCTGTGCATGTGCAGAAGGCTTTGTGCATGCGCAGAGGGTTAAAAACCAGGAAGTGATGATGTCGGGGCGGGTGGGCAGAGCCTCGTGCTGTCGCCGCTACCAGTTCTCCGAACCACCCGCCGCTGCTACCGGCTCGCCCGGACCATTTCACCACTGGAGTAGTTGTAACTTTGAATGGTTGCTAAGTGACTGGTCTTAAGTCAAGGACTACCTGTAAACTTTTTGCAGTGAAGAAAAGAATTAACATGGCAAAAAGAGCACCCAAGTTTGTTTGATAAAGCAAATATATTTTCTCTTCAATTTTTCACTATGAGAGTGTGATGTTATACCAGAAGCAGGTAACCTGTTGCTCACCAGATATATCTTACCTGTACTTACCTCCCCAGTTATACAGTATTCAGCTCTAAGTAGCATTGACATTGGCAAAGGATTGTGGAATTATAGTCCAGAATATTGGGGAGGGGGAGAGGAGTGCATGAGTTTGCTTTTCTCTGCTTTTCATTTTAATTTTGCTTATGCAACATTTGGTTGCTGATTTGGACTTCAGTAATCCACATGAATGCAGATGGCAGAAAAGAATTATAAAAACTACATCTAATGTTGGGACAGACTTTTTCAGCCCAGGTCTAATAGCCCTGCACAGATACTCAACCAGTTTTATGGCTAATGGCTGCCTATGCACAGCATACTAAGATTTATTATTTTTAAGCATAGTTAGTGTTGTTAGTGTTGTGCACAGCCCCCCGCACCTCATTTTGGCCAGCAGGGTGCTGCAGGAAGCGCCTGTCCTGTCTCCTCCCCCCACCGCCCCCCCCAGCCGGCACGAGGAGAACTACAATGCTGATCTTGCCCTCAAAAAAATCCAGTTTGAACCCCCTGTACTAGATGGTGAGGATACTGGGCATGTCCCTCCTGCCAGACCCAATGGGCTGAGTAGAAACTATTGAAGAAAGAAATCCTTCAAACACTCTACCCCCATGCCACAAAAAGTTTTAAATTGTGGTCAGAAACATGTTGTGAAGCAAAGATGAAATATTAGCATATTGAGTCATACTCATATTTGCTTGGGCCACCACATTCTGGATCAATTGCAGTTTCCAGATGTTCTTCAAGCACAACCTTAAATAGAGCACATTGCAGTAGTCCACTCATGAGTTGACTAAAACATGACTGACTGTGCATTAGCTTTGATTAATATTGAAGCCACTGAAGAAGAGAGATGTAGAAGTAGAAGTAAGTGGTTTAATTTTTTTTTTGCAGTTCCCTCTAATACATGCGCTAAATGTTGCTTAATCTATTTTGTATCTAGATTGGTATATATTATGTGGATGGACTCACAGTTCAGATCCTCAGTCTAAAAATGGGCAGAATCAGAATCCATTTGTGGAATAGTATCAGCGCAAAAAATAAAAAGTCCCCAAGTGCACGGACCAAGCAGGCTACCCCTTGCACTAAGTTGTGCTTTTGGCTTTGCATATTGTATGATCATGCCCGTGTGGTCTCCGGTCCAACAGCAGTTTGAGTAACTCAGATATGTGTTATTCCCCCAATCATGGTTAAATAAATCATTGTATGTGAATCCAGTTACTATGTACCGGGATTTGAATGACTAGTCTTTTCTATGTTTTGCTTATTCTCCCAGCTTCCGTTCTTTGTTTGCAGATGATGCCTCATTATTTTTCCTGTGGTGAATATCTGTTTTGTTGATGTAAGCTTAGCTTTCACACAGTAGATGTGGAAGGTAGCAAACTCTTGTCTTGGAAGGCTGCTTTGTACCTTTTCTATTTGTATGTATGCTGTGGTATTGTGCAAGTACTCATTTTCTCTACATGAAGTTAATTGCAAAAGAAAAACAAACCGATTTGCAAGCTTTTTTTTGTATGTCTATTCAGAAGCTGAAAGACTGTTGCTTAAAAGAGTGAACAGACATGGTTTTAAAAAACAAAATGTTCGCATGACAATTTTCTGACTCAATAAAAAGATTAAGCTTCGTTGGAGGCAGCATTTTCCACTAGAGTTGAAGATTTATTTATTTATTTGCTTAGAACGAAAATGTCCCTTAAACTATGCAACCTAATTTTTTTGTTAAAACAAAAACAGTCCTTCTCTGTAATTAAAACCAGAATAACTCTACAATGTCAGTGTTACAGACATTGATGTGGCCTGTATACAATTACTTATTTCTAAAAGTTTTGTTTTGTTTTTTAATAAACTGATGAAACTTCATAATTGCAACATTTGGAAGAAATTAGTTAACAATAAGGTGCCGGTATAATGAGTGCTGACGAATACCATTGGGTGTAATAAACCTTTTCCCATTTACTTGATACATGACTGGTAATCATTACATCATTACATAACTTCCTAGTCTAGATTTTAATTTATATTTAAATTTATTTTCCATATGTTCGATAGACTATTTAGCTATACTCACTGCTTGTAACTTTCTGTAGAAGGATTTTTCTTCTATTTGAACTCTCAATGATTTTTCCCCTTGAAAATGCCATTCTTTTTATATTTGTGCATACTGTATGCACATGATGTCCCCAAATATCCAATATTTTGCAGGACTCTTCTTTATGTGCTGATGTTCCTGTGTTTCTGGAGCACATGTCTCTCAGGGCATACTCTCAACATAACAAATAAAAGAGGATATGGTAAAGGTTGGTTAATGGTGTGAAATGGTATGTGCTTTCATAAGTCTCAGGTAAGTACCTGAAATTATTTTAAAAACATCTTTTATTGTATTTCAGCCCATGTGCCTAATAAGGTGTACTAAGGGATAAATTCAGTTTTAATGAATTTAGGATGGACCCGAGCCATGTTTCTTTTTCTCATGATGTTTACCAAGGCTTAGCTAATATTGATGTTATAACCACAGAGTCTGGGCTTAAGTTGTAATGCACCCATAAACATTCTGGTGAACATTATAAACGTTTTGTCCTCAGTCCCTACTCTGAAATTATGTTAATGAATTTGAATGACAACAGGCGCTTATAACAAAAAATGGGAAGGTAAGGACTGCTCACCTCTGCACAACAATGCATGCAAAGAATAAAGTGAGGGAATTCAGATGGACCCAAATTGGATATTTTTAGTGAGAAAATCATACTGTTTGTTATTTAGGGCATAAAAAACAGAGAAGGAGCAGTGTTGCTTTCATAGTCAGGAAGGATAAAGCAAAGACAGAACTTGAGTATAATGCAGTCAGTGATAAAATAATGTCAATTACACTTCATGGATGTCCCTTTAATATGACAGTGTCCTAAATTCGTGCTCCAACCATTAACACAGAAGAAGAAGAGTTTGTTGAGTTTTGAGTTCAAGTTCAATTGGAAATCAACAAAACATGTGACTAAGAGGTCTGCTTTATGACTGGAGACTAAAATGCCAGAGTTGGAATAATAAGATGAAAAATATCTATCACATAGGAAAAAGAGATGAATTGGGACAGTGACTTCAGTTTCTGCCAATCCAATTATTTCTTCATTGCTAATGTAATTTTCAAAATATATACCAGGGGTGAAATCCAGCAGGTTCTGACAGGTTCTGGAGAACCAGTAGCGGAAATTTTGAGTAGTTCGGAGAACCGGCAAATACCACCTCTGGCTGGCCCCAGAGTGGGGTGGGAATGGAGATTTTGCAATATCCTTCCCCCAGGAGTGGGGAAGGAATGGGGATTTTGCAGTATCCTTCCCCTGGAGTGGGGTGGGAATGGAGATTTTGCAGTATCCTTCCCCTGCCATGCCCACCAAGCCACGCCCACCAAGCCACACCACGCCCACCAGGCCACGCCCACAGAATCGGTAGTAAAAAAATTTGGATTTCACCACTGCTATATACTTCCTCATAACATGAAATACATAGAAATCAAACTAGTATATTTTTGTACAAAAAGGCAGAGGAATTCAATTACACTGTTAGATCCAAGGATGGCTTCTTGAAAAAGGGGGCAGACCATTTCCTCTTCCTGAAAAGAGGCATTGCCCATGGCTTGGACCCATATTAGCTCTACAAGGTACAGTATATTAGATCAGTAATCAATATCATAGAATATTACAATTATATGTGACATTTTTTGAGTATCTGTAACATGGGCCATATCCTTGCTTCCCTACAACCTAACCACATGCCATCTCCCAGGAGGCCTTATCTAGCCTGGAGTTATTATTTATTATTCTCCAGCAATGCTCTAGATATCTGTTGCATTTTTTATCTCCTTTGTAAACCAAGAAGTTCTATGGCATGGGTGTCAAACTCACAGCATCACGTTGCCGTCATGTGACATATCACAATGTTTCTTCCTTTGGTGGAGCTGGGGTGAGTGTGGCCTGTGCATGACGCATCCGGCCCGGGGAACGCCAGTTTGACATGATGCATGGGGTCCATAATTACAAAGAGTCTTCACAGGTGCAAACTTATCCACAACAGGCTATTGTCACAGGCTCATTCTAAGCCACAACTAACATATTGGTTGAACCAAGGTTTGGGAACAGTCCCAAGTCCATCAATCAATTAATCTTGGTAGATGAAACAGGAGTTTCATGTCTGAATTCACAACCCCCTTAAAAGTTATGAATGAGCTGAATAGGGAATATTCTTTAGGTAAGGCATGATCTAGACATTTCTTATTAATATCTACTTAAGTAGAGCATTTATATTTTTGCATTTTATCACCATTTGACCTTACAGCCTTCTGTTTTTTTTCTATTGATCCATATGTGCATTATTCAGGGTTAACAATGTGCCAACTAACCATCAAAATAGATAAGAGGTACGATAATCATGTAGAATGTGTTTCACTTCCATTAATAGCAGTTTCATTTTGGATCCTGTGATCAGGAAGATAGACAAAATGTCAGCAGCATGTCAAATTGTTGATCAACTATCTTCTTTCTATAAGGAAGGTGGGGGATTTTTTCTGAATTTTTTTTCTCTGTGACCACTAGACAAACCCAACTAATTTTTTGAAATTAGTCTTTCTTTTTTGGCTTCTTTACCATCACATATAGCAAAATTGGTCATGTTCTGTTTTCATGATGGATGGGCAGAGTTGATTCCCTTCCCTTCATTAAATAAAAATATCTAATTTTTTCCAACATTCCATTGAGTTGGAATGAAAAAAAAAAGTAATTCTTGTGAAATAAAACACGAAGATATTGTGAGATTTGGCTATGATAATATAGTTACCATCTTTTGACAAAACATTTGCTTGTGTATCTGTTTGTACATATTGTGCAATATATCTTCTGCTTGTAACATTTCCGATTCCTGACCTATTCTCTTAAATTTAATATTGGATATATCTGAACAGGTGGTTGTTGCTTCAAAAATTTAATAAAGTGGATCTCAGTCATAAAAATAAATGCCATGATCTTTCTTTAATATGTCACAGTTTTTTAAAAATTTATTTTCTTAATATCTTATTTCTCTCTAAGCAAATAATTCTCCAGTGAAAACTGAATACATAATAAATTGAGCTTTATCCGTTGTTGGTCTCATCAGTTTTCTAATGATATGTTTAGTTAAAAGTCATAATTATATTCCACATGAACTCTGATGTTATATTTGTATTTTGCATTATTAACTATATTAGGGAGATGAAAATGTGTTATGGAAGATCTGAGACAGAACAAGGATTCCAATGAGTCTAAGAGAATATTACCCAGATGGGGAGTTTGGCAAGCATAAGCTGCTTTTTACCATCTGTTTAATTTTTTGCAACAAAGATACATTAAGACAACTGTAGGTTAGGCAAGAATTAGAAAATATAATTTCCCTATAGTCAATCCAACTCAACTCTCTAACTATATAAATGTGGATTTTCAAATGTGCTCTATATATTGTTATTTGTATGTATGCGCACATACAAAGACAGTGTAATTAATTTTGCTTTAGAAATCACATATTCGTGATGTGCAAAATGTCAGTACCTTTAGATAATTTAATAATCCCATGCCATTTTTACTTCTGGATTAGAGATTATTTCTACACAGTTTGAATATATTTACAGTTTCTGTCCTCCGTGCTGGTGACCAACTGTTATTTGAAGAGGATAGACTTTTGCCTTCACCCCAACCAATTAGAAGGCAGCCAGTTGTCTGCTAACAGAAATCTGGATGGTTGAAAAGCTTACTTTGGCAAATTTTGGCATGAGTTAATTAATCCACAAATTCAGAATGAATATTGGGATCCGAACAGAACTAATTTTGTAAATCATTGAAGTTCTGAGCTTGAGACATCGCAAATGCATTAATACATTCATATTTGAGGATCATAACGGGGTTTTGAAATGTGATATGCAATCCTTAGCTTGCGTATCATATAGCTAAATCTAGCTTAATGTTGTTGTATAGCCATTATGAATTGTGTGTTTGTGCATACATATATGAGAAATCTATCTTCTCCTTCGCCTGTGGAAACTCTAAGCTTTACCCTCCTTATGCTTTTAAGAAATACATGTTAATAAAACAGTATTGCAAGAGGCTGGTTACATATTTTTTTAAAGAATCATATTTAAGGAGTGAAAAATACTTGTTAGATTTATATTTCATCTTTTTTAAAAGAAGGAGATGGTAGCAGATTAAAAAAAAAAATCCTTTCATTTTACCTTCACAGCAATTCCTTCATAAGATATTGCATGGCCCAAAATTGCCTGCTGAACTTCCATGGCTGGTGGTATTGCTAATCCAATAAGGTCCAAACTAGTCCATTACTGTGCAGTAACATATGACTTTAACAATGAAGTATTGAATGGAGGGTGGTTGCTGTGGGTAGGAACTACAAAGCATGGGAAAATGTGCAGGTGTCATGGGCAAAGGAGATGCCATAGGCAGGTGCTGTGGTGCAGGGAGGAACAAAAAAGCAGTGAGAGTGGCTTACAACCTCCTGCCAGCTTCCCCATCCACTTTGCTTGTGGGAAGCCAGCAGGGAGCATCGTAAATCATGATTATGTGACTGCAGCATGCTGCAACATTGTAATTGCAAGCAACTGAGCGCCTGGATCTGGATCATGTCAGTGATTGAGCAACATAACTTGAGGTCTATTTGTACAAAGTTATCAGTTATTCAGAGCTCCGCCCTATGGAAGATAATTTATTTTAAAAATTAGGGATGATGCTGAAATTATGCATGTATCAAGTTTAAATCTTAGAAGGTCATGAGAGAGAGAGAGACCCTCAGAAATAGCAATAGCAATAGCACTTAGACTTATATACCGCTTCATAGTGCTTTACAGCCCTCTCTAAGCAGTTCACAGAGTCAGCATATTGCCCCCAACAATCTTGGTCCTCATTTTACCCACCTCAGAAGGATGGAAGGCTGAGTCAACCTTGAGCCGGTGAGATTTGAACCGCCGAACTGCAGCTAGCAGTCAGCTGAAGTAGCCTGCAGTGCTGCACTCTAACCACTGCGCCACCTCGGTTCTATAAGTTAAATGTATTTTCAGGAGCAGAATAGCCTCAAAGGTGGGATAAGCTATCTAAGCATGTTAGTAAGAGGAATACATTTAAACTCACAGATTTTGGAAATACTAAAAAAAAAAAAGCAATCATCAAAAGACACAGAAGTAATAATAACACTCTACCTGAGGGACCCAGCTGAAACTTTTTAACATTTACATTTTTTTTTACAATTGAAGCATTTCATACATTCTGCATGTTTTTATTATTGAATATCACTTACTAATAGAATGGGCTATAACATTCTTTAATGTGCATAAGAATCAATTAAAGCAGTATTTTTCATTTTTGGCTACTTTGTGGTTTTCAATTCCCAGAATTCTTGGTTGGCTGGGGAATTCTGGAAGTTGAGGCCCGTACATCTTAAAGTTGCCAAGTTGGAAAAACACTGAATTAAATTTAGTTTTTTCCTGCCATCTCTTTTTAAATGACTCAGCTTGCTCACTAGAGTGCAGCAGAGTGCATTAATCAACTTCGCTAACTTTATTGGGACTAGGGAGCAAAATGTATTAGCCAAATAGTTTTTGTTAGCTCTTTGACCAGAGCTTCCAGTGACAAGAGACCATGTTTTGAGCAGCAAAATGCTATCATGATAATTTTGATTATTTGATTATTATTTATACCATCATCTTTAATATAACTTCCATTGCAACAAGCAGGAGTGTAGCTTTACTTTGTCGGGTTATATGGAGGTAGCCTTATTGTCAATTAAGCTATCAATATATTTAGAATTTCATTTATTTTCACTCCTAGAGTAAATTTTATTTCTCTGTAAATTGTCTCAATTGTGCCAATGTGTAGTTTTAATTTCCTCATGGGGAAATTCAGCTCTTTTTCAAAAGCCAGCCAATACCTAGAATGTGTTTTAGAATTTAAGAATATAATAAAAAACAAGGTAGGAGAGTCAATTTGTTATTACCAGACTAGAAACCAGGAGATCATGAGTTCTAGTCATGCATGAGGCATAAAACCAGCTGGGTGTCTCGGCCCAGTCCTTCTCTCTCAGCCCTAAGAAGGAAGCAATGTCAGCTGAAATCTTCCCAAGAAAACTTACAGTCCCTAGCCCAGTCAGTTGCCAGAACTCAACCCTGATTCGAAGACACACACACCCCTCAAACCCCCAAGATATTCTTGTTTGATCAATTATGGTGGGTGGGTGGGATGCCATTCTCCATGGAAAACCTTTGTTAAAGTTGGATATTATTGCATGGTTTGGATTTTTATTTCCTAATGAAGAGTTTTGCTATCTAATACAAAACAGCAGCTGAGACCTTGCTGAAGCACTGGAGGCGAAAAAAATATTAGAATCTGGATATTGTTTACTCTTTATAATTATTTATCTACAATTATTCAGAGTGCTGTATGGGGCCAAGACCTGAATTCCATTTTGTGAACAATAAATATAATTATTCTTCAGTTATGGATGTTGATTGTTCTATGAAAAACTTAAATAGAGGGGCTCCACATGGGATCTCAGTTTCTTCATTTCTGATATGGACAAAGGAGAAGTTCAGCAGAACCAGGATATTATGGCCTGCTTGCTTTTTTTTAGAGGGCAGCACCTTGAGACAAATGCTGTATGCTCTAGCATCTAGAAACTAAATGAAGGAAATGCTGATTTAACAAAGTAGGGATAACACTTACAACTGACTTTGAGTAGTTTTTGTTATGAAGAATATTTTAAGAATGAATGTGAGACTCTAAATAAATTAAGTCCGGGCATAGTCTTTTCTCCAGTGAGGTTGCAGGATAGGCCAGGAATGGGTGTTGACTTTGTCCTTTTGCCTAGAGACTGAGTCATAATTTTTATAGCCCCGTTGCCTCTCTCTGTGGCTCCAGTTATTGACTCAGTCCTTGCCAGAGAGAGATGCTTCCCTTAGTGGCTGTCAACCTCTAGGCAGAAGCACGAGTCATATACCTTCAAATTTTGTCCTGCTGTCTTCTGGAGTGCTCACCATCTTTCTCCAACAGGCTCCAGGTTTGAATTTCACGCTTTGTGACCGCCTGGTGCTCGGCTAGGTTGGAGGGATTTCCCAGCCCTCGGGATCGCCTCCGACCCTTCAAACGGCTTTATTGCTCGGATTGCCTGCCCGACAGGCTTTTTAGCCGAGGACTGCCTGCCGTCAGAGGCTCTGCAGCCAGGGATTTCTGCCCCAAGAGGCTTTTTTAGCCTCAGATTACCCGCCCAAAAGAGGCTTCTTAGCTGGGCACTTCGGAGCCGGCTACCCTGGGTCCGCCCCAGCCGCCGCCCTTTACGAGCTGTTTCGCGCCTTTTTCGCCTGCCTGTCTACTTGTGAGGCGCTTTGGTGCTGGCTACCCTGGGTCCGCCCCAGCCTGCCACCCACTGTGAATCGCAGCGAGTGCGATATTAGTGTACTGGCCATCCTGGTAACAATCGGAGCTGCTGCCGCTGTTCCTATCCCAAAGTAAGCTTTGGCTGCCAACGGTGCCTTTTCGCTGAATTTTTTTGCTGCAAGTGCTTAGTTTGCTTGCCGACAGTCGCCTCATCTTAAAATCCAAAATGGCGGCCTGTCACAGATCGTCGGAGGAGAGAGGCTTTCCTAACATGCCTGGGGGTCTTGCTAATGCAGACAGGGGCAAATCAAAGGAGAAGAAGCGAGGAGGAAAGCCTCCCAAGCCTCACAGCTCCACAGCTGCGCAGAGGCATGAAGAAAGAAGCCTTAAGGCACTAGAGAAACAAATCTCTCGTGCAGAAAAATTGCAGGCTTCCAAGCTGTCAGCTACCAGCCAATCAGAGGCGAGTGTTTCCCGCCCTGCTTCAACTGACAGGCTGGCTCCTCAAACAGCCCTGTTAGAGGGTGCTGCTGAGCTTCCTCCTTCACCAGCATTATTGCCTATTTCAGAGGCTATTGAAGACCCCTTTGCCTGTTTTGCCCCTTTTAGGTGGCAGGAGCCTTCCATGAATACCAGGGGTCCTCCAGAGGCCACCTTTAGGCCCACGGCCACTGGCTTGTGCCCCAGGGAGGTTGAAGACATTCCTGAGAAAGTCAAAGATTTTATTTCTGAGGCAATTTCCAAAAGTATTGAGGCAGCTTGGCAACGCCAACAGATACCATCTGCTGTGCTCAGAGAGGGCATTCCCTCTACCTCCCAGCAGTTTCCCTCTCAGGAATGCCTGTCTCAGACTGGGCAACAGTCTCGCTGTCCTCTCAGGGGAAAGTGCGGAATCATTATTGGGGGAGGATCCCCAAATTGATCTGGCCCTTTCAGATGATGATGAAAATTTTTCACCAGACCCCCCCGCCTTTTCCGGCCTTTCCCCCCTGGCCTTATTCAAGCCATTGCTACATAAGGCACAGGCCACAGCCCAGATTGGCACTGGTTCGGCGCTTCCACAAAAGGCACAGGGTCCAGACCCAGGGCTATTTTCTGCTCCTATAGCAGAACAAGATTACATTCCAGTCCCTGATTTATTCCTGAATGTAGTCCAGAACCAATGGGTGCAGCCCGGGGTTCTCCCCACTCCTAATTTCAGCGATAAGAAGCTGTACAACATGGGCCCTTCTTTATCTGAGGCACTTTCTCTGCCTTCTGTCGATGATCCTATCGCTGCCCTCTCCTCGCCTTCCCCCTATCCTTCAGGGGATGCTGCTGAGAACCTAAGGGCAGAGAACAAAAAGTCGGAAATGTCCCTTAGGAAGGCTCATATGGTGGCAGCCCTCCTCCCCCTCCTCCTCTAGTGCGCACCCTCCCAGCCCTGCCACAGCCGGCCAGGGGGTCGTGAGAGGAGGAGGGGGAGGAGGAGGGAAGCCTCCGCCACAGGTTGCGCTCATTCCTCAGCCAGCATAGATTTCCAAAAGGAAGAAAGAAAAACGGGTAGCGAAGAACCTGAGAGCATGCAGGGCTTTCTGAGAGAGTGAGAAGAGACACAGAGACAGGGAGCAAGACACACACACACACACACACACACACACACACAGAGAGAGAGAGAGAGAGAGAGAGAGAGAGAGAGAGAGATTGACTGATGGGTGAGCGTCTTTGGCGAGGGCCGAATCCATCCAGCCGAATCTCTCTCTCTTCTCCCTCTCCCTCCCCCCTGGTGGGAAACGGCGGGCGGCTACTTCTGGGTTTGCTCTCTGCCCTGAGAGAGAGAGTGAGTGTTACCAGGGGCGAGTGGGACAGGGAATGGGCTCCAGGAGGGAGAGGAGACTCAGTCTCCCCCATTGTGAAGCACGCTAGCTTCCAGTGTGCTGTGCAAGGTGCTGCAAGAGCAGCAGGCAGGCCATGGAGGAGGTATTGGGTATTCCCCACGCCAAAGGAAAGCCAGCTGGGCTTCTCCTTCCCTCCTACCCTTTCCCCTGCTCCCTTCTCCCCACTCAATCCTACTTCGGGACAGAGAAGCGCATGCTGGAAACGCATGTTGGGGCAATGTCGGAGCGCATCTTCTGACCCTCCGGCGCTTGCTCCACGCTCCTCCAGGCCTGGCTTGCTGAAGGGGTAGCAGCCCTGACGCCTCTGCTTCCCCCCCCCCACAGCCCCAGCCATCGCTGCCCGGGTAAGGAACAGGAAACAGAAAGTGGCGTGTTTCAAAGGCGGTGAACAGCATTCCGCTGCGAGAGCCGGGCCAGGCCTCTCTGCCGTCCAACTCACCAATGGGGCTGCTTCTGCTGGGCCATCTCCTCCCCCCCTGCATTGTTGTGCTCGGTGCTCGGCGGGGAGGGGAGTGCTTCCCCACGCTGCCCCCTTCTTTCTCTTGGTCCTGCCAACAAGGGAGGAGGAAGGCCAGGCTTGGGGGATGGCCCCCACCCCACAAGATCCGCCCCCGCCATTCTCTCCCAGCCCTCTGTGCTGGCGGCAACAGCAAATGTACAATGAAGGCGGAATGCTGTTGCCGTGCAAAGGCAAGTAGAGGGGCGCTTCGCTCCCGCACTAAGGCTCCAGCCATGCCACTGCCATGACAGGATGATGACTCTTTCATCCCTGATGGTGACAGGGTGACAGGGAGCCGCAGCAGAGGGCCCAAAGAGCTGCATGCGGCTCCGGAGCCGCAGGTTGCAGACCCCTGCTCTAGGCAAAAGGATAAGTCAACACCCATTCCTGGCCTATCCTGCAACCTACACTGAGAAAAGGCGTTCAGGTAGGACCAACGCTCCTTTTGTAAATTGCAGCACGCCAATCTATTTTTTAATTGTCTGCATCATAATTAATTGCTTTGTCAACATAGCATGAATCACTTTCCATAAACAAGAGGAAAAAATTAATGCCTTCTGTAGTGTACCAGTGAACTCCAATTGACAAATTGCATAGGTTGCAGTATTGGGATTTGATACTGATTGGAATAAAATGACTAGCCACAGGATCAATCTCTCAGATGTACCTCCTCCTTTTAATTAGCTAAGAAATAAATGTCTATATATGAAGAAGGAGTAGACCTGTTCTGGCCCTGCAATTTGCATAAATTGCTCACAGAAAGGAATAGCAGCATTGATGGCTGGAGTCATTCTTTTAGGGTGGAATGACCTGTCAGCCTTGTGAGGTAATCCAGACAAGAAGCACATCCAGAAATACTAGCTCTAAATTTATTGTAAGATTGCATTAACAGAATCTTGTAAGTCTGAAAGTACATCTCTCCCCCTAACTTTTACAGTCCAAAAAACTAGGAAGGGTCCCCTGAGATGTTTGCCACATCCCCATTCTTTCTGCAGACTCAGCTGCTGCTTGTCTAATCTGCAGTTCTTCCTCCTTTCTCCCAAGGTCATTTCCACATACCAGATGATCAACAAGATAATCAGAAACAGGCTTCAAAGATGGTTGGCCATTAGAGATCAACAAAGTTTTTTTTTATTCCTCTGCTGCCATCTAGTGGTGAGCACATGGCTGTCTTCTGCATCTCAATTCTGCCTGCTGCTCTAGGTAAATGCTGGCTCTAGATTAGGCCATGCAGTGGCCTTCTCTTTATTCCCCCGTCCTTTCCCAAAACTTTAAGGCAGCCTGAAGAGCACTGGACCAGACAACACGGGTTATATGGGAGAGAAGAGAGGAAGAATTTGCAGCCAAAATGGGAGTAAGATAATGCAGCTTAGGATAATATGCAACTTAGCAGGCATGATTTCAGCTTTGAATGCCAGACAACCTGAGAGGGCAGAGCAGCCTCACTCCTCTAGTAGAAACACTGAGAGTGTACAGCCAGCCACAGCTGGTAAAGCACTTTCCTTCATACACAGCCCTCCCCATCAGCACATAAGACTTCAGTAGCAGTTCAAAACAGGAGTCGACAGCAACAAAAGCCAACTGACTTGAATGTCTATGGAGATTCTCAGTCATCCAGGTCATGGTTGTCCCAAAAATGTTTTCTTTCAAAAGACAACTGGACTTTCTTGTTTTGCTTGAAGACATTTCACTTCTCATCCAAGAATGTTCATCAGTTCTGACTGAATGGTGGACAATGGAAGGATTTATATTTTTTTTACAGTCATGTGGTCGATAGCCCTCTTTCCGAGAATTATTGAGGCCACTTGGAGGGCCCAGATAAATCTCCAAGTAGCCTCAGTGATTCTCAGAAAGTGAGCTAACAGCCACATAACTGCAAGGAATATAAATCCTTCCATTCTCCACCATTCAGTCAGAAGTGAAGAAGCTTCTTGGATGAGAAGTGAAACATCTTCAAGCAAAACAAGAAGGTCCAGTTGCCTTTTGAAAGAAAGCACCTTTGGGACAACTGACTTGAATGTAGTTAAATGGTAGCTAAAAACTTTGTTAAAAACTTAGGGAACAAAAAAGAACAGAACTATTTACAGGACTTTTAGAAGTTTAGAACTTAGATATACATGATGGCATAGTCCAAGGTATTAGTATTCATAGAGTCATGATGGCGAACCTATGGCACGTGTGCCACAGGTGACACACAGAGCCATATCTGAGGGCACGCGAGGTGTTGCCCTATGTCAGCTCCAGTGTGCATGCGTGCGCTGGCCAGCTGATTTTCGGCCTTGGGAAAGGCCGTTTTCGCCCTCCGGTTTGCTTGTTGGGCCGTTTTTTGCATTCTGGAGGCTTCAGGGAAGCCTGAGGGTGAAAAACGGCCCAACGGGGGGGAGGCATGCACGGGGGTGCGTGCATGCGCAGTGTGGCATGCGTGGGGGGTTATGTGCCGGCACACGCGCACGCTAGCATGCATGCGCACTCCCATTTTTGGCATGCAAGAAAAAGGTTCACCATCACTGTCATAGAGTGTAGTGTGGAGTACAGGTTTAGTGATAAATGTTACGTTGTTAAGCTTTTTATACCTTGTAGCACAGTGATGATAACAGTCTCTTTGTTGCTGGTCTATTTCCCAAAAGAGTCCTCTCATAGGCCATAACCAAGTTTACTTTTGTAATATTGAAGGCCTGACCAAATTTCTTGAATTTGGAGGTTTCAAACTAGCCAAGACCCCTGACTTGACTACACATGCCACTGTGTTGATTCACACACAGTGCTAAGCTATAATGCAGCGGTTTGATTTTCATTTGTAAGATGTGTGAAAGCAGCTATTGTTGCTTGTAAACCATTTTTCATGATAGGCTCTGCCCAGACAAGACAACAATGTTCAAAGCTAATCATAGTTTATAATGTTAGATGGAACCAGACAATGAAATGCTTTGATCCACATCAATTCAATTTTGAAATGTTAAAGAAACAGGACTGAAAAGTGTCATAATTGTTCTGTTAGTGATACTTTAGCATGCCTAACAATAGTAGGAATGTGAAGTAAAATGATTGTATTTGGTTGATAAATGAAGGCATTCATGTACAGTGTGGTAATGAGTTGACTGAAACTAACAAAGAGCAAAAATATACACCACTACAGACCTTAAATGCAAGCTATTTAACGCAAGAAGCCTCGCAAACAGAATGCCTGAATTCCTCCTCTTACTATTATTTATTATTATTATTTATAAAATTTATATGCCGCCCAACTCCCGCAGGACTCTGGGCGGCTCACAGTATATAAAAAAAACAACA
>QLTV01001474.1:1785985-1801936 GCA_003457575.1 Thermophis baileyi
CTGGTCTTGAGCAATGTAGGGCTTTAAAGGTAAAAAAAAAAACCTTGAATTGTGACCGGAGCGAAATTGGCAACCAGTGCAGCTCGCAAAGGATGGCACTTGTGTGGGTGTACCTTGGCACACCCACGACTGCTCACGCAGCTGCATTCTGGACCAGTTGTAGCCTCCGGACACTCTTCAAGGGTAGCCCCATGTAGAGATGCCAGAATTCCTCCTAAATACGGCTACATGTATATTCGACATTATATTTGTCTGCAAGACGTGGCTGAATGCATCCCTCCCTGACTCCATTACCACAGTAAGAGACTATCATGTTTACCGGTCCGATCGCGAAATTTGTAGAGGGGGTGGTGTTGCTATCTTCTAGAAAAAGTCCCTAAATCTAAAAAATATTCAAGTTACACAGGAACTCTCTCTTCCTGAGACCATCGTATGTGAACTGTCCTTAAATACCACATTTCACTTTTTACTATGCTACAGAGCCCCTGATTATGACCTCGAACATGTGAACAAGCTAACTTCACTACTAACATGGGCATCCTCCTGCCCACACCCTCTTATCTTTTTTGGTGACCTCAATCTACCTCTTATTAATTGGACCTAAACAAATGTACAACTGAACCCATACATGCAACCATGTACAATGCTGTTACTAATCTGGGACTGGATCAACTAGTAACTAATAACACTAGACTCAACAACTGCCTTGATCTCATCTTCTGTAACAGTTTAAATTCAATTTATGGTCTACAAATAAAAGAACCCTTTTCCAACAGTGACCACAGCATGATTGACTTTTGTCTCAATATACGTCCTTACAAAGATGATCACAAAAATGGGATCCCCAATTATAACAGCCAACTGTGATCTCATAGATAACGACCTCTCATCTCTTGATTGACAAATTCTGTTCACTGACTGTAATACTGCCAAAGAACATTATAACATTTTTTTGCTTGAAGTCAAAAGAATCATTAGACTATATGTATCACTAATAACCCCCAAAACCAGAAAAAACAAATTACCCATAACAATAAGGAAGCTTCAATCCCAAAAAAAATCTCTTTGGCGAAAAAACAAAACTGGCTACGTAGCTAACTTTAAAAGCCGCTACAAAACCTTATGCCACTAGATAAAGACAGAATGCACCAATTACCACAACAAACAAGAGGAAAACCTTCTATGCACGAAATCCGCGCCTTCTATAATTTTGTAAATAACAAACTTAAAGACTCGAGATCCATCCCACCCCTAAAAGGACCTAACGGTAAAGACTATAATGATGAAGCCGTTAAAGCCAATCTCTTTAACATGTTCTTTGGTTCAGTCTTTGTAAATAGCAATGGCTCATGCCCCACATTTCCTAGTCGTACCACAACTAATTGCAACGATCTACTACATATTGATTTTATAGAAGATAACGTTGAAAAGGAACTACACAGCCTAAAACCATCTCTATCTATTGGACCTGATGGATTATGTGCCCACTTCTTAAAAAAGCTTTCCACTGCCATAGCAGAACCCCTAAGCATAATCTATGAAAAATCTTTCAGGACTGGTCCCTTGCCCAACCTATGGTGACTAGCCACTGTCAAACCTATCTTCAAAAAGGGTGACCCCAGCCTAATTGAAAATTATAGACCAATCTCTTTATGTTGCATCACCTGCAAAGTCATGGAATCAATCATTAACCAATCCATTACCCTCCACTTAGAGACAAACAACCTACTCTCTAACAATTTGTCCTGTAGTCTGCAACTTCTACACTGCAAAAACATATAGACTACACAACTTGACCAGGGTAAAGCAATAGACGCAATTTACATAGACTTCTGCAAAGCCTTTGATTCAGTGGTACACGACAAACTACTTCTAAAACTAAAATCTTATGGCATTTCCAGATCCCTGCATAAGTGGTTAGCTGTGTTCCTGTCAAACAGGCAACAAGTAGTCAAAATAGGGAGCACCCTATCAAACCCTGCACCTGTTAACAGCGGTGTCCCCCAAGGCAGCATTTTAGGACCCACACTCTTTATACGTTACATAAATGACCTTTGCATTTATTACAAGCAACTGTGTTCTCTTCGCTGATGACTATTTAACACCACCGACAATGCTGCTGCCCTACAAAGAGACCTTGACTATGTGTCAGAATGGTCAAACAATTGGCAACTCCAAATCTCAACTAACAAATGCTGTCTTACACATTGGCAAAAAAAATCAGAACACCAAATACAAGCTGGGCAGATACAACCTTGTAGACGGCCCTCACTCTGTCAAGGACCTTGGAGTACTCATCTCTAATGATCTAAGTGCCAGAGCTCACTGTAACAGCATTGCCAAAAAGGCATTAAGAGTTGTTAACCTAATCTTGCGAAGCTTCTTCTCCAGTAATATTGTATTGCAAACTAGGGCATATAAAACCTTTGCTAGACCAATTCTCGAATATAGTTCATCTGTCTGGAACCCGCACTGCATACCAGACATTAATACAATTGAGCGAATCCAGAGATATTTCACGAGAAGAGTCCTCCACTCCTCTGCTCACAACAGAATACCATATACCACCAGACTTGAAATTTTGGGCTTAGACAACTTAGAACTACAAAGCCTTCGGTCTGACCTAAGCGTAGTACACAAAATTATCTGCTACAACGTCCTACCTGTCAATGACTACTTCAGCTTCAACCGCAATAATACACGAGCACACAATAGATACAAACTTAAAGTAAACCGCTCCAAATTCGATTGCAGAAAATACGACTTCAGCAACAGAATGGTCAATGCCTGGAATGCACTACCTGACTCTGTGGTTTCATCCCCAAACCCCCATAACTTTAACCTTAGACTGTCTACTGTTGACCTCACCCAGTAGTGGGTTTTAAAACCCTTTACTACCGGTTCGCATGCGCACTCGCGCATCTGCGTGACGCTTCTGTGCATGCGCAGAAGCTTCTGTGCATGCGCAGAAGCATCCCAGGCGGGTGGGTGGAGGCTCCCACCGCTGCTGCTACCGGCTCTAGGAACCAGGCCAAACCGGGAGCAACCCATCGCTGACCTCACCCCATTCCTAAGAGGTCTGTAAGGGGCGTGCATAAGCGCACCAACGTGCCTACTGTCCCTGTCCTACTGTCCCCATTTATTCGTATCCATTTCCTGTATTCATAATCATGTTTATACTTACAGTATATCTTATCTTTATATGCTTGCTTGATAAATAAATAAATAAAATAAAAAACTAACAGAAACTGAGAAAAAAACCTTCTTGTATTTATTCACAAAATGCTTGCTGACAGCTAATTTCTGCATATCCAATCCTTAATTTTGCTTAAAATTTAGACTTGTTTACTCTCATTCTCATAAAAAACACAATATGGACTTTTAACCATAGCTGCAACCATGCCAAAAATTTTAACAGGTAGTTTTACTTATTATGGGAACTGATATTCCCTCCTTGTTGATCAATAGTTTAGGCTAAGCAGAAATTAGAGTTTTCAGATATCTTCCCTTTGATTTTTCTTGAATAAAATAAAGTTTCACTCAAGGGTAATTTGATTGTAAGATATGCAGCTATATAAATACAATGAATGAATGAATGAATGAATGAATGAATGAATGAATGAATGAATGAATGAATGAATGAATGAATGCAAAATAATAAAGTTTTAGAAATGTATAGAGTTCCTGATTGCTACTTTGAGCTGAAACAGCTGATTTCTTTAAAATTATTTCTTTTTCTCCATCTATTCTGGAGAAATGGAAAGAGATGTTTTTTTCCCAAAAAATCTGATAACATCTCTGTAATTCTATAAATCTCAAATTACTCCAATTGAAGAAAAATATTCAGATTATTATAGAAATTCCACAGTATGACTAAGATAGAAATAGGAATATTTCCGTATCTTCCTACTTGCAGCTCATGTTGTTAAATAGTAGCACAGTGGTCATCATATTATTTACTCATAGTAACGTTCAGTTATCGTTAGTAATGTTGCTGCTTCTATCTGCAATCAATATAATAAAGGTGTTTAATTGCAATAACTCAGGCTTTATGTTTTTCCCCTTAGCAAACTGTCCAGTAACACCCATTATGCCTTGTGATATCTCTTTTGACTTGTTACAACTCTCCAGGATCTCAGTCTGAGCTTTTCCCTATAACTACTACCTGAATTTTTTAATAGGATGCATGCTGTGGATTGAATCAGGCACCTTATGCGTGTCAAACAGATTTTATACTCCCAAGCTGTGACTATTTCCTCTGATTCTGGAACACTAGAAAACACTTCAGATACAGGCTGGTATTTCACGTAGCAGGCATAAAAATAAAAATAGTTTCTGCATTTAGATTTCCAAAATAGGCGTTATTAACTTCTGCCTTGTGTTGTGCAGGAAAGACATTATTCAGACTGATGGAGCATAACATGTAAAAGATAGTTTATAGCTATTCTCTAAAAATAGGTACCTAACCTAACAAATTATTTTAAAATATGAAAATTAAATACATAACAGTCACTTCCTAAGACTTCAGTGGCAAAGTAAAATAGATGGCATTACACATCCAGGTAAAATATATTCATAAATTGTGATGGAAATAAGCTATCCATTTATCTTTATCCATGGGATGGAAAATTCAGCAGTCTTACTGTGCCATAGGTTTTTTAAAAAACAGAAGAGCCCATGAGCAATGTTTAACCTGACTTAAATAGTAGATGTCTAGGTTTATGCCAGTTGAAAACTAGTGCTTAATATCAAAGGCATGTTTATCAACTGTTATACTCTTCCCCAGTATATAAAATTCAACAATCTCTAACCATAGTTTCTAACAATTTCTAACCATCTTTCTGCCAATGGCTCCTAAGGAGTAGTAAATGTGCCTGTGAAGGGCAATTTTAAAGGCTCCTCTCCACTTAATTAAATTATCGGATCAATCTGGTGGCTTCTTGTGAGCTGTTTGATGACCAGAAGTTCAGTGAAAAGCCATAGTAGTATCATTTGTGCTGAGTTTCATGACCTTGGGTAAGTCTGCATTCAGACTGCCAGCATCTTAGTTCTTTTTTTATTTTTTATTTATAATTTTTTATTAAATACACATATAACACAAACACATGCCAAACAAACAAAACAGAGGGGGATCAATTTCCCTGTATTTACAATAAGCTTGTTTCGGTGAATATCCACATTTGTATTATCCCTTACATATGTATTTACATTTTATAATTTACTTATTCTATTATTCTTTATTTCTTAGTTCTTCTATAGTCCTTTATATTTAACATTCATAATAATCATTCAAATATCAACAATCTCATTTCTTACCCCTATCTATACACTCCTTTACTTTTTCTTTCTCTCCTCCAACCATTCATATAGTTTATTCCATACTAAATAGTATTCGGACTCTTCTTTTTCCTTTATTTCCTTTGTTAATTTATCAATCTCAGCACATTCTAAAAATTTTCTTATTATGTCCTCGTCTTTTGGTATAGCCTCATTTTTCCAGTATTGTGCGTAACTTATTCTTGCCACCGTTATAATGTATATAATCAAATATTGCATTTCCTTTTTGTATTTTTTATCTATTATGCCCATTAGAAATAATTCAGGTTTCCAATCTATATCTTCTTTCGTTATCTCTTTTAACCATACTCTAATTTTATTCCAATACTTTTTTGCATTTATACAGCTCCACCCATCTTAGTTCTGTTGTGCAGAATTGCAAAACTTCTTTAATTGTCGGCTAACCTATACTATAGGGTCATCATATGTGAGCTACAAAATTCCAAACAAATATTAATTAGCAGTACACAGACATTTTGCTGCCATCCAGCATTTGTGCAGCCTAGATAGGAGATAGGAAGAACCCACCAAGATGGTTATGTGTTATGCAGTGTTTAAGGGGCAGAGTTGAGAAATTATGTGTACAGCTGTTCTTATCAGAAAAGAGAAATGCATATAGCAATAGCAATAGCAGTTAGACTTATATACCGCTTCATAGTGCTTTACAGCCCTCTCTAAGCGGTTTACAGAGTTAGCATATTGCCCCCAACAATCTGGGTCCTCATTTTACCCACCTCAGAAGGATGGAAGGCTGAGTCAACCTTGAGCCGGTGAGATTTGAACCGCCGAACTGCAGCTAGCAGTCAGCTGCAGTAGCCTGCAGTGCTGCACTCTAACCACTGCGCCACCTCGGCTCTTTGGTTTAATAGTAAGAATAATAACATATGGTTTAATAGTAAGAATAATAACATCTGTCAATTGCAAAAGGCCACACCGCTTGGATCCACACATATACTACACTAGTATATTACAATATACTAGGTTTTTGGGAAGAACTCAATGCGTATGAAGACCAATGCCAGCTAAAGAACAAGCAGCTGTGACTTCACACATTGTTGTGAACATAGAATAATAACATTCTAAACAATGATTATGCAATAATCATAATAATTTATGGCTGAAACTATCACTAAAAACACAAGTATAACCCAGATTGCAAGGTCATAGGAAGTCCAGAATCATTGAAATTGAGAAAACTTTCAGATTGGTTCACTAAGTCAGCAAGGGATACTTGATGTAAAAATCAGAAAGGTCCAGGAACAGAGCAAAGGGCATCAGTTGTCAATAGATTCATAATGAATGTATTGACAACTGCTTATATAATGAGAGTTGTGGCATCTTCTCCACTACAGCTACCAGTGCTTAGAAGGCTGTGCAAAAATTCGGCAATTACAGAAGGCAGATTGGTTTTCAAAAATTTTTTCTCTCTTAGACCTGTTAGTTGATCACCTGTCCAAACAGCAGACGGAGGCAAAGGCGCGGGAGAAGGCAGGTGATCTGGACTTGCTATGCAGGCTGCGGGAAAGCCGAGAGTCAGTGGGCTGTAGCGCGTGGCCAGCCGTGAGAGGCTCATCTTCGCGTGGCAGCACTGACAGCAGATGGAGGCAGAGGCCCAGGGCAGAAGGCAGGTGATCCCGACGTGCTGCACAGGCTGCAGGCAAGCCGAGAGACGCAAAGATGATCCTCCTGCCCGCCTGCTCCGGCCCACTGATTCTCGGCTTTCCTGCAGCATGTCTGGATCACCTGCCTTCCCCCCCCATGTCTCTGCCGGTGCTGCCATGTGAAGACAAGCCTCCCACAGCTGGCCGCTGCTTCGGCCCACTGACTCTCGGCTTTCCCGTGGGCCATGCGGTGTGTCTAAATAGCATGCCTCCCCCCACCTCTGCCTCCGCCTGCTGCTTGGACAGGTAATCAACTCACCTGTGTTGCATGTGCTGCAGCTGCTGCTGGGCACTGTCGACCCGTGCGTGCTCGCCGCTTCCTGTGCTGGCCATGCCCACTCCTCTTCGCTAGGGCTTATTTTTGGGGTAGGGCTTATATATTAGGTGCACACTTAAAATCAGGCTAGGGTTTATTTTGGGGTAGGTCTTATTTTTGGGAAAACATGGTACTATTTATGATTTTACATACTGCTTTTCTGTGGGAATGGGAGGAGATGCACCTGTGCATCTTTCTCTTTTTAACTCCAGAACAGTGCTGTGAGGTAGGTTAGGTTGATAAATGAACAGCCCAGAATAAGCATTGTGGGTGCAAGAGGATACGAGACCACCTCCTATGTCCCACTCCAACATTTGAATCCTGACACTCCAGCAGTATCCCAAAACATCTAGTAAAGGTGACGATATTCTGAGCATTGCTGCGACTAACTTAGTAGTTTTAAAAAAGTATTAGGTGCATTCAGTCGTTTGTTGAGTTTTTTTCCTTGAAAGGCAGGACATGTTTTTGTAGACTTTATATTGATTTTTACAGCTAGTTGCTATGGGAACAGGAAGGGAAGGGAGTTGCTGCTATTATAGCATATTATGATCAGGAGAGATCTGTTTGGCCATCTTAGGAAACAGGTTGGTGGCAGGTTTGATGGAGGTAATCTTATACTCAGTCATTTTTTTCTTTAGATTTTTTTTTTGTAAGGCAAAATACAAAAATACATTAGTTATACAGTTAAGAAACATCTACGTACAGTATAATGGTTAAATATATTAAAGAGAAGGAAAAAGAAAAATAATAAAAAAGATCTACATAATATTCCCATGCATCGCAGCATTAATCCAGTCCTAAAGCTTGTCAAAGCTTGTTATTAAAACTAGAGCATATCAAACTATGTTGTTTCATTTTCTGATTTTTAGAATACAGGCATAGCTTGTTATATTGCCATTCACTTTACTGTGCTTTGCAGATAATGCATGTGTTTTGTTTTGTTTTTCAAATTAAAGTCCCAAAGGTGCTGTTTCAAAAGGCAGCTGATTTCCTTTGTTTTTCCTTGAAGACATTTTGCTTCTCATCCAAGAAGCTTCTTCAGTTCTGACTGAATGGTTCTGATTCTGATTCAGAATTGAAGAAGCTTCTTGGATGAGAAGCAAAATGTCTTCAAGGAAAAACAAAGAAAGTCCAGTTGCCTTTTGAAAAAGCACCTTTGGGTCAACCATGACCTGGGTGACTGAGACTCACCATAGACATTTACAAATTAAAGGTTTGTGCCAATCCTACACTGAGGAAGTTTATGAACACCATTTTTTCCAACAGAATTTGCTCACTTCGTGTACCTGTGTCACATTTTGGTAATTCTTACAATATTTCAAATATTTTCAGATGATGATTAGCATATTTTTAGCAAAATTTAGTATTTTCAGTTAAGCTATGTGTCAGGCCTGGAAACCATCTTGGGCCTTGGATCTTCAGGCCTGCCAAATTTAGTGCTGTGGGAAACTGGGAGGGGGGATTGTGTGAGTGGAGAGATATAGTCAAAATAGCATTCCTTTCTCCGAGAGTCAAGGTCACTCTGCCCTGCACCTGGAGGGGTGTGCCTAGGAGGTATCTCCAGTTGGGACGGTGCATGGATTGGACAATGTGAAGGACATGTGGGTGCTGGGGCAGGGACTTGAACTTTCTTTTGGGTGTGGAAAACCTGGAAGCTTTCAGATTCGGGTTTTCCCAGATGTGCCAATATGACATCTCTAATAAAATGGAACTTTGAGGAAACTCAAGCCTCGGAGTTTTCTTTCTTTGGGGGTGTTACTTGGAACCCTGACACTATGTACATTCAGCTTTTTTAGACATAGTACTATTGTACACTTAATAATTACTGTATAATGTAAACACAACTTTTGTAAGCCCTGGGAAACCAAAGCACTTGTATGACTTGCTTTATTGCGATATTCACTATATTGCAGTGGTCTGGAATTAAACCCACAATATCTCCGGGGTATACAAAGATTTTTCAAAAATAGATATTAAATTCATATCTCTAATATTTTTCTTCATATCAGGAAGATGTTGCTTTCCATTTAAATAAGATTATCCTCTTTGCTTAGATTCTGGTTCGGTGGAACCAATGTCTTCATAAAATAACAGAACCATATTTTAGGAATGTAATTTAATGTCACATTTACATCTTTAATTATTATATTTGTTTTTAAAATTACATTTACATATATTGTTATTTTGAAATAGAACCAAAACTATATTTGGATAAGACTAAACTTTATGCCCTCAAATTTTAAAGAGCTCTCGAATTTCTTACAACTCCAGCCAAAAATATCTGAGGTTCAACCTTTCTGAAACATCTTTGGAGAGGTCAGATTCTGTAGATACAAAATAACATATTCTGATGTATTACGCATGATTTAAAGAGTCTGAGTTTCCATCTATCTCTTAGGCTGCTAAAACATCTGGGTTCAAACATCTGTTTTGAAATTGCATGTTTCAGTTGTACATATTGTTGGATTGAATCATACTCAGAATGCAATCACTTAAGGTCTTTAAAACAACCCTTATAAATCAATTGGTTTAAGGTATTTATCCCTTGTTTTTGACCTAAGAACATCTTTCCTATTGACTTAAAATTTGGATTATTTCCTTTTTTTTAAAATTATTTATTCTTTTATCACTAAAGATAAAATACAAAGGAAAGGAAAGGAAAGGAAAGGAAAGGAAAGGAAAGGAAAGGAAAGGAAAGGAAAGGAAAGGAAAGGAAAGGAATGGGAAAGGAAAGAAGGAAAGGAAAGGGGGGAGGGAAGGAAAGGAAAGGAAAGGAAAGGAAAGGAAAGAAGGGAAGGAAAGGAAAGGAAAGGAAAGAAGGGAAGGGGAGGAAAAGAAAGGGAGGAAAGGAAAGGGAAGGAAAGGAAAGGAAAGGAAAGGAAAGGAAAGGAAAGGAAAGGAAAGTTAAGGAAAAGAAAGTTAAGGAAAGGAAAGTTAAGGAAAGGAAAGAAGGGAAGGATATGATAGGAAGAGAAAAGATAGAAAAGAAAGGAAAGGAAAGGAAAGGAAAGGAAAGGAAAGGAAAGGAAAGGAAAGGAAAGGAAAGGAAAGGAAAGTTAAGGAAAGGAAAGAAGGGAAGGAAAGGAAAGGAAAGGAATGGGAAAGGAAAGAAGGAAAGGGGGGGGAAAACCCCACCAGACTAACAAACATCCAAACTAACAACGAAAAAGGAATCTGTGTATACAAAAAAAGAAGAAAAAAACTAAATATCAAATACATTAAACAAGAAAAAAAATCCACTCCGGCTGAATGCTGAAAGATACATAAAAAAATCTAATATATTCCCCTCCCCTTATACAATGGGTCTACAAATATTTATAAACTTTCCCATCTATATTTAACAAAAATGCTATATTACATAAACAAATTTGGATTATTTGCTAGCCTCAGCTTTATGTGATTCGGAATCAGAACTTCATCATTTATGCATTAATATCAAGTATAGCAGCTGCAAATGAGGAATTTTATTTGTTATATACCCAAAAACATGCAAGATTTTGGAGAGGTTATATGCTTAAGGCTTAAATAAGTCTAAAGAGAGTAATTGTTTCGTTTTCTGCCTTTCTCCTCCTTAGAGGAACAATTCATTGCAGAAGAATAGAAATGGTAAAATAAAAGCCCAAGGATAAAACTGAAAACCTGGCAGGTTAACTGTATCTTCACTGTAAGGCCACCTCAATTTGGCCAAAAATGTTTTACATTTTTTGTTATTTTAAATTTTTATTTTATTTATTTTATTTTATTTTCTTATCAGTCTATCTCTATCAGTATACCTTTCTAATAGGCATTAGCATTGAAAAACCTCTTAAAATATACATTAGTCTCAATGTAATATTCATTTTAATTACATTGAACTTATTCCAGAGACTTAACACTCCAGTGGAAGTGTTAAGCACTGAGCTATTACTTTGGAAATCATATCTAAACATTTAGATCTATAAATTCAACATATTCTGATATATTTGAAGAAAAATAAAAACCCAGTATTTTACAGCATCTGTAAAAATTATATGTTATAATTTCCTGCAGTAATCTGTATATAATGTAGATCCCAAAGGCCACACATTATTTTTTCCAATTACTTTGGATAAACCATATTGCTGTACATCCTTAATAAACTAGCTAATAATAATGATCTTAAATGTCATTGGATACTATAGTATTAAGTGCCATTGTATCTTAAGATTCAGGACTAGATTAGAAAAAGAAAACCATTTGGGATGAATTTGACCATGGGGTAAAGATAACCAGATTGTAATCCAAGATGGTAGAACCCACAATTTCTTAGAATACATTTCATACATTTAATTTGAACCACATCAAAAGCCATTTCAGTATGTAACAGCATTAGAATAGCTGATTCTAATTTATCTGCCATGATAATAAAATATAATTCATTAGATGAATATTATCAGATGCTTATCTTTTTTTTATAAATATGGGCTGAGATGGATGAATTATAAATGTAACATTCTGTAATCTTCTGGCCAATGTTTTGTTAATAATTTAGCATCCTCATTACACAATAATCTTAATTAAGATTAATTTAAGTCCCACTGTTTAACTGTGGTTAAAAACAATGAGATTTAAATTAATTTTAAGATTATTGTGTAATGGTTAACTGTTTTAACTGTGGTTAAACAGTAAAACAGTGAAGTCTTGGACTGAGAAGGCAAAGCTAAAGCTTGCGCAGACAGGATCGTTTTTGAAGCTGTCTCAGTGAATTTGGATGAACTCACTGATACTGTGAATCATGCGTTAGCTTTTGTGAGGACATGTGTGCGCCGACTAAAAGCTTGCATATATACAGTAACAATAAAATTTGGTTCACAGCTAAGCTCAAGTAGGTACATCGGGCCAAAGAGGAAGCCTACAAGAGAGGAGATATAATGCTGTACAATTCTTCCCCAAACCCCCAAAACTTTAACCTTAGACTATCTACTGTTGACCTAACCCCATTCCTAAGAAGTCTGTAAGGGGCGTGCATAAGCGCACCAATGTGCCTACCGTCCCTGTCCTAATGTCCCCATGTATTCGTAACCATGTTTATACATTCATGTATTCACAATCATGTTTATACTTTCTCTGTAATCTTATATATGCTTGACAAATAAAAAAATAAAAATAAAAAACAATCAGGCCAGGAATGTATTAACAAGGAAGATTAAAGTAGCAAAGAGAAGCTACTCTGAAAAGCTGAGAAATCAGCTCTCAGCAAATGAATCAGCAAATGTGTAGAAAAGCCTGAAGAATTCCATTGGCTACAGCAGCTTTTCCTCCCTTACTGAAGGGAATTGACAACTGGCAAATGACCTGAATATGTTCTACTGTAGGTTTGAGAGGAAATCACTGTCAACTATCCCTACTCTCCCCATCTCAGATACACCAACAATAGCCAAATGTACACTTGACTCTGTGGGCCCCCACTTCTGATGATCCTAGAAAAAGGGGTGTAAGGTCTATTTCATAGACAAAAGATCAGAAAAGCACCAGGCCCAGACAAGAGTAATTCCTTCTTGATTAAAAGCAAGATCAACTGGCCCCCATTTTCACCCACATCTTTAATAAATCACTGGAAATGTACTATGTTCCTTCTTGCTTCAAATGCTCTACTATCATCTCATCCTGGTGCCCAAGAAAACCCTCCATCAAGGAGCTGAATGACTACAGACTGGTTGCTCTGATATCCATAGTTATGAAAACCTCTTAAAAGTTAGTGCTGGCCTACCTGAAAATCATCACGGATCTGCTGCTAGACCCCTTGCAGTTTGCTGCTGCGCAAATAGATCAGCAGATGATGCTGTTAATATGGCACTGCACTATATCTTACAATAGCTTGAATCCCCAAAGACCTAGGCAAAGGTCCTTTTTGTGGACTTCAGCTCGTCATTCAATACCATCATTCCAGAAATTCTTCACTCTAAACTGACTGAGCTAGCTGTGCCTGTCCACACTTGTAGGTGGATTATAAACTTTCTGACAGATAGAAAGCAGCAGGTGAAGTTAGGTAAACTCACAACAAATACCCGTTCAATTAGCACAGGTGTCCGTCCTGTCCCCCCAAGGCTGTGTGCTCCATTACTTTTTTATCTCTATACCAATGACTGCATCTCTAAGGATCCCTCTGTTAGAGTACTGAAGTTTGCAAATGATACAACCATTAGTCTCATTTGAGACGGTGATAAGTCTGCATACAAATGGGAGATTGTACAACCGGCTTTGTGGTGCAGCTGGAACAATCTGGAGCTGAACCCGCTTAAAACTCTAGAAATGAAATTGGATTTTAGGAGGAGCCCTTCTACCACCTCTTACTATATTAGACAACAGAGTATCAATAGTAAAGGCCTTCAAATTTCTGGGTTCTATAATCTCCCAGGATTTGAAATGGACACCAAACATTAGAACCATCATTAAAAAGGCACAACAAAGAATGTTCTTCCTGCGTCAACTCAGAAAGTTTAGACTACCCCAGGAGCTGTTGATAAGTTGTACAGAGGAATTATTGAGCCTGTCATTTGTACTTCTATAACTGTCTGGTTTGGTACAGCAGTCAAACAAGATATGGATAATAATGGATAATTAGGGCTGCAGAAAAAAACAAGCCTGCCTTCCATTGAGGACCTGTATACTGCATGAGCCCGAAAGGGAGCTGAGAAAATATCTACAGACCCCTCACACCCTGGACGTTTTAACTGTTTCAACTCCTTCCCTCAGGGCACTGCTACAGAGCATTGTATGCCAAAACAACTAGACACAGAGACAGTTTTTCTCCATAGTGGGTGGAGCTAACCTCCAAGAGTGGGATGACACCGTCCCTTCAGCCAATGAGGACTGAGTCTGTCAAATTGTATATCTTCGTCCTCTTGCCTCATTATCCCCCTCTTTGACTCAGTCCTCAGCCTAAAAAGGACGTTCGTGTATCCTGCTCCCACTCTGAGAGGAATTTCCACCTTTCTAAACTTCGTGAGTCTCCCCAGCTGACTATCTCATCTGTCGCTGGGTCGAGGGCAGTCGTCACTACGGCTGCAGCCGTTGGTGTCGGCTTGAGCCGAGGGCCTTTTTTGTCTCAGGGGGGTTTGATTCCCCCCGACCGTTGTGGCCTTGGAGAGCTTTGTGAGCTTCAACTAATCGCTCCCGTTCCGGCTCCTGTTTCAAGCTGACTGGCCTGTCAATTTTGAAACGATCCGCTGCTACAGGAGCGTTCGCGCTCAAGTAGCCGACGGCCAGCTGGGCTTCGCGCTCTTCGGCTTGGGGGGAGGGCCGGCAATTGCGGCCTGCCATTGTGGGCTATTTCACCCCCCCTTCTTCGGCAGCGGGTTTTATTCCCGAAACGCCGTTTCAGCCGCCTGCCGTCTGCCGCCGACCGCTGATCTAGCGAGGACGTGGACCCGGAGCTCCGGGAAGGCTGCGTTGAGGGCTTGTTCCCTCTTTCACATTGCAACATTCAGGCGGCTGCCTCCAGCCCTGCAGCAGTCCGATCGCCGCCCGCTTCTACCGCTGACTTCGTGGTAGCCGGCTTGCCGCGCCATTTTCAACGGCTCCTCTGGTGACAGTTCCGACGCTTCGGTTGGTGCGGGGCGGCCATTTTGGGAGTGTCTGAGCTGCGGCGGCCATTTTGAACACTTCGACATCAGCGGCAGCCATTTGCCTGGGCCTATTTAGGGGGCAGCCATCTTGAGAAGGTCTGCTCTGCTGGCAGCCATCTTGGTGACTCTTCCGATCCCGGCGGCCATATTGATAAGGTCCTCCATTGTGGTGGCCATATTGGGGAGTTCCCCTTGCCGGAACGGCCAATTCTGAGCCTCACTGAGGCGGCGGCCATCGTGGGAGGTCATTTCTGACGGCGGACATTTGTGTACCTGCAGGTGCCAGGGGCCTCTTCACTTGAGTAACCTACACCTCCTCAGGTTCTCAGACCTAGTGTGTCTGGCCTGGTCCGGCAGTTGCTTCGGCGCAACAACATAACTGTGCACATGGCTGAGTCGGGCAAGGCCCACGTTAAGGCACGTGCCAAGACCCATCATTTGGTGTCTGGGGCCTCGACTGACCAGGGGGCGCGGCCTCCCTCTTCCTCACGTCCATCGAAGGCGGCCCAGAGGGATGAGTTTCGTCGGGCAAAAAGGATAGATAAGATTTGCGCCAGGTCTGGCAGGGACAAGCAGTCTGCTGGGGACGCATCTGATGTTCCACTGCCTAACCAAACACTAGGGCCCTGCCTTCTTCGGGATGATTCCGTGTCTTTGGACAGCCCAGGCCTGACCATCGCGGAACAGGACATATGGGAGGCCCCGTCTGGCGATGCGGGCCGAGGGCCCTTAGAGGCGGCCCTGCCTGCCGCGCCTCCGACTGTTCCTGGTCCATCGACCCAGTCACCTAGCGCGATTCTGGACCCACAGGTGCAGGCCCTGATTGCGGCTGCAATCAAACAGGGCATCGAGGCTGGCCTACAGCGGAGGGAGAGACATCACTCCGTGCCCTCCCATTTCGTGGCCGCCTCTGCTCTGCCTATTTTCACGGCGTGCGCTGAGGCCGAAGACCAATCTCCCGATCGTTATTCCCGGGGCTCCCCTCGGGGTTCTCAGTCGGACTTGGAAGACGGTGAAATTGGGTTGGACCTCTCGGATGATTAGGGCCTTG
>QLTV01001474.1:1828584-1840820 GCA_003457575.1 Thermophis baileyi
GCCACTTCCGGCACGCGTGCCATAGGTTCGCCATCACTGTAATAGACAATTCCAGACACACACACACACACACACACACACACACACACACACACACACATATATATATATATATATATATATATATATCACATTAGTATATGTTAAAAAGGGAAAGAAAACAACAGGAGTTGAATATAGTAACTAAATAAATTACAAAATGTACAGCATGTAAATCCCAATTAAGTCTAGAAACTTCTGAGAACAGCAGCTATAGCACAAATTTTCCTGAAAATATCAGTGAAGTGATTGCTTAGTAACAGATGACCTATCCACTATTGGTACAAGCTCAAATGTTTTGTAATTGGGGGGGGGTATCAATTCATTAGGGATGATTGATTAGACAAGCTAGCAGAATAGGAATAATTCTCAATTTCAATATCAGAAGAGATACACAATTTTCATGGAAGTGAGCATTCCTCATTAACATTGAAGAGCAGACATCTAGATATACCAGAGTGAATGCCCTTCACTGTGATGATATAGAAATTTGGAACAGATATTTAGGGGTGGTGAAAAGTAGATAAATGAGATTGAAATAGAAGTGGTTTGAGACAAAAGCACGGTCTCTTTACACACTCAAGTCTCAAAATCTTTGTTTAACCTGGCTGCAAACTTCTGTGTGGCCCAGCATGCAACTTCACAATAAGCCTGACAAGATGAAATTTAGCTTTTCTGTGGGGAACAGAGGTGGGTTCCTCCCGGTTCGGACCGGTTCACCCGAACCGGTAGCGACCCGCTGGTGACGTCACGATGATGTCACAGATCCGGTTTGGTCGGTGCCGGTCCATGCCGCCATCTTTTTTTTGAATTTTTGAATTTATTTCTTTGAATTTTTTAAATGTTTTTTTCTTCTGCGCATGCTCAGAAGCTGAGTTTCCAGCACTGTGCATGCGTTGCCATCTTGTTTTCGGCTTTTTAAAAAAATTATTTTATTTTTATTTTTTTTGCACTGCGCATGTGCGCGCGCGTGCAGCACGCGCGCGCCCACGCGGCGCGGGAGAAAGTGAACCGGCAGCAAGGTAAGTTAGAACCCACCCCTGGTGGGGAAGTGTGGCTCTCGAGGAGTACAACTTGGGCCAGAGATTCTTTTCCAAAAAATTTCTTGAGCCAGTATTTAACTGGCTCGGCCTCAAATATATTTCTACGTTCCTTTTGTTTCACAAACGGAGTTGAGATGAAGTCTCTATACACTCACCTTATTCCAGCAGACTTAAAATCATCGAAACAGGAGAATATAATTGCTATAGCAAAATTGAGAATATATTTTCATAATAGCTTTCCCAGTAAATGCTGAAAAACATTTTGCTTTTCTGACCTATTACTTGTGGATCTGTATCTGCTTTGTCAAATATGGTATAATAAATCAAATGAACTTTTCTTGATAACAACAGCATTGGATGTCTCAACTCTTGTCAAAAAAAAATTAAAAATGTGAGACCAAATTTCAGCTCTGCGTGGGAAATACGTTAACAAGTCTGTATAGCTGTTAAAAGAAAAATAACATGTTTGAGGATGAATCAGATGAGAGAATATTGTGTGATATATTCTACTGTTCTTCTTCCTACCCGTTGTCCCCTAATTTACACAGTAAATTAAGAAAAAAGATTGACCATAAACCTAAAAATTACTGCACAGGGTCAGACTTAAATAACCTAAAACCTAGTTTCATATGAGATGACTGCATAGGAGGGGGAAAAAAGCCTTCAAATGAAGTCTATTGAAGTATTTAGTTCTGACATTTCTCCTTAAATGAGAAGTACTGGCATCTTGTTGATTCCTGGCACCTCTTAAGTTCTGCGTTGTAAGCCGTGATCTAGGATTTTCACCTTTTGCTTTTTCTTAAAATACATTTCTGTAAGGGAGAATTCAGCTCTACACCAGATATAATCATTCATGTGTTGCTTCATGGGTTGGCAAGCCGCTTGGAAATTCGGGGAAATAATTTCCAAGTAAGAATTGATAGAATTGCTACAGGCTGAAATTATAGAACATATAAGTTCTTAAATTAGAAATGAGAGGAAACGAAAACTCAGAATGTGATTTTTCATTGATGTTGAGCTACATCAATGCCAGCGTATCGACCAAAATGATTTTATCTGATACAGATTTGATAACCCTCGTCATCAGGGACTTAAGTACTTTCCCTGTAAAATTTGTTGCCTTAGGCAAGTAATATATTTATGGGAAAGTTCTTTTCCCTGAAACACTGGTCAGTGCATTTTATTAGTTTCCTATCAATAGAAAGCCACAGCTAGGGGCAGAGCTGCTATTCCACATATTAAAAAAGAAACAACTATGCATGCAGTGAGTTTAGTCATGGTCTCTTAGGTCTAGCTTCGTGTGTTAAAGGTGGAACAGCTATTTTCAAAAGATGAAATACTTTTTTCATACCTGCTTCCAATTGTTTGCTTTTTCTTCTCACAATCGTGCCCCCAAAAGCCAACCCTCTAGACAGTTATGGAGAGAAACACAGTATACAATCTGGTGTGGGAGATGAATACACTCAGCAGTAGCATCTCTGATTGCACATGATACTTGTGAGAATCTAAAGAAATGGCAGGCATTGTTGGGATACTTCTCAGTCATGTAAAATCAGCAAGTGCTGAATAACCTTAAAATGCTTGTATAAGATGGGAGGAATTATTTTCTGTCCATGTGGAACTATGGAATGTCATCAGTGCAAATTCACTTGGATCTAACATTGCTAGATCTAGCATTGTCAGGCAATAGAATCATGTTTGCCTGGGAGGATTTAGAAAGAAAGGGAATGTTTAGGGCAGCAATCATCTGGATAAGATAAGAACTCCCAGGATTCCCAGCCATCATAGTCAATGTTGAGAGTTGCCACCCTTTTTGCCTCATTTAGCAACTGCCTTATTTAAGAACAGCTTACAGTTTGCAGTTATGGCAACGATGAAAAAGTAACTTTATAACCATTTCTCACATTTATGCAGATCTATAAAGCAAAGGAAAGCTTAAGTAAGGTAGTAAGCACAGGCATTGCTTTGCTTGACTATTGCTTTGCTTAACAACCAAGTTTCTGGTTTCAATTGTGGTTGCTAAATAAGGACTACAAGTACATGCATCAGCTATGAATGTACTGTACAAAAGGGTAAGGCTTCAGTTGTGATGCTGTGGCTGCTAAAAAGGCTGTTTTTACAGCCACCCTCTCTGCAGATGTTCCCAACACATCAACAAACAGTGTAATTAACTTTATACTGTCAGTGCATTATAATTAATCAACAAAAAAATTAACCCTGCTGTCCAAAATGATGAATTATAAATAAGAATGGATAAATCCAATGAATATTAACCTGTCTTTAATCCTAACGGTGACTGAGAGGAAAGAATGAGGATTTTGTTTTTGTTGCTAATTAATAAATAATTGCTACTTATGCTTCTAATCAACCATTCTGTTAACCCTTCTATTTGCTGCGACAGGACTCCCATAATGGAAACTACTTTCAAGCTCTGGACTTTTAGCATACAGGTAATCCTGTAATAGGTAGTTATGACTGCAATCGGGACTGGATTTCTGGACATAAGTCATATGGATATAAGTCGAGGCGTTCATGTAACTAGACTCAATTTTCCTTTTTTTTTTTTTGCAACAGTCATTAAGTAAATCATTGTGGGTGTTAAGTAAATCTGTAGTAATTAAGTGAATGCCACAGTTGTAAGTGTGACGCATTCTTCCGAATGGGCATTTTTTGCCAAAAACTACTGCAATTGGCCATAAAGGCAAGTCCACATGAGGGGTGTGGCATGACATTTTATGATGGCCAGAAGTACTTTGCAGGCCCTAAAGCACCTGTTCCAGGTCCACCCTACTTTTGAACCAGGGGTGAAATCCAGCAGGTTCTGACAGGTTCTGGAGAACCGGTAGTGGAAATTTTGAGTAGTTCGGAGAACCTGCAAATACCACCTCTGGCTGGCCCCAGAGTGGGGTGGGAATGGAGATTTTGCAATATCCTTCCCCTGCCATGCCCACCAAGCCACGCCCACCAAGCCATGCCATGCCTACCAAGCCACGCCCACAGAACCAGTAGTAAAAAAAATTGGATTTCACCACTATTTTGAACAGTCATTTAAGTGACAGATTGTGAGTCAAGCACTACCTGTATATGATACAGATTAGTTCAACTTATGTTCCAGACATCCACTTCCCAGCAGTCAGTAAGAAATCACCTTGCCAAGAGGCAGGATGAACATTTTCAGAAGATTTTGATTTTATCTGAACTCTAAACTGAACTCACAGCCAGTTTATTGTAATGGTTAAGGCATAAGACTAGAAATGGGGAGACTGTGAATTGGGCACGAAGCCAGGTGGGTGACCTTGAGCTTGCAGTTTCTCTCAAACCTGGGAAGAAGGCAATAGCAAACTACTTCTTAAAGCCTGCCAAGAAAACTGCAGTGACCTGTACAGGCAGTGTCTTAAGAATTGTCCATGATTGAGCCAAAGGGGGGAAAAAAACGTCTGATATCTACATATGATTGCTTAAGTTATTACATTGCTAATGTGTGAACTGAATTCTAGGTAGAAACAAATAGACAAACCCAAGCCAAACATTTATTTAAAACTGAGATGAGGAGTTATGGCCTTCTAGATGTTGCAACTCATGAAGTTCCAGCCAGCATGACTAATAATGAGAAATTATGAGAATTATGGTATAACCACCTTTTGGGCAATTACAAAAATCTCACACCTGATTCAGTTTCTTGTAGCCAAGTCTTTGAAATCAGTAATGAGAAATTAAATTAAAATGCATGCTGTGAAAAAATTGTGATCAAAAATTTTTTTTTTTTGTCCTTAGATGGTGCACTTCTAGTCCACATGTATCGTATTCAAAACTCACCATTTGGATATCTGTGGCAAAACTTTTCATTGTTTTTCTTCCCTGGCAGTAACAATTATATTTATAATGTATTATCCATTAGCTGACATTCTGTAACATCTCAAATCAAGTGCCTAATATAGAACTAACTCAGCTAAGGGGAAATTCTCTTAAAATATTGCCATCTTAAAACACTGGGCTCATTGGTGCACTTAAAGGTCATATAGCTGTCTATGGTTTTCACAGCTGTAATCCTGATGCATTTACCCTATCTAGTGAACTTGACTTCTACATTTATAATCCTATTTGTGCTGCCTCAGCTATTTTATTACATATCATATTTTACCATGTTCAGCAAATTGAAAAGCCACTTTAAAGTGGGGGGGGGAGGTCTGCTTTGCTTTTCATCACTAGGTACAGTATGAAGTTAGTATATCTAAGAAATAGTCTGCAGTTAAGGATCACAGAACCATAGAATTGGAGTCACCTTCCCCAACTTATACATGCATAGAGACAGTAATTCAAAATTCACTGCCAGCAAAGTTGAGCCCATTAGCCACTGTAGAGCCATCATAACCATCAGATCATTCAGCGAAGCAAGTTTTTGTGATAAAGCAACATTAAAAAATTGAATTGGATTAAGAAATGTTTTCAGGACCTGAATATGTTTTTGTTTACTGTATTGAACAATTACAGTTTTCCTTGCTATCGGACAATGTGGTTATCTTATCGATTTGATCTGGTGGCTTCTTGATAAACTGAAAGAACAATTCCCAGAATATTTCAATAACAAAGGAAATGGCAGAAACTCATAACACTGCCATAAGTGTATTGTCTCCTCCTTCCTTGTGTCCCCCTGATACTGGAAAACTTCATGTCTCCAATATTGGAAGCCATTTAGATGTATCATGCCTTCTAGCTTTTGGAGCTTGCTCCTGCTTGTATATTATTAAAAGCATTGAGATTGGGGACCATCACTGGATCTTGTAAAAGAAAATCCATTTAACTGTATTGCTTAACTATTGTCTCTCTTGAACCACTCAGCTTCGTTGGATGTCCTCATTATGCCTCTGTATCAACCAAAGTAATAACTCAAGATACAAAGAGTAATATGCCAAGGATACTGTATTAGTAAAAGCAGTTATAGCTTGTTTCTCTTTGTATTCATGGCTGCTTCTTTACTTCTTATTCTTTGCCATGCCTGCTTATCTTTTAAGTGTCTTTACATAATATTAACTCCTTCTTATGAATGAGAGTTTAATACATGCATGGACAACTATGGAGACAATCCACATTCGTGTGGATTTGTCATTGTCATTTAAACTACCATGATGATTTCAACTTTGCAGAATCATCTACTATGCGGGCTGGAGAATTCTGGGAGTTGAAGTCCACAAGTCTTAAAGTTGCCAAGTTTGAAGACCTCTGATCTACTTGATCATGTTCTGTATCTCCAATATGATGTCTTCCAGATGTGTTGGAATTTGAGCTTTCAGAATTGCCAGTCAGTGTGGCAGAATTTCTGGGAATTGCGGTTCTGAAGCATCTGGAGATCATCAGGTTGGGGAAGGCTGCTTTCTGGATTAATCTTGTGAACCTTTACCTAAGCCTGTCTAGAAAGTTTCCTTTGAATTAACTCTCTTTTTAAAATATATCACTATATATCTGCTGCTTATTGCAGAATTTCAACAACTCATTAGGTTTAGATGCATCTGTTCATTTTTTTATATGCCTGCAAACTCTAATGGTTATTGTATAAGAATAACCTTGCCAATTTTATTAGATTAAAAAATTAAAAATAGGATGGGATTAGATCTATGGGAAACCCCAGCCACACCAAAAGCCCGTCTTTGCAAAATAACATTTCTTTTCTCTTACATAATGTCTGTAAAGAAACTATCTTTATTTAATTTATTTTGCTAGCCCTATCAGATTCAAATGCAACTGAGGACAAAGCAGCTGCTAATTTACATGTACAAAAGTGCAAGCGTTTCTTAGATGCTTGAGCCAATCTGATTTCTCCTTTAAACATAAAGAGGAAAAATATAAGATCACTTAAATAAATGATAGCTCAGCAATAATAGTTGGGCCCTTTCCAATTGATTCGAAATCCAGAATCTGAAGCCCCAACACATGGCAAGATTATGAGTAATTCCAGGGAAATGGAAAAGTTAATTGTTTTTGGATCATGATATCTCTCGTGCCATTCATGATGTAAGTGATGGAGAGATTTGTCCATTTCAGTTCACCCTTGTGTCTAGGATGGACTCTTTGTAGATGGACATCTACCATCAAATCCCTCCTTCTCCATGGGGATCTCTCACTCTTGCCTAAATCACAAGATTCTTCTGAGAATACAGTTTTAGGTTGGAGAACTCCTTCCTATTTCACTGAAACAGAATCATGTCTCCAATATTTTTTTTTACTATATTTACAACAAAAATGCATATTTTGCTAGGTGACCATAATGATAATATTTAATGTTAAGCCTTGACTTTTCTAACAATAGTTTGTGGTTGTTAGAATTAGTCTTACAGATAAACAAAATAATAACGGCTTATTTGGTCAATTCCTGATTTGTTCCTTAGTAACTTCTCTTGTCTTGCATCCAGATTTTTAAGAGGGATTAAGGAGCAATAAACCTACCAGGAATAAGCTAGGAAACTACAAACATCTAGATTTAGATATCTCACTAAGCCAAAACCAACTCATCCATTCCAAACCTTTGTGAACCCAAGTAGTTAGTCTGCTGTAGCAAAAGACTGTTATCCAATTTCCTTAAAACTTATGAAAGAGGTTTTTTTTTTCTTTTTTCTTTCCTTCTCAGTATCTCCCTTTAATATTTGTGAGAATTTCTTTTAGCATTTTTCTGAAGTTAGTGTCTTGTTTCAAAAATGGAAGGTGCTGCTGTTTTTCTCTTCACTTCTCTTTCTTCCTGAGCAGTTTTCATGCTGCCACTGGAGGCATCCGCAGAATCTGATGCTTTCTTCAAAAAGCAGTATTGTGTCATTATAGCACAAGTTCCACCAGAACTCTCTATTGTAAATGAACATGATGTTGCAAAAGGACTAAGAACACATGCCAAAAGGACTAAGCTTGCATCACGATGCTGTGATGTTGCTTGCATCTTGATGCCTCTGACTACCCTTTGGAATTAATTGAAGTGCAGGAATCCAAAATGGTTGTAGATCCTTTTAAAAATGACCATGCTGTAAAGTCAGGCTTCTTCAGCTACTTTGTAAGTAAATAACAGGAAGAATCTGCATGAATATATCTTACCAAATAACATTCTTTAGGGATGGTGGTGGTAAGAAACCATTTCTTTTCAGTCAAATTAAATTAAAATGCAACGAAAATAAAATTTCCATGTAGCAGTAATTTGAACCTTTCATGTTTTGTGCCTGGAATAATAAACATACAATTTATGGGCCTGTCCCAGCTCGTTGCTTCATTTCATCCCCCTATCCTGGCTTGGAATTCTTGGGAGTCCAAGTTCACATGTCTTAAAGTTGCCAAGGTTGAGAAACACTGGCCTAGGCCAACTGCTCACAGTGGGCCCACAGAAAAGGACGACCTAGCCTTGTTTTAAGCCACCAGTAGGCTCCCTATGCCTTTCCTACTTCTGGGGCCCTAGGCATTGCTTGCACTGTCAAATTCAGTGCCACCACTGCCCATTTTCAATGGTACAATTTCCCCCCTTTAATTCAGCAACATGGATAAAAAAAAAGGAGTGCCTATTTCCGCTTTAATCTCCTTAAGGCTCCAAGATTCTTATCAGAGTCTAAGAAGATCAGCTGCAAATGCTGAAAGATATCTAGCTTTCCTCCTGGAGGAGCAGATTTATGAGATGTATCTCAGTGTGTTACTGTTCTTGTCTTTTTCCAAGCACTAGATGGCAGCATTTGGGGATTTATTATTTCTTGAAGTTTATAGCTGTTACCGTATAATTTAGGATTGGATTTTTATCATATCTGAACCAGGGGTGGGTTGTGGATCCTGTTGCTGCCGGTTTGCTCAGGGTTGCGCCGTGGGGGCGTGCGTGCGCCCGCAGCAATCAAAAAATAGCTTCTGCGCATGCGCAGAAGCAAAAATTCACTTCTGCGCATGCGCAGAAGCAAAATCCAAGATGGCGGCACCCACCAAGACCGGCGAAAGAACCGGTTCCGTGACATCATCACCGGTTTACTAACGGTTCTAAAGAACCTGTTAGAACCGGTTGGAACCCACCTCTGATCTGAACCCTCCAACATAGAATCATAGAATGTAGACTTTGAGTTGAGCATTCATTAAAAAAACGTATGGAGTCTGCCTGTTTTTATATGTATAATATATAAATTATTTATGTGACTTGGAATCATTATAGAGTCCTGGCAAAGGCACACTGGTTTGGTTTGTTTGCTGCATTTTTTCTTTTTCTGTAATTGGCGATAAGCATATGTCTTCTGTCACTATGATATGTTACTCTGCCCAGAAATTCTGGGTTCAGAATAAGGCATATAGTGAGCTAGCATAAATTGGCTTGCTTAATTTATTTTGCAAACAGAAGCTAATTTGCTTGATGCAAATTCAGCTTTTTTCATATTTAATTTTCCAGATTTAATTATGTTTTTAAAGCACTGTATAACAAGATACTGTGTTCAGGATCCAAAGAGATACTTGAGGACAAGGAAACTGGTCTTCTGCTAGTCCGGATATAATCCATTCCCACCTACCCACCTCCCTTAAAAAAAAAACAACTAGCTATCTTTTGGCTATATCAGAAATCATCTTCGAAATTACCGCGAGTCTCTTTTGGAAGAAACATAGCTTTTTGAGGATTCCCATACTTTGAATAGAATAGAATAGAATTCTTTATTGGCCAAGTGTGATAGGACACACAAGGAATTTGTCTTGGTGCATATGCTCTCAGTGTACATAAAAGAAAAGATACATTCGTCAAGAATCATAAGGTACAACACTTAATGATAGTCATAGGGTACAAATAAGCAATCAAATCACATTAGGAAACAGTCAATATAAATCGTAAGGATACAAGCAACAAAGTTACACTCATGCAGTCATAAGTGGGAGGAGATGGGAGGAGATGGGCAGTTTGAGCTTTCTGAGTTGGCGCAGAAAGAACATAATAAATCGGTTCAAAGCACGAATGCATTAAATTTGGCTCTTCTCTGTTCATTCGTAGCCACTGAGTATCTTTTGGCTTTTATCCTGCTTTTATGCAAAAAATTAATAATTAGATGGTCTCATAGGGTTTTTTTATCTTGTTTTCATACTTCTTTAGCGACTACAATTGTACTGGCATCTCAATCTTTAAGCAGAGTGGTTGCTGAGTGAAAAATCACGCGATCACAACTGCCCTTATGATTTTACGTCAGCTTTCTTTTGCTTTGCAGCATGAGGATATGCAGATTCATCGTTGTCTCGAATGAGACGAATCACTGTTGTATCATCTGCAAACTTCAGTAGTTTAACAGATAGATCGTTTGAGATGCAGTCATTGGTGTATAGTGAGAAGAGAAGTGGAGAGAGCACACAGCCTTGGGGGGCCCCTGTGCTAATTGTACAGGTATCTGATGTGATTCTGCTTAGCTTCACCTGCTGCTTCCTGTCTGTTAGGAAGCTTATGATCCACTTACAAGTGTGTTCAGGTACCGCTAGCTGGTTTAGCTTAGTTAGAAGAACGTCTGGAATGATGGTATTGAATGCTGAACTAAAGTTTTTTTTATTTTATTTTTTAATTTGCATGCAGAAGATGACAGGTTCAGTCCCAGGAGGCATGACAAACCTTCAACTTATAGTTCTGGAGAACTGCTAACAGCCAGTGTTGACAACCTCCAGCCATTTGATATAAGACAATTTCCTCTGCCTGTTTCTTTCACAAGCCATTTAGTTAACAGCATGTCATGTTCCCATTGGAAAATAATAAGTCTATTGACTCAGCTCCTTGGATTAAGAATTCTTGAGCTGGCCTCCAGATACAGATGCAGAGAAAAAATCAGAGAAGGCTGCTGTTTGCTTTAGACCCAGAGGTGGGTTCTTACCGGTTCTATCCGGTTCTTTAGAACCATTAGTAACTCAGCGATGATGTCACTGAGCCGGTTCTGTCGGTGTCTCCGTGGGTGCCGCCATCTTGGATTTTGCTTCTGCGCATGTGCAGAAGCTATTTTTTGATTGCTGCGGGCGTGCACGCACGGCACGACCCTGAGCGAACCGGCAGCAAAAGGATCCAGAACCCATCCCTGTTTAGACCAGAGTGTTTTAGAGACTTCAAGGTAGAAAGTTCTTATTTTTGGGGAAATACGGTATCTATTTCTATCTATCTTGTCTTGTCTTGTCTTGTCTTGTCTTGTCTTGTCTTGTCTTGTCTTGTCTTGTCTTGTCTTGTCTTGTCTTGTCTTTCTTTCTGTCTATCTATCTTTCTATCTATCTATCTATCTATCTATCTATCTATCTATCTATCTATCCATCCATCCATCCATCCATCCATCCATCCATCCATCCATCCACCCACCTACCTACCTTATCTACTTTATCTAACTTATCTATCTAATCAGACAGTCATTTACAGTATTATCCTCTCTCTCTCCCCCTCCCTCCCTCCCTCCCTCCCTCTTTCTCTTATCTCCCTCCCTCCCTCTTTCTCTTATCTCCCTCCCGTCCCCATGTTCGCATCATTCATTCCAGAAATGCTTCACCAAAAGAGAGTTGCATAGGGGAATGTAAGGACAGAAATTTAAATAATGCCTGGGATTATATTTTGGCTAATTCCTCTAATTTCCTGAGATGAAAGAAGTTAATCCATCTGCCCGTCCCCTGCCCTCCATGTGTAGAGTTTAGAGCAATAAGTCTCTCCCTCACTTTTTAAAAAGTTGCCGTTTGCCATTCATACGATCGTCATCATTTTGATTAGATGGGTTAATGGGTGCTTCTCCACAAGCTGAATGTATGAGGGAAGGATAATATCCTGAACATTATTGTGTTTAATTGTGAACCCATTTTGCCCCATTTGCACAATCCTAGGAAAGCTTTAGCAGCTGCAGAAATAGTTTGTTGCCATTTTCCATATTTCAGTTAAGAATAATGTACCTTCCTGAAAAAGTTAGCTTCCCCCTCTCTTTTTTTTAACACATGTTTGTGATTTGCCTTTGAAATTAATTCTTATTTCTTCTCTATTGTGCATGTACATTAACAATGATATGCCATAATACTTCGGAAATACATTACGACGTCCTAGGCCCCCGGATGGGGCTCGACTAGTAATTAATGCCAAATCCGGTGAAACAACTGGCCGCTGTGATACAATTGTGAATAATAATAATAATAAGAATGATGATGATTGATGATGATGGTGATGGTGAT
>QLTV01001474.1:1840892-1852072 GCA_003457575.1 Thermophis baileyi
ATAATACCCTGCATCTATTGATTTCAGCCAGAACACTTCTTCACTAGTTTTCACAAGTGGACTTTTGATGTAGTCAGGATTCAGAGCCAGTTTGGTCTAGTAGTTAAGGCACCACCACGCTAAAAACCAGGAGACCATGAGTTCAGTCATAGTTTTCACGAGGTGGCCCTCAACTGCGAAACATGTTACCCCTAGGCTCTGTTTCCCATATCCCTTTCCCCCCCCCTTCATGGTAGGTGTGAAGATTACCAGAAGCATTTGTTTCCATTTGAGAAGAATCACAGTTGTTGTTCACCTAAAGTACAATTTGTCTGGACAAACTCCTGAACACTTTCAGACAACTATGAGAAAGGGGAACAAATAAGCTCAAAGACTGATTGATTGATTATGTGTCATCAAGTCATTGCCTTCCATTCTTTCCTACACTTTTCTCTTCCTTTTTCCCTCCCCTATTTTTCCTATTATTTGCTTTTTGTATTTTGTATTATAAACTAATACAAAGAATAAAACCAATATATATATATAAAGTCATTGCCAACTCTTAGTGACCACACAGATAGATCTTCTCCATGACCATCTGTTCCTAATCTGTTTTTTCAGGTCTTCATTGCCTCTGTAACTGAGCAGTCTACTTTGCTGCTTGTCATCCTCTTCTTCTCTTACCTTTCACTTTACCCAACATTAGAGCCATCTCTGTCTTTGCAAAATAATCCAAAGCAGGATAATTTGAGCCTGGTTGTTCATGTCTTATGTGAGGGCTCTGGATTGCTTTGTTTGATGATCCATTTGATCAAGTTCACAATCAAGCTCAAGGAGGGCAAGATTTATTCATTTAATGCTATTCCATGAGTGACCATTCTGAGCAATCCTGTTATTTGAAGTCAAGAACGAGACAGAACAAAAACTTGGAATCTCAAGCTGAACCCATTGGAGGAAACATTCCAACATTGCATTTCTCTATCCTCAATAATTCTACCTGTGATATAGCTGGAAGATTTCCCAAAATCTGGAAAATTGTTCAGAAGTAATCTTCCAGTACAAATTATTTTTGTGAAGTTGTGCCAGAAGGTCAGTATAGTATGTTGTTCTATTATAGAAACTGGAGTAGAAATGAACTATTTTGTAATCCATAGATTCTCAAATCTTACAAATCTGATAAACGATCAAGTTATCATTTATGTGATCCCTCTCCTTGAACAAAAATGTTCTGGTTCAGGTGTCCAATATGGTCGGTATGTCACTGGTTTGGAAATGATTCACACTGTTTTATGTTTTTGCCTTATATTAGAAAAGAATGAAAGTGTTCAAGATATTTCTTGGGTCCAGAGAGAAACGTTAGTTACGTACTGACGTACGGAGTATGAATTTGCATAGCCGCCACTGATTGGCTAATCTAGCGGCAGGAGAAATAAACTGCTGTCAGTGGCTAGCAGGCTTCAGGGAAGCCCTTAAAAGCGGCTTCCCTGCAGCCTGCCGGCAGTCCGTATTAGTTCCAGTTAATAGACAATAAAGGTGCTGAACTGTTCATATGTCCTGCCTCTTCATTCCCACGCGAATCTAACACTGGCGACGAAGGTGGTTGAAGAAGGACAACTGGACAAAGGCACCTCGTGGCATCCGTGGCCATCTTTATAGCAAACACCGACCTGCTCCAGCCAAACCAAACGATGACTAGTCAAACCTCTCCAGCTCCAGTATTCTTCGATCCGAAGACAGAAGAATGGCGAACCTACATGTCCCGCTTCCGCATGTTCCTGGAGGCAAACAACTTCCAGGATCTACCAGACAACAGGAAGAGGGCTCTCTTCCTTACCTACTGTGGGCCACAAACATACAAGATGGCACAGACCCTGGTGGCACCAGCGGACATTGAGTCCATTTCATGGACAACTCTGCAAATCACACTGAAAGAACATTATGCGCCCTCAGCCCCTCCGATGGTCAGCAGAAATGAGTTCTATCATCAGCGCCAACACGAAGGCGAATCCATTAACAACTTCGCAGCCAAACTGCAGGAGATCTCCTCCAAGTGCGAGTTCATAAACCCGGAGGAAATGATGAAGGACATAATTATTTTGGGTATGAGGGATCTCAACCTACAAAAGAAATTGCTGATCCAGAGGGGAGCAACCTTCAAGGATGTGGTCGAGGAAGCCAGAGCTGCCGAGTCATCGGACAACTCCGCAGCCGACATCCGGAGAACCAGCAGAGTCCATCGCACACATCGGGAGACCGATTGGATGACCGAGGTCCCGGAGGGTGAGGAAGACACCGACAAGGAAGACCACGTGCATCGCATACAACCAGAAAGAAGGGTGAGCCCTAGAGACTTTGAACAAAGGCAGGCACGGTGTTCCGGCTGCCTAGGGGGCCATGCCAGGGCGGTTTGTAAATTTAAAGAAGCCATTTGCCACCAGTGCCAAAAGCGGGGCCATATTGCAGAGGCTTGCAGAGCCACCCAACCGACCCCCTACCAGCTAGCCCAATTCCAACCCAGACCACCTATAGGACCGGGGAGACTTGGGCAGAACCATTCAGGAGGCCAACGGGACAGGCGAAGAGATGCGTACCAACACCAAGACAACAGAGGGATCTACAACACCACTGTGGGTCACTCCGACGCCGGCCAAGGTGAGAAGTTCCACATCACCATGGCCATTGGGGGAATTCCCTGCGATATGGAGCTAGACACTGGCTCTGTATTCACCATCATGTCCTGGGGGACCCTGAAGCAAGTTTTGCCAACCATCACAAGGCAACAGCTTAAACCACAGAACATAAGACTAAATGATTTCCAGGGAAATCCCATTCGAGTACTCAGCCGAGCAGAACTTCCAATCAGCTTCAAAGATTTCAGAGGGAAACTACCCTTAACAGTTGTAGACATTCGAGTACACGGCCGAGCAGAAATCCCAATCAGTTTCAAAGATTTCAGAGGGAAATAGCAATAGCACTTAGACTTATATACCGCTTTACAGTGCTTTACAGCACTCTCTAAGCGGTTCACAGAGTCAGCATATTGCCCCCAACAATCTGGGTTCTCATTTTACCCACCTCAGAAGGATGGAAGGCTGAGTCAACCTTGAGCCGGTGAGATTTGAACCGCTGAACTGCTGAACAGTCAGCTGAAGTAGCCTGCAGTACTGCACTCTAACCACTGTGCCACCTCAGCTCGGAAACTACCCTTAACAGTTGTAGAAGGGCACAGACCGACCCTGCTTGGAGTGGAATGGCTCAAGCCCCTCGGCATCAGCATCACCGGACTGCATCAAATCCAGGGGGACAAAGTAGACAAGCTTCTGGCCGACTTCCAGACTGTCTTCGATGGGAGTCTAGGTAAATATAAGGGCAAGCCCATATCATTTAACCTAGACCCCAGTGTCACCCCCATTAGACTTAAGCCCCGCAGAGTCCCATTTGTGCTCCGACCAAAAGTGGACGAGCAACTGGACAAATTAATCACCCAAAGGGTCTTGGAACCAGTTGACCATGCCACATGGGAGACCCCCATTGTCACCCCAATGAAGCCAGAGGGCTCGATTCGCGTATGCACTGACTATAAGGGGACCATTAATAAAGCCCTGCAGCCAAACGCTTACCCTGTATCCATTGTGCAACATCTCTTGCACTCGTTGGGCAGCGGGAAAATTTTCGCCAAACTCGACCTGGTCCAAGCCTACCAGCAGCTACCTGTGGATGCAGCTACAGCTTAAGCCCAGATGATAGTTATGCACAGGGGGGCTTTTAAATGCAAGTGCCTGCAATTTGGGGTCAGTGTGGCCCCAGGACTGTTCCAGAGCATGATGGAACGATTACTACACAGCATCCCTGGAGTGGTCCCCTATTTTGATGACGTCCTCATCTTGGGGGACTCAGAGGAACAATTAATGGTCAGGCTGCGCAAGGTGCTAGGGCGATTTCAAGAAAGGGGGCTCAAAGTCAGAAGGGACAAATGTAAGATTGGGGTTACCAGCATAGAGTTCCTGGGATTCCTCATCGACGGGTCTGGGATTCGCCCCACAGACGCAAAAATAAAAGCCATCAAAGAGGCACCGACCCCAAAGAACAAGGCAGAATTACAAGCATTCCTGGGCTTACTTAACTTCTATGCCATTTTTTTAAAGCAGAAGGCGACCGTTGCTGAGCCTCTCCATAGGCTCCTGGGGAAGACAGCCACATGGACATGGGGACAAAGAAAGGCCAACGCTTTTGCTGCCATAAAGGACTTGCTTTCATCTAACAGTGTCCTCATGCAGTACAGCGAGACCCTCCCCTATTGTTAACGTGTGACGCTTCGCCTTTTGGAGTGGGGGTGGTCCTCAGCCACAAACTACCCAATGGCTCGGAAGCCCCCATCGCCTTCTATTCCAAGACATTGTCACCAGCTGAGTGGAATTATAGCCAGCTGGATAAGGAAGCGCTTGCAGCAGTGGCCGGAATCAAGCGCTTCCACGAATAACCGCCCCACAGACGCAAAAATAAAAGCCATCAAAGAGGCACCAACCCCCAAGAACAAGGCAGAGTTACAAGCATTCCTGGGCTTTATACCTTTACGGCTGAAAATTCGAACTTGTGACAGACCACAAACCTCTACTGGGTCTACTTGCAGGCAACCAACAAACACCCCAATATATGTCACCACAGCTGACCCGCTGATCTATCTTCCTGTCCGGTTACAGCTACCAGCTAACACACAGACCAGGGAAGAGCATCGGACATGCAGACGGGCTCAGCCGCTGTCCAGCACCCGACCTTGTGGAAGACCCTGCACCTGTAGCCGAAATTTTACTGGTTGACATAGAACGAACCAGCCCCGTCATTTCTCGAGACATCGTGGAACACACGGCGAAAGACAAAGTACTGTCGAAAGTCGTGAACTGGGTGTTAAGGGGATGGCCACAGGAGGAAGAGAGGGAAGAAATTAAAGCCTTTAAAAATAAACAGACCGAACTATCTGTACTGAAGGGGTGTTTGTTGTGGGGGGAGTGAGTTGTTGTGCCCCAGAGCCTGTGGAAAAGAGTAATAAGGACACTACACATAGGACACCCAGGAATAGTGCACATGAAGGCACTAGCAAGGAGCTACCTGTGGTGGCCTAAACTGGACCAGGACATTACCGAGTGGGTGGCGACTTGCCTGCCATGCCAAGAAACCAGACCCACTCCACCTCAGACTGCTCCATTAGAATGGGAGACACCCAAGGCCCCGTGGTCAAGAGTCCACATAGACTTCGTGGGGCCTATGGTGGGCCAAACATTCCTTATAGTGGTGGACGCCTATTCCAAATGGCTGGAGGTGATCAACATGCCCACATCTACAATGGAAGCCACCATACGAGCTTTGAGGAAGCTGTTCGTGACCCATGGCCTGGCAGATGTCATTGTATCGGACAACGGGCCACAGCTGACAGCCAAGCACATGGAATCATTCCTAGCCAACCTGGGAATAAGGCATGTGCTCATATCGCCATTCTGTCCGGCTAGCAACGGACAAGCGGAGAGAATGGTGAGAATAACCAAAGAGACTAACTAGAATGAGGCCGGGGAACTGGCAGGAATGGATCGACCAGTTCCTGTTGGCACAACACATCACCCCATGTGCTGCCACTAACCGGAGCCCTGCCAAAATGTTAATGGGGCGGAAACTGAGATCCCAACTGGACAGGCTGAATCCCACGTATAACCCAGAGACACCTCTGGACTCCAGCAAGCCAACCAGGACACTGACTACGGGTGAACTAGTTTTCGCACAAAACTTTGCAGGGGATCCCAAGTGGGTGAAAGCCACCGTAATCGCCGTTACCGGTCTCAAATCTTACAAAGTTAAACTAGATGACGGCCGGGTATGGCGAAGACACATTGACCAACTCAGGAATAGGTTGGGCGAATCCTGGCTCTGCCAACCGGAGACTGAAGCCGCGGTGGCAAGACAGGAACAACGCGAGTCTCCGCCCCAAGGACCAGACAATGCAGTTCAACAAGAAGTCCACGGTGAGAACCAGGCCCTATCTGCGAGACACCGGGGAGCCCTACTCTCAAGCCCGGAGATAGACCTGCTGCCGCCGGAGTCCAGCGAAGTCACCTGGGACCAGAGGATGCCGCTGCCGAGACTTCAGCCGCCATGCCTGGAGGCCGGTTCCAGATATTTCCACAACACGGAGAAGGAGCAGCAACAGGCATGTCCACTCCAGTCGAAGACTCCGAGGAACTGAATCGCGCAGGCCCAGTAGGACCATTCGGCGCCCTGTTTACTTACGTGATTACGTGACCACATAGGTTGCTGATTGGACATTGCAGAAACTAAGAGGGGAGGGGTGTTACGTACTGACGTACGGAGTACAAATTTGCATAGCCGCCGCTGATTGGCTAATCTAGCGGTGGGAGAAATAAACTGCTGTCAGTGGCTAGCAGACTTCAGGGAAGCCCTTAAAAGCAGCTTCCCTGCAGCCTGCCGGCAGTCCGTATTAGTTCCAGCTAATAGACAATAAAGGTGCTGAACTGTTCATATGTCCTGCCTCTTCATTCCTGCGCGAATCTAACAGAAAGAAAAATCCTAGCTATATATTTTGGAAAGAAGAATGTTAGAATAATTTCTGAATACCGGTAGCAAAATAATGAGCCTGAGTGATTAGCCAACCTCATTTCCTGCCACTAGGAGGGCTGGTAACAATGAGATTTTCCAGCAGTTCTTAAAATGTATAGTTGGATCAAGATATTCCTGAGACAGACAAGGCTGCTCTTGTGCCAGGTCATGTCATGTCATCCATCCATCATCTTGCTAGTCTGATGTGGGGCTTACCTAAAATCCTGGGACAGATCTATAAAAGCATTGGTTTTAGCAGGAGTCCAGCTATTCCACTTTCAGTTCACATGATGCACTTCTGGGGTTCAATTTAGTGGCTGAGCATTTCCAGTTTGGGAGATTTATCTAAATGGAAGACCCAGACTAGAGAGAATATAAACAACCATTTATTTTCAGCTGGTGTTTTCATGGCTAAGATAAAACAAAATCAAAGACTCCCGTTAATAGAGGTTGGCATTGAAAGCAAGTGTGAAAGATTTGAAATCTGACAGAATAAATCTTGAACTAACTTTCCTGCTTGCTCAGAGGCTGTCAACTCTCAATTACAACTACCATTCTTGAAATACAATAAAGATATCATTTCTAGCTGTTTTCATCACAGTCTCTATGAGTTATGCAACCTAGTTAGTCGTTGTTGGTTTCAACATTCTCCAACCTGTCATTATTTGAAATCTCAATCTCTCTCAATCTCTCTCAATCTCTCTCTCTCTCTCTCTCTCTCTCTCTCTCACTCTGTTTCACTCTCTCTCTCTCTCTCTCTCTCTCTCCCTCTCTCTCTCCCTAGCACCCTCCCTCTCTGTCGGCTCTCCCTCTCCCTCTCCCTCTCCCTCTCCCTCTCCCTCTCCCTCCCTCCCTCCCTCCCTCCCTCTCTCTGTGCGTTTTACCATATATTTCTCAGTGCCTCCTTCTCAGACTGCACTTTGGGGCACTTGTGACTTTGGTACATTTCAAACATATAATATTTTAATTTGTTGTTATGACCTAGATGGGCCAAAAGGTAAAACAAAGCTTTCCTGAAAGGCATTTCCTTCAAGGTCTAGAGAGGGTGCTGTTGATAGGGATGAAATCAAATGAAGATGTGATGAACAGCCAATCATAACAAGAGCCAGCCAGAGGTTGTGGCTTCAGGAAATATTTCAAGTCCTCTGTGTGAGAGTTTTTTTGTTTTTAAAATTAAGATTGTTTAAGTAACAAAAAAGAGATGTTCCAACATGTACAAATGGTATTGATTTGCTGTTTAACCTTAGTGCACAATATTGGATAAACATTGGACTTAAAAAAAATAGAACATGGCTTATTTTCATGGCAAGAGTAAGAAGTGATTTGTCACTGCTTTTTTCCAGGATTTCCCCCCCCCTCCTCAATTTTCCAGTCTAGCCCACAGCCTTGGAATTCCTATGGTCTTCCACTCAAGTACTGACCCTGCTCGATTTTTTCAAGATAAGCTTGGCTGGATTTCTCCCCTTAGATAGTTGCTATTTTTCTCTTACTTCTCCTACAATTGTGATGCTCACTGATGCTCATTTATTCAACACAACAGAGACAGTGACTCTTTGCCATATGCCAGCTGAACAACATGTTTCAGAAAAATATCCCCAATTAGTAACTGGTAAGTAAAAGAATATCCAATGTAAATCTTGTGCTGAATTTGATAGCAAGCTAATAAAAGATTAGGTAAAAGGACTAGAGTGGAGAAATGGACCAACTATCTCTTTCATTTTAAAAAAGTTACAGGTGAAATCACAAACATGTCCATTGTAATGGAAAAGTAATTTTTTTAAAATTACATTTTAATTGTGCGCTTACTGTAAGAAATGTATGATTGATGCTGCTTAATATAGCCTTACATAAGGTAATCAGTTTAGAGATAGTGGTTTTATTCCTGATTTTTCTGATTTATGTTCAAAACTTAGCTAACTCCCTGCAGGATGAAAGAAGAGTTGGCATTTGTCTATCAATACCAGCAAACAAAATTGCAGAGGTGAAGAGTTAGGCTAACACAGGATGTTTCCATTAGTGTTTGAGAGGTGAAACAATAATAAAAGTCATTGTTTGGAACATGGTTTAATTTAACACTGCAGTGCAATTGCAGTAGGAGGACTTGACACCATGATTATGGAGGATAATTGTAAGCCTGAGAAAAACTTGGCAAAACAATCACACAATAAGGAGGAGAGGCATTCAAGGAATGCATATTCTACCAGCCTCAAAATAGGTGTGATTTCAGAAGCAAGGACATTTGGAAAAACGGAAGGATTTAGTATGGATTCTTGGAGCTGTACGGAAAATATGCTACTCTGGCTACACCCAAATGAGGTGACAGGCAATTGTATTAATCTTTAGTCTAACTGAGGAGGAATGTTTTGCATGATAGGTGCTTTAATATCCATTCAGCGGTAGCTGAATATAGAAACAACAAAATTAAGATGGTTCTGTTAGTATCAGACAAGGGAAATTCCAAAATGAGAAATTGCTAGAATGAATTTGGGGGGGGGGAATGTAGACGAAGACAATGGCAAACTATTCCTGTAGGCTGTCAAGAAAACTTCATGGATGAGATGCCAAGAGTTGGACCCATCTTGAAGCACTTTCCTTTTTTAATCTATATTCCCCTCTGTGTATAGTGCTATTATCTATATGTACATACCGGTAACAGCAGCAGCATAAATCAATCTACTACAGATTGAAGTCCTCTTCATTGAAGGTTATGGATTCTAATCTGCCACACTAATGTGGTTGATTGATTGACTGATCATTTGATTGATCAATTATGTGCCATCAAATGGTTCCTAACTCAGAACAGCCACATAGATAGTCTCCCCCCCCCCAATGATGTGTCTCTGCCTGGTCTTTCAGGTCTTCCATTGCCACTGTAATTGAGTCCATCCACCTTGCTGCTGATCATCCTCTTCTTCCCTTTCCTTTCATTGAGAGAGAGGGGGGGCTCAAAGTAGTCATCCAATTGGCTTGTGTATATTAGTGAGGACAAAAGTTGGGCTCTCTGTTCCTAGTCTTGCATATTAATAGATATAATGCTATTGAACACTGAGATCTTGTGGGAGTGTACAAGGTACATCTCTATATCCCCTAACCCCAATTTGCAATTCACACATGATTTTGTACATTAATCATTAATATGTACATTAATATGATTAATCACATTTAATGTCTATAACAGGGAGCGGTTTGTTGGCCTACTGGTGAAGTCATTTACCTCTCATTCAGAGGATTGAGAGTTCAGTCCTAGGTAGCGGCAGATGTTTCTCTCCTAGGGTGCAAAGAAAAAATATCTGTGGCATCAGGAAGGCCCTGCAGAAAGTAAACACACAGCTTTATCCAGTCACCTCGACTCTACCCCAAATTAAGGGATTACAAGGTTGTAAAAAAGGGAGTTTTTTAATATCCATGATTGCTTTATTTGTATACATGTATAATTATTTTATTCTGCTTTAGAAAAAAATATTATTGAATCAAGTGTGTATATAATAAAGATAAAATGTGAGAATAGAAAGAGATAAAATAGAGATTGCTTTCAATAAATAGTTGATTACAAGGAAACAACAAATTACATTATTTGACCAAAGATTTATCTACTCTAGCCTAACATTTGTCCTGAGTCCATCTAGGCACCTGAGAAATGAGAGAGGAACATCATCTCCAGCTGGGTCCACTTTTGCTAACCTGACAAAAAATATGAGCAGCTAATTTCATTTTAGATATTGTTGCTAATATTCCTTCTTTGAATACAAAAAATCTTTACCAAAGCCATCTTTTTGAGAGATCATGAGATCTCTTGGTACTGTTTTCTATATGCTGCTGCTGCATAATGTAAATAGGGTAGGGTAGGGTAGGGTAGGGTAGGGTAGGGTAGGGTAGGGTAGGGTAGGGTAGGGTAGAATAGAATAGAATAGAATAGAATAGAATAGAATAGAATAGAATAGAATAGAATAGAATAGAATAGAATAGAATAGAATAGAATAGAAAATAGAATAGATAAGTTGGANCTAGGTTGCTTCTCTCCTTGATCAGTTTCCATCCATTGCTTCTTGTCCTACCCTCAGGTGCTGTACAATATTACAATTAATGTAATAGTTCCTGAATCTATTGACCTAGTGTTAGTGCAAACAATTTTTGTTTTGATAATAATGAAAGCTAGTTTTTAAAGAATACATGATTTGAGTAACCCAAGGCTAGTTGTGTCCTTTCATACTAATGTACTCACCAAAGAAAGAACAGCCTTGTGGAAGGTCTGAAGGCAAATTTGTGGAAGAGCTGGTCAAAGGTGCTGGGTATGGAAAGCAAAAAATTCCATGTAGTAATGTTTCTGTTTGTGGTATTTTTATCTTGTCTATATAAACAGTGCATATGGTTGTTCTTGTCTATGGAGATTCTCAGTCATCCAGGTCATGGTTGTGCCAAAGGTGCTTTTTCAAAAGGCAACTGGACTTCCTTGTCAAGAAAGTCCAGTTGCCTCGTTTCGCTTCTCATCCAATAAGCTTCTTCCGTTCTGACTGAATGGTGGTGGATGGAAGGATTAATACTCCTTGCAGTCACCTGGTTGTTAGCTCTCTCTCTCGCTCTCTCTGAGTTTAAATTTG
>QLTV01001474.1:1861112-1882031 GCA_003457575.1 Thermophis baileyi
GGGTTTGGTTTTTTTGAAGAGTTTGTATCCTTCTATCAGTATGTTCCAGTCGTGGGTTTCGTCCCACCAAGTTTCTGTTATTCCAATTATGTCATATCTACCTTCGTGTATTAATATTTCAAGTTCACCCTGTTTATTCCCCAGACTTTGTGCATTGTGTATAGGCACTTGAGATTTTTGTGCCTGACTCTGGGTGTGCTTCCTGTATCTCTCTCCTCTTTGGCATTTGAGTTTGCCTTCCTTCTCATCCCTCTTTAGTTCATTATTTGCCTTGCTTACTAGGGGTTACTAGTAATTTAAGTTCCTTGCTTACTAGAAGAGTGCAGGAAAAAGCTTAGAGGTCAGAACTTCCAACCTTGCCTCAGACAGGTATTCTCAGAAACTCACAAAGGTAGAAGTCCAATTATTTTGGGGAAGGGCTGATTTTCCTGGACAGCAAAAAAATAAATAAACCAAAGAGAACATTCTTATGGTAAGAATAGGTTGATAGAACACTTTTTGCAGCAAGGTACCGTATTTGTAAAAAAAAGCATGAGCTTCCAGATGGCAAACCATTTTTTTCATAGTGAGGGCATCTAAGATATCTGTTCTGTGAAATCACCTCCAACATGCCCTCAAAACACCAAATGTGATTTTTGGCCCCCAAAAGCTGCTTGCTTTTTACTCTAGATCTTTTTTTAAAGCTGAAACTTGCTTTTGGGTTTCTTAATTACTATTTGCTGCAAAAATGCAATTGTACCCCACATATAATCATATACAATGCAATCCTTACATTGTAATTCATTCTTTAAATGAAGAATAAGGTATAGACCTTCGGACAATGCCACCTTGTAACTCTTTTCGTGTCACTAAACCATTTTTAGAAGAACTACAGTATATTAAAATTTCAGGATACAAAGACACCAATAAAAAACAGAATAACTCTGACATTTACTCATCAGACTGATTTGTTACAGCAAAAATGCAATGATTATAGATGGCTGTGTTGTGCATAAAAAAAGGGTGGAACTTCAGTTGCACCATTATAGTTGTCGTCTTGACTTTTTTTTTTCTATACCCTGGAAACACCCTTTTAAAAATTTTGCTATAGGAATAGGACTATTCTTTATTGGTCAAGTGTGATTAGACACACAAGGAATTTGTCTCTGATGCATAAGCTCTCAGTGTATAGTACATAGAAACAACAAAGCAGTAAGTCATAGATCATAGATCATAAATCATAAGATACAATCATAAATCATAAGATACAAACAACAAGTGATAAATCATAAGATACCAATAGGAGAAGGTAGTAGGGAAGATGAAAAAGATGAGAAGATGAAAAAGATAAGAAGATGAGAAGGATAAAAGCAATATAGCCCTACTACATGAGTAAATATCTATAGGCATAAGACAGTGCTGTGGGAATTAGTTGTTTAGCAGAGTTATGGCATGGGGAAAAACTATCTTTGTATCTATTTGTTTTTGGCATGCAATGGTGGTGTCCTGAGGGCAGAAGTTGACATTTCATATATGTTAAACCTCTTTCAGGCTGTGCTACAGGTTTTGTTCATTAGCTACCTAATATGTCAAGAAACTAAGTTGCTCATTTGCAACAATTGCTCTGCTAAAATTTGACAGTACAGTCCATAAGGTTCATGGAAACAAACAAACAAACAAACAAACAGATGCCCGTTCCAGTTGGCCAGGGTATCTGGTACCCAGTATGTAAATGTCTCAATTGTTCACATTCCCCAAATTTCTCCTCATTCTGCTTAAAGGGAAAAAGGGAAATAGATTCAATCAGCCTATTGATCTCTCCAACCTTGAGTTTGTCCAACATTGCTTTTAGCTCATGCAAACATGATTGCTTTAGGCAGGCTCCCCAAAGATCTTCACCAGCCCCCTGGTTGTACATTATAAAGAAATACAACCGAGACTGCAGCCTTCCGTCCACTCTGAAATGCACATTTGGAGGTGGAATGCACAGGCAATCCCCATTTTGTTTCAATGTACAGTTCACGTTTCCACTCCTATTTTATAGAAGTAGGTGGGGCAGTTTATCTGCATGGTTTGGCTGTCCAGCAGCTACTTGGTCTAGGTCAGACAGAACATCTGTTCTCCAGTATTGATCTGAGAATCCACCATGAGAGAATGTTCCCTGCTGTACCCTAAGTCCCATTTATACTCTGCAGGTCTGGGAGTTTTTTTTTCTTTCTTGCCATCCGGTGGCTTTTGTTTAATAACAGATTCACTGACAGCACTGCAGTTGTTCACAGCGTAATTTCTTCACAGTGAAGTCTGCTGGAAGAGGAAGAAAAGAGGCTTTTGGATGTGCGTGCATCTGTGTTTCTTAGCATAGTTCTTTGCAGCAGGTGATATATTGCTGAATATTCATGATGTCCAAACCGTCCCGTCTAGCCAGGCCACTATCAACTAACCCAGCATCTAGACTACCTTTGTCTAGGAAGGAAGATTTTAGTGGCAGAATGAGGAAAATTAGTTTAGGGGAAAAGATTTTGAGAGCTGGCAGTGAAGGGAACCTGATTAAGAAGCAGCAGCAGCAGCAGGTGCCAGCCATGGATGCACTTTTCCGGCAAAGGGTTCCTGGGCTGAAAGGTAAAGTATGGATTTCTTTCTTAGATAAAGAGTCTGCCAGATTAGATGTTGCAAAATAAGGCAAGCATGTTATGATAGTATAGTTCCAAGGACAGCCGTGAGAAATGGGAAGTGGAAACATTAGGATTGAATTGGGAATATCTTTGCTGTGCTACTATATAGCCATGAAAACATTTTTGCTCAGTAGGTTTTGAAACTCCTTGTCTAGTTTACAGCAAGACTTGTGCTTGGAAAAACTGTATGGTTCTTCAAAGATTAATCAAGTGTTATTACTTTTTGTTAACTAACTTGCTTTTGAATTGTCAGAGGTTATGATTAAAGGGATGCTGAAAATAGGTTCTGAACTTGGGAAATATAGCTTTTAAAAAATTACCACTCTTCTTATTCGTCATGCACGAGTAGTGTGAGTAATACGTATACCCTCTTTTCTTTGCTGGAATGCATGATATTAGCCTACAGGTTCTAAATTCAGCATGTCTGCTCTAAAATCCAGATCTTCCAAGAAAGCATTTATAAATGCATGGGCTCCAATTGACTCAGTACACAGGGGGAAAAAAATCTCCTGACATAACAAATATTCTTATGCACCCAGTGATCTCCTAAATAAAATATGTGACAAATCGTGAGATGATAAAAACTTAGTACAGCAAGTTTTACTTTTATTTATAGCTACTGGGAACTAGAGATTTCAGCTATATTATGACATTTAAAATTTGGGTTAGTGATTCCTTAAAAAAAATAAGAGCACTGTTCTCTGCATTAAATTTGAAATAGATTTTCATCTTTCGGTCATAATGGAGAAGATGGAAAAAAAGAATCCTTTCCCTTCATTGTAGCAATCTGCAGCAAATCTGTTGCAGTAAAATCTCTGACTTTATACTGCAAACCGTAGCCATTCTCTCCATCCATGCACACATATCATCAAAGTGTGCAGCTTTTTGTTTCTGAGTGAGCGTGCCTTTGGAAGGATGTCTTTCCTTCATCTGTTGTGTGACTTTATAATGCCATGCGAAGAAGAGAGATGATGACTCTCCATATTATCTAGCGAGATGGATGGTGTGACAGGTACCAAAAACATTGCAAGCATTGATGGAAAGCAGACAGTTACGAATGGGAAAGAAACTAAAACATCCTTTCTGGTTTGGGAGAGCTTAAAATTTATAATTCTCCCTGTGCCAAATGCATTACCTATTTGGCAGCTAATAGTGAACATTTTCCTTTGATCTAACCATTGATAGAGAATCTTTACTTCCAGAAAGAACAGCAGAGAAAGAAATGAAGCTCTTGTGAGAACAGTAGTTGTTGTCCCCTCCCTCCCAACTGTAACTTGAGTGAGAAGGTAATTTGAAGATTTACTATGATGACATGACTATTATTATATTTTAGTCTGCAATTTCTCTATTTACAAAAAGAGCTACTTGGAGAGTTAATTATGAAAGGATCACTTTTATGTGTCTTGTGCTCTCTGAAATACTAGGTCAACATCAAAGGGTTCCAAAGGTTTATAGAATGTTAATATGTTTTTCAAAGACCATGACTTTTATGAAGCTCTTCTAGCATATTGCTGTTGGTTACAGTTGAAGAGTTTCAAGAGTTACCTGATGATTCAAGGTGCTTGGTTGTATGTACTGTGAGTACATAAAGTATCATGTGTTTTGTTCTACAAGGTTTTTATAAAAATGAAGTCTAGGTTACTTTGGAAAATAAAATTGAAGTATTTCAGTATTTCCTTAATCTTGTATGGGATACATTAAGAAAAATATTAATATTCTCTGTATATGTGTGCAAGTGTGCGTGCGTGCGCACGCATGTTTGGGATTTGTATTTGTCTGAAATGGTGTAGGGTTTCCTGCTTGAGCAGGGGGTTGGACTAGAAGACCTCCAAGCAGAGGTGGGTTTCAGCAGGTTCTGACCAGTTCTGGAGAACCGGTAGCAGAAATTTTGAGTAGTTCGGAGAACCGGCAAATACCACCTCTGACTGGCCCCGCCCCCATCTATTCTCTGCCTCCCGAGTCCCAGCTGATTGGGAGGAAATGGGGATTTTGCAGTAACCTTCCCCTGGAGTGGGGAGGGAATAGAGATTTTGCTGTATCCTTCCTCTGGAGTGGGGTAGGAATGGAGATTTTACAGTATCCTTCCCCTGCCATGCCCACCAAGCCACGCCCACCAAGCCACGCCATGCCCACCAAGCCACGCCCACAGAACCAGTAGCAAAAAATTTTTTGAAACCCACCACTGCCTCCAAGGTCCCTTCCAACTGTATGATTCTGTTATTGTGATTCTGTGCAAAATTACATACAAGCAGCCATCACTGAGTATCATGTGTGTATGTGTATAAAGTGGTGTATTATTGGGTGCTGAGCATAACATCATATGCATCAAGGTAATATTCTGGAGAAGTTTCTAGTAAGTTAAGTGATTCTATTAATACTTGGGAAATTGTTTAAGTTATTGTTTGATTTGAATCCATAATCACAACGCCTATCACACCTTTGGGTAGGCGAGGTCAGTCAATAGACCCCACGAAAGATTACTGGAACTCTATTGACATAGCCCAGTGTTTCTCAACCTTGGCAACTTTAAGATGGATTGACTTCAACTCCCAGAATTCTCCAGCCAGCATTGGGAAGTTGAAGTCCACGCATGCTGGCTGGGGAATTCTGGGAGTTGAAGTCTATTTGTCTTAAAAGTTGCCAAAAGCTGGCAAACATTGATAAAGCCTGGTAAGGTTTCCCTTTTCCACCCTTTTATACCAAAGAGAGTCAAGATGGGGTTTCTTTCTCACATTTTGTTTTCCCAGACTAAGCTCATATTTATTTATTTATTTATTTATTTATTTATTTATTTATTTATTTATTTATTTATTTATTTATTTATTTATTTATTATTTTGTCAGTCTCGTATTAGATAATACATATAAGTATATACATAATTTGAATACATGAAATGAATAAAAATAAAAGGGAACATTAGGACAGGGATGGTAGGCACGCTGGTGCACTTATGCATGCCCCTTACAGACCTCTTAGGAATGGGGTGAGGTCAACAGTAGACAGTCTAAGTTGTATAAGCCCAAAATTTCAAGTCTGGTGGAATAAGGTATTCTCTTGCGAGTGGAGGAGTGGAGGACTCTTCTCGTGAAATATTTTTGGACACGGTAAATTGCATTAATGTCCGATATGCAGTGCGGGTTCCAGACAGATGAGCTGTATTCGAGAATTGGTCTAGCAAATGTTTTGTATGCTCTGGTTAGTAGTGTAATATTACCGGAGAAGAGAATACGCAAGATTAGGTTTACAACTCTTAATGCCTTTTTGGCGATGTTGTAACAGTGGGCTTTGGCTCTTAGATCATTAGATATGAGTATTCCAAGGTCCTTGACAGAGTGAGGGTCGTCTACAAGGTCGTGTCCATTCAGCTTGTATTTTGTGTTCTGATTCTTTTTGCCAATGTGTAAAACATTGTTGGTTGAGATTTGAAGTTGCCAGTTGTTTGATCATTCTGAAAAGAAAGTCAAGGTCTTTTTGTTTCACTCATTGTTCTAATGAGTGCTAAATATCTTCCCTGTACTCCTGTACAATATCTAATTTTTGTCAGAGATTTTATCTAAGAGTGACTAGATAATCTGTTATCTAAATTGGGACGTTATGGTCAGCTTGGTGAAAGGAGGCACTATGGAACAGTGGTGGGTTGCTGCCAGTTCGGGCCGGTTCTCCCATACCGGTGGTGGAAATTTGCACCCACTCACCAAACTATTTATTTATTTATTTATTTATTTATTTTATAAAATTTATATGCCGCCCAACTCCCGAAGGACTCTGGGCGGCTTACATCATAAAAAATAAAACATATAAAAACAATTTAAAAAAGAAAGGGAAAAAAAAACCCCAACTATATTTAAAATAAAACATTCACACAACCATGCATGGGCCAATCAGAACAACAACTGGCAGCGATGGCCGGCTGTCCACGCCCCTGAACCGGTTCTCCAGTTGCCACGGCTGGCAAAGAACCCTCTGCACATGCGCAGACGCTTCTGCGCATGCACAGATGGTAATTTCCCCGACATGAAAATTTTTTGAAGTGCAAAACGCGCACTTCCATCGCGATGTGAACCGGTAGGGAAGGTAAGTCGAACCCACCCCTGCTATGGAAGTCATATGTTATATAAGTTATATGGAAGCGCTATGTTAAGTTACATGGGAGTTACGGTTGTTGCATCGCTGGAGGTCTTCAAAAAAAGTTTGGACAGCCATTTGTCCACCACTGATCTTACTCATCAGATAGTTTCCCCCCCCCCAGTGTTTATTATAAGCCAAACAGAAATAGTTTTGAATCACCACCCAGCCTCCCCCACCCCCCACAATTTGGTGTTTGCCTGATATATTGCAGTCCAACCCTCAGAATTTTCAATCAACATAGCCTTTATTAATATTAGCTGCTGTTTTTGAAGGTTAAGTGCAACACACCTGGAGAACATCAGCTGGAATAGGCTTCTGGTCCACTGAATTGCCTAAAGTGATATGGAGTCCGTAATTGAAGTGTAGCTTGGTGCCTTGTGCAGATATAAGTTAGATTGTTTAAATCAGTGAGATCCAACAATTATTTTTTATAAAAACTATTAAAATATTCCCATTTCCCTAATGAATAGTCTGTCAACAGAATTATGCCCTCCCAAACTCACCCTAATTTTCCATAGCTTCTCTAAAATGGAAAGAATGCAAAAGTTGTGAGCAGAGAGGATAGGCTCCATTTCTCCAGGAACTAGTCAATTTTCTCAACAATACAGAATTGAGTGTCATCCACGGAAAGCTAATAAGAACAATGGTTTGGCAACCAGAGGTGTATTCATTTCTGGGAGATGAACTTTATCCATCTTAAAGTTTCCAAGATTGAGAAGAATGGTTCTATAAACAAGGAATGGGAATACCTACTGGAAATTACTATGCTCCATCAAAATAGCAAATTTGGAACATTGAAGAGCACATAGAATCCCTTTAAAATGTGCATTTGAGTTGAGTTGGAACAGTATATGCATAAGAATGCAAGATGGTGCAATTTAAAAGTTGATCAGTGAAAGCTCCAGTTGTCCGTGGTGGCACAGTGGTTAGAATGCAGTATTGCAGGCTAATTCTGCTGTTTGGCAGTTCAAGTCTCATCAGCTCAAGGTTGACTCAGCCGTCCATCCTTCTGAGGTTGGTAAAATGAGGACCCAGATTGTTGGGGGCAATATGCTGATTCTGTAAATCGCTTAGAGAGGGCTGTAAAGCACTGTGAAGCGGTACATAAGCCTAAATTCTGTTGCTATTGCTATTGTATTACTTGTACAAGTCAATACCTTGTACAGATAACTTTTATCTGAAAGATATCCTCAGGACATGAAGGGTAACTAATGCCACCTACATCTCTGGTTGCCAGTTTTTGTAACAAACTTGGAATATGTGAAATCCAAAGTATGAGAAAATCTCAACCAACAAATCTGAACACCTCCTTGATGCCTTGGTTTAATGTGGTTTAAATGAACTGAAATCATCAGTAACATGAATTACTGGTGGAAGTTTTTTCTTCTGGCCATAATCTACTGCACATGCCAGTGAGCCATGGCTTAATATCCACTGCAATTAAAGATTTTCTTTTGCAGCAGCAAGGAAAATATATTGTTGCTTAAACTAAAGCAATCCAAATTATATGTTACATTAGCATCTAATTAGCAATTAGTACATTAAGACTAACATACTTTATATTTGGTATAACATTGAGAAGCCTATTTGTTGGGTATACATAACAGAAAGGTTTCCTGTGTGCCTCTCGAGATGTGAAATGCCATTCCGTTGTATTGAAGCCTTCAGAAAAAGAGTCAAAGCTTGTCAATCAAGCCAGACCTTTTTAGTTATAGCAGTATCATGTTTTAGCTTTTTTTGTTTTACTGAGTTCTGATTGTTTCATCCTTTAAAGTTAGTTCTAAACGAAGAGAAAAGCAGAGTAGACCATACTGATCAGTACTTTGGTACAGCACCAGGCACAGCAGTGAAATCTACTTACCTTCCCTACTGGTTCGGAAGCAAGCAAGCGCGTGTTTTGCGCACGCTTTTGCACCCTCTGTGCATGCGCAGAACACTTTGCGCATGCGCAGAGGGTTAAAAACAAGAAAATGGCGATGTCCGGGTGGGTGGGAGGAGCCTCGCGCTGCCGCCGCTACCGGTTCTCCGAACCACCGGCGGCCGCTGCTACCAGTACGCCCAGACCGGGCCAAACCAGTAGCATTTTACCCCTGACCAGGCATAAACTAAAGCATATAGACTTCTGTAGGTTGTCAGTTTGCTACTCAGGTCTGCAAGAAATACACAAGTACCAATTCTCATCCTATCTGCAATCTCCAAATTGGTTATATTGTGAATGCTATGGAGGAGACAAAATTGCTCAGATGAAATTCTGAATTAGATAGCAGTAACTGCTTTCTTGTTTCCCAGAATGCTATGGATTTTTTCTTAATACACGGAAGTACAGTAGTTATGATCACAAATGAGGTAGGGAAAGCATGCAGAACAGGATTTCTGCAATTCCTTCCATCCCCTTTACTAGTAGAAAAATATCTCTGTATTTTCTTCTGTAAAATGATGTTTGCTTTTTTGTGTTCATGCATACGTTTTGATCTTAGAGACTAATCAGGATGTATGCATGTTGTATTTTGCATATGTGTGCACATGTATATGGATTTAATCAGGGTAGATTCATCTGCATTGCATCTCTATGTGCATTTCTGCTTTGTCCTCAAATTGTATTGGTCTGTATGTGTGCTTGGTCTTGGTCATATGATTGGAAGAGAGGCAGGTTTAAGAATGGAGCAAAGTCATAGCAGCCCAAATGCCTCTTCGAGAGGGAGATTTTGTTCTTTTTTTCATGGCTACAGCCAGCCCATTTTTTATCACTCTCTTTATTTCCCAGCTTCTGTCAGCACATCAAATTTTGGTCTATTCCATTCTGTTTTCAAAGAATTATCCAGCTGACAGATGGACAAACAAAGTACTGAGCCCCTTTTTATAATTTCTTTCCAACACTCTGTTGGGATGGAAAGAATAAAAATGGATTGGGTGGCTTTCTCCCCCCCCCCCCGATAATTAAAAGCTGCCAGTATATTGAAGAGAAGCTGAATATTTACAAAAAGAAAATACATTGGANATGTATATGTATATGTATATGTATATGTATATGTATATGTATATGTATATGTATATGTGTGTGTATGTATGTATGTATGTATGTATGTATGTATGTATATAACACACACACACACACATACACACACACACACACACACACACACACACACACACACTGATGTACTGGAAAATCTAGGACAGTGTTTCTTAACCTTGGCAACTTTAAGATATGTCTAAGCCTCAATTCCAACAAAAGTGCGTATAGTGAAGGCTATGGTTTTCCCAGTTGCAATGTATGGCTGTGAAAGTTGGACCGTAAGAAAGGCTGAGCACCAAAGAATTGAGGCCTTTGAACTATGGTGCTGGAGAAGACTACTGCGAGTCCCTTGGACTGCAAGGCGATCACGCTGGTCAGTCCTAGAAGAGATCAACTCTGACTGCTCTTTAGAAGACCAGATCCTGAAGATGAAACTCAAATACTTTGGCCACCTAATGAGAAGGAAGGACTCACTGGAGAAGAGCCTAATGCTGGGAAAGATTGAGGGGAAAAGAAGAAGGGGACGGCAGAGAATGAGGTGGCTGGATGGATGGAGTCACTGAAGCAATAAGCGTGAACTTAAATGGACTCCAGAATCCTCTGGAAAGGACAGGAAGGCCTGGAGGAACGTTGTCTATGGGGTCATGATGGGTTGGACATGACTTCGCAACTAACAACAACAATTCCCAGAATTCCCCAACTAGCCATGATCTAGGGAGTGGGAGTTTGTGGGAGGAGTATTATCTTTATTATCAGAGCAGATTTCATTTTGAACAACTTTCCCAAAGGGGTGTTCTTCACAATTTTCCTATAATTATGGGAACTTATAATTATATAAGTATAATTCCTATCAACATATCTACAGGGTACCATATTGTTATATGATGTAACCCTAAATCAATTATTGGAAATAAGGCTCATCTGACTCACACAATACTTCTAAAAATACATACAGAATATTCTGAGATCAGTAACAGTGCCTAGATTAAGTGCTCAAATAAAGCCCAATTATGAATGTTGTAATTGCTATATCTAAGAAGCTGTCTTCCAAAGAGAGCTCTGGATCATGCATAATACTGTGAACCATTTTCCTAACAGCCAGGGGTGGATTCCAACTTATCTCGCTGCCGGTTCTCTTCCTCCCGCGCCGCATGGCCGCGCCTCGTGGGTGCGCGTGCGCATGTGCAGTGCAAAACCCACAAATTTTTTTTTAAAAAAAAACACGCCAAAACCAAAATGGCGACGCTTGCGCAGTGCCAGAAACTCGGCTTCTGCGCATGCGCAGAAGAAAAATAAAATAAAAAAATTGAAAAAAAAGATGGCGGCGCCCACGGACTGGCACCGACCGATCCGGTTCGGTGACATCATTGTGACATCACCAGCGGGTTGCTACCGATTTGGTCGAACCAGGAGGAACCCACCCCTGCTAACGGCCAATTTCCCTTCTTAAATTCTCTTTAGTAGAGAATTTAATGTGGATTTCCAGAAGGAAAATCAAGCAATTTTATGTCAGTGTTCCTGTACTATATTTCACATTCCAAATGCTCTATCATTTTTCTTCTCTCCAGATTTCTTATTCAGTCAGAAAATCAGACAGCTTTATATATATCCTTTCTTGAGTACATGTAAATGTGGTTCTTAGACATCAGCCAAGAAAGATTTTGTTTTACATTTTAGTATTCTAGACTTAGCACTCACAACCATATCTGAAAAAAATATTGTGGGTAACAGTCAAGAGAATTCTAAATTAAAACTCCAACTATCTTTACCACTTACTGGTAAGAATAACTTGAGATGAATATAATAAAATAAACAATACTATGGAAGCAATAATGACCAAGAATGAAGAATATTCAGATGAAAGGATGTGTTTTTGAAAATATTCCTCTGTTTAATGTGAAGTTTCCTCCCCCCCTCCAACCATCTGCATCTGGCGGTGTGTACTTTTTCTACATATAGTCTGGATGATTGCCAAGTGTACCCCTACACTACTGTAAGTTTATAACAGTGATTACTTTTGCGATAGCTATCTAGAGCAAAATGTATCTCATCACAGCTTATGGTCACATAAACTTTGTTGCAATGCTATTAACACAGTGAACATGAATGCAAAACACAAGAATAGGCTTCCATATCAATCTTTTTCTGCTTGGTAGGAGGAGTTGGGACCATAACATAGAATAATAGAGTTGGAAGGGATCTTGGAAGTCTTCTAGTCCAATCCTCTGTTCGAGCTGGAGATCTATACCATTTCAAACAAATGGCTGTCCAGTCTCTTCTAAAAAGCCTCCAGTGATGGGGCACCCACAGCTTCTGAAGGCAAGGCAGTCCACTGGTTAATTGTTCTCACCATTAGGAAATTCCTCCTTAGTTCTAGATTGCTTTTCTCCTTGGTTAGTTTCTATCCTTTGTTTCTTGCCTGTCTTCTGATGCTTTGAAAAATAGGTTGACCCCCCTCATCTTCGTGATAGCCCCTCAAATATTGTAGCACTGCTATCATGTCACCGCTAGTCCTCTTCACTAGACTAGATATACCCAATTCCTACAATCATTCTTCGTAAGTTTTAGCCTCCAACCCCCTAATCATCATTGTTGCTCTTCCCTGCACTCTTTTTTACAGCACGATTAAAAAAAAAACCTAGAAGAGGATAAATAGATTGAGTGCAGTTCCATGTAATCTATTCCTCTTCCCTCCCCAAGTTGGCAGCAGTATATGGCACAAATGAGGATAAAGGGGTCTCTTAAAATGACTTTTCGGTAAGACTCAGAAATGCAATCTTTTCTTTGATGTGCATAAAAAATATTGGCACCCTAGGCAATATTTTGTAATGTTATTTTAGCTCTTCTGAGGTTTTCTTGGTAACTATTTTTGAAAGTCCAAAGTCTTACTGAGCTCTGAAAGCATTAGGCAGAAAACCATAAATAGTTTAATGGATTGATGAAAAGAAATATTCCATTTCAGCTGTACCAAGGCCTGTGCCCTCCAGATGGGCTTCCAGAATATGACATTGTGTAGGGTCAATTCATGAAAGGTTTTCAGCTTGATAACATTGGTGAATACTTTCTGCATAAAAATGCCCCATTTCTCCCCTCCATTTAATTTTTTTGCAGATCAGATATCTTCTAAAATAAAAGTAATTAAGGTCTGGATGATTTAATTGGATGTTGAATATAAATGGAAGGAGGGATCAAATTACAATAGCGTGTGTACATATGTGTGTATGTATATATTTATGCTTGTATAGATGTGTGTATATGTATATGTATATGTGTGCACTTGCAAATGTGTGTGTGTGTGTGTGTATAATGTACACACACACACACACACACACACACACACACACACACAGACCTTTTTTTAAAACAAGAACAGTTCCAGTTTTCTTTCTTTCTTACTTTCTTTCTCAGAATAGTAAATCAATTCACATGTTTGCAAAATTCAAGGAAGCTTTGCTTTAAACATGCCTAATCCAAAGTAGCCTGAGTGCAAATAATGGGGCATCACATTGATGTTGTGTATTAGGCCCCAAAGTCATGGGCATAGGTCCAGCAGAACTCCTAGAAAAGCGGCCAATTGTGTGGAATAATTATATTAACTGTAGTTAATTTTCATTAAATCTTCTTCATCTCTCTCTCTCTCTCTCTCTCTCTCTCTCTCTCTCTCTCTCTCTCTCTCTCTCTTTAGTGTCCTGCTTCTACCCAATAATGGAGTGCAACCGCTCATGCTCCAAATGAATAAAGTTGCAAATCACCACTTTATATGTTAATTTCTAGAAGTTTCTTCTGGCTGAATAGAAGAAACCCTTTGTACTTCTAGAAGGTGACAATTATGTATAAGTAGCCCTTTGCTAAATGAGGATATTTTCCTTCCTTCCTTCCTTCCTTCCTTCCTTCCTTCCTTCCTTCCTTCCTTCCTTCCTTCCTTCCTTCCTTCCTTCCTTCTTCCTCATATAGAGACTTAGATATTCTTCTTGCTTACTGTTACTGGAGCCCATCTTTCTTATGCATTCCACCATCACTTTCTGCTTTTTTTTCTCCATTGCTTTATATCTCTTTTTTTTATTGGCTACTTTTTATCTCGTTTATTGGATACATAAGGGAGAAAAGGATTTTGAATATTATTACATCCTAGAATTATGAGGCAGATGCTCTCTTTATCCTTCATCTGGACTAAAAATGCTTCCACTAAATGTTGAAAAAGCAATGAATTTTAGATACAGTTTATGTTGCTTGACCCTAATACATTCTTGGGTTCTACACTCCCCCATCCTGAATCATAAGGGCTCACATTTCTTTATTTAATAATAAAATGCTGCTTCCTGAGAGAAAAATCAAGAAATTGTTAAACATTAGATAGGGCAAATATTTGACTTTAAATTAAAGATTTAAGAGAGATTCACTTTTTCCACACATAATTATTTCCTGTAGCAGGAGTTCTTTCAAAGCTGTAATAGAAGTTGTAAGATAACTTTTTTTACAGAGTTTAGGTTTATTCTTGTACCTAGATATTTAAACATTGATCACTCTATTATTGATCATTTGACCTTGTCATATTGGACAACAGTCAAATCAAATCTTTATTATCAACACAGATTGGCATATATTCAACAATAATTTTGCAGAATTATCAGAAAGCACAGCAGTAATAATAATGCTGCAACTGATATGCACAATGATTTGCAAGAATGCTGTGAAAAATCTTAATGCAATATGCAACTTTGTGGTTTGTTTAAATTGTGATAAACCACAATAGACTGGATTCACAAGTCGTGTTAAAATAGAAGCCATTATTTATAAGGAAACAATTGATAAATGAGCACAATGTATTAAGAATTTTTTTAAATCAAATATATTAGCAATAGCAATAGCAATAGCACTTAGACTTATATACCGCTTCATAGTGCTTTACAGCCCTCTCTAAGCGGTTCACAGAGTCAGCATATTGCCCCCAGCAATCTGGTTCCTCATTTTACCCACCTCGGAAGGATGGAAGGCTGAGTCAACCTTGAGCCGGTGAGATTTGAACCGCCGAACTGCAGCTAGCAGTCAGCTGAAGTAGCCTGCAGTGCTGCACTCTAACCACTGCGCCACCTCGCAGTGGCAGACAATAAGACATTGACTTAAATGATATTCAAGCCGCTCAACCATTCTGTATAAGCTCCAGAGATAGTGGTTTCTATTCATTCTATTTCTTCTGCTCCTGTTTTAAGATGTACCGTAGATATTTTCCCAATTTAAAACATATTGCAATAATGGTGAAATATATTGCAATCATTTTTGTTATTTTTTATCCCATCAACTCTTTTTTAAAGAGTTTATAGGAATATTCATAAGCTTTATTCTCATAAGAACCTCATGACATATGTTAGGTAGAGGGACAATGACTGTTTAAATATTGTCCTGCAAGCCTAGATAAACAACCTGTGGCATTCCTGAGGTTGCTGAATCTCAATTTCCAGCAACTTGAGGAAGTAGAGGCAATAAGAAAGGACATACATACTTAAAGTTCACTAATAGATTGAGTGCCACAGTTTGGTCACTCTTACTGTAAATTATATGAGTGAGCATAATTCTGAGTCTTTTTATATAATCCTTGAGTTACAACTACAGTTGAGCCCAAAATTTCTTTTGTTAAGTGAGTTTTGCCCAATTTTGCAACCTTTCTTGCCATAGTTGCTCATAGTGAATCATTGCAGCTGATAAGTTAGTAATCCAGTTGTTAAATCTGGCTTCCCCATCAACGTTGCTTGTCAGAAGGTCACAAAAATTGATCACATGACCCTGGGACACAACAAAAGTCATAAATATGAGTCACTTGCCAAACATCTGAATTTTGATCACATAATCATGAGGATATTGCAAAAGTTGTAACTGTGAAAAGCGATCATAAATCACTTTTTTCAGTGCCGTTGTAACTTTGAACAGTCACTAAACAAACTGTTGTAAGTCGAGGACTACATGTGTAACATATATATAATTGATGTTAAATGGAATAGATCCACCATATTCCAGTTTTATTGTGAACAACATCTGTAGATGTAAATTAGAGCCCCAGGATTTCTCTCAACATTATGCTCTGTAGATGTGTTGAGGTTCCCGATTCCCAATTCCTGGGGAATTATCAGAATTGATGTTTCACTAGACACTAGATTGAGGAGTTCTATTATGGCTAATCTTCATCATGCCTAATTGAAACCTCAGAAAAGATGAATTGTTCAGTCTAATAATTCTATCTAGAAATTGAAATATTAAAGAGTTCAAACTCTTTCAGCTACTTTTTTAGCAACAGGAACGACTAGCAAGAGTAGTTTTAGAAAATGTTTTTAGTTAGTATGATATTATGGGTTTTATATTGGGTATGATCCAATTTTTAGGATTCATAATAAAACTTCCTTGTGAAGAGCTTTAAATTTTTAATACAAGTGACACACATACACACACACACACACATGAATAATATAAAAGCAATTAAAATACTGCAGCTATTTGATTTCAAAATTTAGTGCTGGACCCAAAGGGCAGAGATTACTTCCATTTGTTATATTTTGGGATGTTGAGGCTAACAGTTTATTGATTTTATAAAATAAAACATGCAGATCTGAAAAGCATAAGTATATTACATGTAATGGCAGAAGTATATTAAACCAGTCAAAAAGTAATTTTGCAGATCTTGATCTCACTAGGTATTGTATTTGCTTATGTGTTTTGACTTAAATTACAGACAAGTGATTAGAATCAATTAAGTAATATCCATTTCTGTTGGTTTAGGGTGTTGTTGTAAAACAACATTCTTCAACAGAGCATACAAAAAGAAGGCATTTTCATGGTTGTTGTTTTTTTTTTTTTTACTTACTCCTTTGAGCTAAGCAGTGCTTTGGGACTGCTGGATTTATTACTTAGAGCTGACCATTTTACAGCATTAATTCTGGGTGGTGCACAGAGGATACTATTATCAGGTTATCTTGAGAGGAATAATACATTTATCTTTTCACTGCTTGAATGCATAAGTTGGTGTAACCTGAAAGAAAGCTATGACAAATTTCCACACACTCTTGAATTTGTACCTCTGCTGGGAAATCTCAGCAGGAAATCCTCCACATGTTTTTCTTCAGTGCTAAAAACATAAGAGGATCAGTTCACTTGATTCAAATCTCTGGCTATTGCAGTACTGTAACCAAAACTGGGTGACGATAAATGTCAAAAAGATAAAAAGAGTGACACAATTCAACTGGAGTGAAAATTCAGCTGTATGATTCTGGATAAACCCTACCTGTGGGATTGTATGTTCCTTTAAATAGAGTAAATGTTGTTACATATTTGGGATGCTAAGAAATGCACCTTGAAAAAGCTGAGATGATTTCAGAATATCCCAAAAGGAATACCACAGGCTTATTCTAGCAACAGATCACAAGTAAGTTTTTTTAAAAAATATTTGTACTTCTTTGTTACTTCATATGTGCATACAAAAAGTGTTTAATGGATGTGTTCTCCACTTTATATCTTAAAAGTTTTGGTATGAAACCATTTATTAATCACACTGTCTGTATGTGTGCAGAGTGAGAGAAAGAAAAAGAGGAAAATAAAGAGATTTTAATCATTGGATTTATTCTGGGTTTTGACAGAAATACTGCAGATTAAAACCCCAACAGCTAAACTCCTTTTTCTTAGTGAGTAAAATAAGGACGTATTCTACTAATATGCAAATATTAAAACACTGTTAAATGCAATATTTGAATGAATACAGTAGTAGCATTAATTCTTCATTTTGTGCTTTATTTCTCAGAATTAGGAGTATTTAAAAAAAAGAATACAAGCAAACTTTCTAAACTTTTACAAATCATTTTAGAAGTTGGAGAGGGGGATCCCAAATCTCAGAAAAGAACCAGGTCTTTATCTCCTGGGCTTCAATAATAGTAATATAAACCTTATGGATGACAGGGATTGTTTAATTGTGCAGCAATCCACAAATTAGAAATACACATTATTTTTTCACATGATATGCAAAGAACTGTCCAGTGAAAAACTGAAAAGGAAGAAACTGTATTTGACATGTTAATCCAAATAGTATTCATTTCAGAAATTGATGTGCAACTAAAATGCTGAAGAGTTGTATGATGGATCAGAAATCAAGTCCAAAACTGTGATGGTAGGGAATGAGAAGCACCCAGATATAAAGGAAGTCAAAACATAACAGAAGCAGTGCAGTTTTTGAAGCCAAGAAAAACGATTACTTTAATAACTTGGCAAATAAGGAAGTTACTGAGGAAGAGTTCATATAAATTTATTTGGAAATAGTTTCCTGACTGGGGTTGGACATAGTTGAGGAGTTCACTAAAGCAGTAGCAACTAGTTAAGACTACTTTTAGCAAAATGCCATCTCTTGCTGTAATCTTAAACAAAGCAACCCCATCAACATAATTGATCAATTCCTAACCGAGTCATTTTATCACTCCCAGAACACTTTTGCCTTAACTCAGGGACAGATACACTTATTCTTGAATACAGATAGTCCTTAATTAGTGACCACAATTGGGATTGGCAGTTTGATGATGATGTTCATCCATCGTGTTTGAAGAGGACCTTGACATCTAACAGGTTGTGGGCTGTCCACGATGTGTCCGCAGGTGGCTGGTAAGGCCTATACAGACATGAAATGTTCTGCCACATGTCGGGCAGACATGTGTGGGCACCATTGTTGCAGCATTTGCAGCTCTGGCTTTGCGGAGTGCTCGCTTCTCTTGTGCTATGGTTGTTCTTCTGTCCTCAGATGTCTGGCAGCCTTGGTGGATCAGCGTGCGCCATGTCGATAAATCTTGTGCCAGAGTTTCCCAGGAGGTGGTGTCAATATCCAGGGACTTGAAGGAGGCTTTCAACATGTCTTTGTGTCGCTTCCTTTGTCCCCTGTGCGATCGCTTTCCTTGAGACAGCTCACCATAGAGGAGCTGTTTAGGGATGCGATGGTCTGGCATCCTTGCAACATGGCCTGCCCAGCGTTTCTGGCAGTGGTGAAATTCAAAAAATTTCCCTGCCAGTTCTGTGGGCGTGGCTTGGTAGGCGTGGCTTGGTGTGGGGTCATGTGACAGTGGGCATGGCCAACTTTTTTTCCCCTTTTAAAGCATTTTTTAACTATTCGCCGGAACCGGTAGTAAAAAAAATGCTTTAAAAAAGTTTTTAAAAGGTTCTGACGATCGCACGGCACAGCTGATTGTCACAGCTGATCGTCGGAACCTTTTTAAAAACTTTTTTAAAGCATTTTTTTACTACCGGTTCGGGTGAACCAGCCCGAACCGGTAGCATTTCACCCCTGGTTTCTGGGCTTTCATCAGCAGGATATGAACTGATAGCAGGCCTGCTCTGGAGAGGACTTCTCTGTCTGGCACCTTGTCCTCCACTGGATCCTCAGAATTCTACGGAGGAAGGTCATGTGGAAGTGGTTCAATTGCCTAGTTTGGTCATTAAGTGAAGCGATCACTAAGTGGAACTAGCACTGTGTTCATAATCTTACTTTAGATTCCCTTTGCTTTAAGACTTGTGAAGGTCATAAATACAAGAATTTTCTTCACCATCATAATTGGGTGGTTGTTGTATGAGGCAGCCATACACAAGGATTACTTGTATACAGATTTATTCTGTATGTTCATTCACTTTTTAATCAGGGTAAGTAAGAGATGTGAAAGAAAATGGGAGTTGTGGTATTTGAGCAGACGTTAAATCTGTACACCAGTCTTCACCAAGATTGTCCTCTAGAAGAACCGAGACTGTATCTCAGCCAGCCTTCAGCCATACTGGTGAACTCTGGAAGTTGTGGGACCTCATGTATCCAAAGGGCAAAAGGTTGGTGAAGGCTGCTTTGCAATCTATACTACATCCCATCAATTGCTTTTCTTCCAAAGGGTTTATTTTCCTTCTGGGGGAAGCTAATGTTGTGTTCAGCATGAGGGTGTGCAAACTGCTAAAAGATTGCCAGAAAAATTAACTAGATGGAAGAAGTCATACTAAAAAAGAAAGAAAGAAAGTTCATAATATAATAGTCTTGGGGACACAGCTTGTCTTTGCCTGGCAATCAGTGAATGCTAACAGGCTTATGATAAGTTGAAATAAAAGCTAGATGTATTCATAAATAAATAGGATAGGAATGGCTCCCTCTATTTAAAGTAGAGATTGGAGAGAGAGAGGGAGGGAGGGGGGAGAGAGAGAGAGAGAGAGAGAGAGAGAGAGCTCCTTTTCTCTCTTAAACTACACTGGCTGGATGAAAAGCAGGGACAGATTTGAAGACACTTTCCCTTTTGTCTCCCCATTTGCCTTAATGGTCCAAGTAGCCTCATAGGCGCTAAGACATGATGCATGAGCAATTATGGCATGACCTTTTGGTCATCTTTATAGGTTTCCCAGGAGTGTCTATCTGGGTTAGGGTTAGGGTTAGGGTTAGGCATGCGCCGCCCCCACCCATTTTTGGCTTCCAGGTTGGTGCGGGGGTGCCGTGCGAGGCTCCAAAATGCAATAAAAGTCACAATGGTGGGCAGAGGCATGCAAACAAAGCCCCTACCTCAAAACCTTGCACCTCATATTATAGGTAGGAAATAGGTATGCCTTCAATCCCTATGGATACTCTCTCCCCGAGAAGATACACCCTGAGTCTTGTCAGAGCTGGAATAAAAAGGTTGGGAAGAGAAGGGAAGGGAGCTTTTTGATGCCAAGCTAAAACATTTGGTGCCAGATGAAGAGTTTAATAGTTTGATATTAAGGGCCTGCCTTTTATTGGGGATGGTGGCTTTTCCATGTTGCTGTTTCTGTAGGCTTTTCCTATGTGATTGGCTAATGTAGCCTATTAATTTTTTTGCTTAATTCCCCCCTTCCTCATTTTTAATGTTTAAATCAGCTCACAATCCATGAATCTTGAGTGGATAAAAAAATATAAAATATATATTTTCTCTTGGAATGAACTTCTACAGTATACTTACTGATATAAACATTGGTCTATTACAGTGATGGCTAACCTTTTTGTCGTCACGTAATGTGCATGCGACCCCCCCTGCACGTCCTGTCCCCCCTGTGCATGCACGCATGACCCCCACATGCGTGTGCAACTCTGCACATGCATGCGTGACCCCACCCCCACCCCCC
>QLTV01001474.1:1882136-1896696 GCA_003457575.1 Thermophis baileyi
ATGCACCCTGCCCCCCCGTCCATTTTTGGCTTCCAGGTTGGTGCAGGAGGCTTTCCAGGCCCAAAACGGGGCATGGGGGTGCCGCGTGAGGCCCCAAAATGCAATGTGAGCGCCCCCTGCACATGCACCCTCGCGCATGCATGCACACATCCCCCACATGTGCCCTGACCCCCACACATGCGCGGCAGAGACCTGAAGTCCAGCTGGCTGGCAGGAGGTGCGCGTGCATGTGAGATGGAGTTGGGCTGGGGCAACGGCTGGCGTGCCCGCAGAGAGGGCTCTGCGTGCCACCTGTGGCACACATGCCATAGGCATCACGGGTCTATTACATACTTCAAAGTTTTCAAAACTTTTCTTCTTCTGCAAAAGAAACTTCTATTTTTCTATATTGTTTTCGAAATATTTGCTGAATTATTTGTCCATGATGGTTTCTGCCACTCTCCCTAGATATGACAGAAAGGGCATGCTGTAGATTCGGATGAAGGTAACTTTGTTGGCCTTCCAGAAACCCTTAACATTCTGGTTTTCCCACCAAGCACTAGTGCAGGGATATTAATGGCGCACAATGTATATGGGGATACATGTTTGTAAGATGTTATGGGTTTTTTAATTGATTAGATTGCACATTGCATTTTAGTTTTTGTTTGATACCCAAAGTTCTATTGGTAGATAGTCAGCTACATAACAAAGAATTTCTTTTGAACTTTTTATACTGTTTTGGAACTTAGTTTTGGAGGTAATAGAGCAGTGTTTCCAAATTTTGGCAACTAGAAGACATGTGGATTTCAGGTCCAGAATGCCACAGGGTGGCTAGGGAATTCTGGGATTTGAAGTCACATGCCCTCAAGTAACCAGGATTCAGAAACACTGTGATAAATATCACCTTCATGCATGATATTGTAGGAGGAGAGCTGTGAGTGGTATTGCAAAATCACAAGAAATTACCGTAGCAGTACCTTTTCCAACTAACCAATTTTATTAAAAGGCATAAGCTTTCACGAGCTATAGTTCACTTCATTAGAGCCTTTTGATTTCTCCAGCCATGAGAATCTCAAATAACATTCTTTTCTCATTTGAAAGAGACTTATAAAACCAATTCTGTATCATCAATCTGAATAAGAATTGGTAAAAAAAAGTAATGCAGGGAGACAATATGCCTACTATTTCCTGTTAGAGTTTGTTGCAAAATTAAATCCAGAAAGCACACACACAGATAACTGATTCAGCAGGATTGATTTAAATAAGAAACTTCTTTATATACAAGAATATATATGCAATACCAATAGCAGAGAACAGTTTCATTTCAGAGTTCAGAGCAGACAGAGTACAGAGTGGGCTGAGCCACGCCCAGCCTTCTAGCTTAAGTTTCAGTTTCAATTCTCTGCACAGACTCAGATGTGTTTAAGCTCCCATTGGCTGACTAAGTTACTATGCCTATTCATTGGCTGACCTTGTTACCATGTCTCTCCCAGGTCATGAATATTTAACATTTCCTGCATGAAGCACTTAGCTTACAAACTAGTTTAGTGCAGCTGTTATTTAGACCTTTTCATAAAAATCTAAATTTTACATGATTTCTGCTATGACTTTAGCTAATAAAAGAGTGTGGCTTTTGATGTGGTCAGTTTAAGGGGTGGGCAAAATATTTATCCCTTTTCTTCTTGGTGAATGAAAATACCTGTTTCTAAAAAGGGAATTTTTGAAAGAAGTAGACCTGAGCAATATAGCTACAATTTCTTTGACAAGGTGACCACATCACAAAAGCAGGTTACTGGCTCATCAAAGTGCAGCATTAATCCAAAATTTGCCTGTTCAACCTGTCTTCATTTCCCTCTGATGGTTTCCTTTGGTTCCTCTGGTAGCTGCAAGAGTCTTCTGGGAATAATTTACAATAGCCAGAAAAGTTTCTGGCCACTGGAAGTGCTATAGGAGATTGTTGCAGCGCGGAATGGGACATTTAAGCACAGACCCTTGACTGCACCTCCTCCGCCCCCAGCCACCTGCCTCAGCCCATTTACAGACAGCTTTCCTCCGCTGGCCCTCCCCTGGCCATTCTCCATAGCCAATGGGTCCCTGGTCCTTCATCCATTGCTTCTGCCTACCACCCGATTGTCTGGCGTCTATTTGTCCTGTGCAGCCAAAGGCCCGGGTCAAATGATGTCTGGGCGAATGGGCAGGGATGATGGGTGAGGGGTGGAGAGCCAGGGGCCCATTGGCTGTGGAAAATAGCTGGGGGAGGGCCAACGGAAGAGGAAAGCTGGCAGTAAATGGGCTGGGGGCAAAGGAGGTGTGGTCAAGGGTCTTTGCCTAAACATCCTAGACCTGTTGTAGTGATGCAAAGCAATATAGAAGTATCTGACTGACTTGTTGTTTTGCAAGTCAATTTTAAAAAGGTGTTTCATTCAAAGCTTTGTTAAAATGAAACACTTATTTGATCTTTGCACAGGTGTGACACAGATAAGGAATTTATGGGGTGAGATAATCCTCTATTCTAGTGGAGACCTTCACATAGTTATTGTTCCCATTATGATATTTAGGAAAGTGAAGCACAGAAGCTGGGCCCATGAATAACAGCTGTGGTGCATAAGACTAAGGAAATGTCATCTCCATTATCATGTATACTGTTTAATCAAGCTTAACAAATATTCCTCCTGCTTCTATAAAACCTCTGATGCATTTTGGATTTCATGATTTCTTTTTCAAGAATGAATAATATGATTCATAAAATGTGTTCAGGCAGTGTTTACTTAAAATTCTATCTTACTACATAGGATGAAATTTACAGTTGGTAAGTATGAGTGAAGAATACTCCCAGGGAATTCTGAGAGTTGAAGTCCACCTATCTTAAATTTCCTAAAGTTAGGAAACAGGGCTCTATGGGATGATAGAATGGCAGTTTTTATTCTCTGAGATGTCATCTTCTGTAGAGCTAGCTAGTGGAGTCAAACATCGCTATTCTCTAGTCTTCACTGGGAAGGAATCACAACTTCTCTGCAACTATCTTGCTTAACTACTACTTGGTTCTTAGCCAAGAAGACATTTTTGGCAAGTTGGAAGTCATTTTATCGGGCAGGTACCAGATAAAATGGGGAGTTCATAGATCTTGCTTTGGCTTGAAATTGGGCTGTGGCCAGATTTCTTTGGAGAACTAGCATTATCCCACCTACTCCTATTGTCTCACCTACTTTGGCATGCTGTTAGCCAGACCACCAGAGCAGTTCCATCCAGGTACTCTCAATTTAACCTTTGCCCAGCTTCAAAGCAAAGAAAAGAAAGGATGAAGTGGAGGCAAGTAGTGAGAATAGCTACATGATGTATTATAGGGTTGAGTAGCTTCTATTACACCTGAAATCCTTTCATCATGCAACCAAGTAATTGCAAAAAAATTGTGGTTCACTTTTGAACACTGTAGTGTAAGCCCTAAAATAAGTTTAACAGTTGAAACAAACAAACAAACCAAAAATTCTGAAGCCTCTAAAAACTCAGAAATAATTAACAGGAAATCCTAACTAGCTTTATTCAATTAGTATGACCAACTTAAAAAGTGCAATATTATTGTCCCAGGAGATTCCCTCTGAAAAATTATTAATTGTGGCTATCCAATCTTGGTTAACTGGGATGAATGCAGTGAGGAGAACTAATGGGGTCACACATCTTATTTTAAAACTTTATGACCAATAGAAATTAACTCTGGCAGAAAATGTTTAGTTGCTGTTTGTGCTTTCCTAAGCATTTAACATAAGATATTGTTCATTTGCTATGATATGTGTCATAAGTAGAATATGTTAAGGAGTAATGTTTTACTAATGCAGAATATAGGCCACAGCTTTGCCGTTATATTGCATATGATTTGCACAAATAAATATTTAAGCTGAAAGGTACATATGACTGCTTAGCCTTGGCTTCACAGCGGCAGAACTACCGGTAACTCGATTTTCAGGTTTAAATCTACAACAGATTGGCTTTGGAAGCAACAGATTAATAGTTGGAAAATGTTATAGAAACAGAGAGATTTTTACAAATGGGGGTGGGGAGTTTCACATGTTTGTATTTTAATAGCTTGCTGTGAGTGATGCCATCAATGCTATTTTAGATGCCAAGTCTTATAAATTTAATTCTGTTGCACAAAACCATCGTGTGAAAAGAATCAGCATGATTAGTAAATTTCTTTTGTGCTTTTTCGTTGGGATTGAGTTATGCGGTTGCATGATCAGAGCATAAGCACTGCATCTGTTATGTCCTTAATTAGGAATTACTGTTAAGAACACTTGAAAAGAATTTGTAATGCCAATAATCCCTGGCAAAATAGTAGGTATTCTAGTTCATAAGCAGTTCATCAAGATATTAACTTCAAGGTCTCTTTTGTTCCTTGGACAAATATTGGGCAGTCAGAAATGTTTGCTATTTTAATGTTTGCTAGTGCTTTATTTATTTATTTACATGTTTATTTCCCACCTTTCCTCTAGGAGTTCAGTATTCATAACACTCCATCTCCCTGGCTTTTCCCATAACATCTCTGTGAGGTAGTACAGGCTAAGTATATACAATAGCTACTATGATACAAACATATGAAGCTTCCCCCTCCCCCCCTTTATAAAAATCTCTCATTTTCTGCAGCATTTTCAAAATATTAATTTGTTGCTTCTAGAAATCAGTTCATTATGCATATAAATCTGAACAATGAATTAGGAGCTTCCATAGTTGTGGATGGACGTATACCTGAATTCTAGTACAACATATCAGCCACACTATTTCTTCTTTTCTTTCTTTTTTTTCTTGAAAATTTCAGCTTTCATATTCTTAGAAGAAAAAGCAAAGTCTTTTGATTATTGCTCAGAATTTAAAAGAGTTCTGCTGACTGGAAAAAAACCTCTTGTCTTTTGTTGATCTTGTACGCTGATGCACACGACCTATTAATGTGATTTTTGGCGTCCCTATACAAAGCCACTCATCCATGGTGAATGTGGAAGAAGCTTCCTAGTCTGAACAAGTACAATGTCACATTCCTTTCGTTTTCTAACAAAGCTCTTAATTGGTGTGCTGTGACTAATGAGCATGAAGTCCCAGAGGAAATGGAGCAGAATTTTCTATTATCCATCAGGATGAATTTAGCACAGAGATTATCAAGACTTCAGCTCTGGGTAAATCAGGGTCAGAGTCCCAAAACGGTGTGCAACCTAATAATTGAACGTTTGTTTTATAAAATTGTACTAATCAGTTTTAGCTGAACTATGTTGTGCATGAACTACTTTGGACAGTATTGCAAAGTGATTTTTTAAAACTACTCTCAAAATAATAAGTGAATACCAATAACTTTCTATTAAGAATTCTAGTTCCTTAATTTTTATTATTTTAAAAAGCCTGCTAAAAGCACAATTGATAATTGCTCCTTTCAAGTAATATGGATATGCATATCTCTCTATGTGTGTGTGTGTGTGTACTGTATGTATACATGCGCACACACACCCCCACACACCCATCACACTATTACCTTTTGTGGTAAGCAACATCATGAAAAGTTGAGAAATAAATAACAATAAATAATACGCAAAAATACAGAGGCATAGCAAACGTAATTTAAAGGTAATGGTAAATGTTTCCCCTGTCCAGTTATGTCCAACTCTAGGAGGTGGTGCTCATTTTTGTTTCTTAGCCAAGGGAGCCATTGTTGTCTGAAGATATTTCTGTGGTCGTGGCCAGCATGACTATAGGCTAAGGTGCATGGAATGCTGTTACCTAGCCACCGAAGTGGTACCTATTTATCTACTTGCACGTCCATGCTTTGTTTTTGTTTTTGTTCAGTCAGGCTCTGCAGACTGACAGAGGCAGCAGCAGAGGGGAGAGGGGATGGTTTCGCACAACACATGCTACTTGTGCAAATGGAGCTTCACTTACTCGCCCGCTGCTTGCGCGGCCTAGTTCCATGGGCCAGTACCAGGTCAAGGGTGAAGACCTCTGTTTTTGGGGATCTCATCAGTTCCATCAAATCATAACTTTTTTGGCCTTCCTTTCCAGGAAAGTCCATTCCTCTCACTCTTCCTTCATCATATATTTCTTTTGCAAGTCAGCCCTCACTCAATCTCTCTATATCAGGGGTCTCCAACCTTGACAACTTTAAGACTTGTGGACTTCAACTCCCAGAATTCCTCAGCCAGCAAAGCTGGGAGTTGAAGTCCACAAGTCTTAAAGTTGCCAAGGTTGGAGACCACTGCTCTATATGACCAACTTTACTCAATGGACTTTTGTCCTGGATCAATCCACATCATTCAACATCCATTCATTTTGTCTAAGTCTTTTTGTTTTACCACGAAGAATGGTAGATGCCTTATTCCTGCTGTAGTCAACTCATTTTTATGTGAGATAGCTGATAATATGTAACATTCGTATCTATTTTATCAACAGGACAGCTCTTCTCTCTCCTCACCATATACTGCTCTCCACCTCTCCAACAGCATTTGCACATCTTAACATTCTCTTTACCATTCCCCATATTACCTATTTATACCAAGCTTTACAGTTTGTTCTTCTTGCTCAACAGCATAGATGATATCAATTCATGCTGTGTGCAATATACTTTAGCTCTTTCTTTTATACTTAAATTGTTCTCTTTCATGCATGTATTCATCAATTACAATATATAAGATCATTAAGATCTATTACATATTTCTCTTTTTTTCTTAGTTCCACAAGTACCCAATATAACTTATTCATTTCATTAGTTAAAGATTTAGATTTATTATATTTGTATGCCGCCCAACTCCCAAAGGACTCTGGGCGGCTTAACAACAAACAAAAAAACATTAAAAACATCATAAAAAACATTATAAAACATCCAAATCAATAATAAAACATTAAAACATTAGACATTAAAACAATTTAAAATTCATGCATATCCCATCATGGCCGGATCTCGCAGATTACAACCGCGAGATCACGGCCTCAGGCCTGCCGGAAAAGCCAGGTCTTTACTGCTTTTCGGAAGGCCAATAGGGTGGGGGTGGTCCGGATCTCAGGAGGTAACTGGTTCCAGAGAGTCGGGGCAGCCACAGAGAAGGCCCTCCCCCGCGGGCCCGCCAGCCGACACTGTTTAGCTGACGGGACCTGGAGGAGATCAACTCTGTGGGATCTCACCGGTCACTGGGAGCTATGTGGTGGAAGGCGGTCTCGAAAACCAAACTTTTCATCATTTACCTCTCTTACATTCAAAGTTTTCAATCTTCCATTTGGCATGATTGTTGCCAGATGAACCCATATATATTAACATCTACTACCTATCATGGGTTGGGTCAGCTGAGTTTTCATACAATGCTTTTTTAATAAGACAGACCCAATTTGAATTAAATTATAACATAAATCTGTGTTCTTCCAATGTGGCAAGTGTAAGATGTATGGGCTTCAACTCCCACTGAGCCTGCTGGCTGGGAAATTCTGGGAGTTTCACACATCTTACACTTGCAAGTTTGAAAACAGCAGTGACCTAAATAATACTTGTATTATTATACACAGAATTTGTATATAATTTGTATGTATAATAAATTGTACACATGAAGTATTACTTTCTATTGGTAAGGACACAGCCAGTCAGCTTTGACATCTTTTGTCCAATGTGCCAGAAATGCAATCAAAGCCCAGTTTTACTGGAAGCAGGTTTTTATGCTATTCTAAGCAAGCTCTCATACCACATCGAATTTGCTGAAAGACAATCTGGAATGCATATCCAGGAGAATTCATTCTGAGAAAGCCTAAGTTGTAAACTTTTATTATTAAGCTCCCTCATCAAAGGCTGGCTCCAGCAGGTTGAATGAAATAGCTGGCTAAGATGCAGATGTTATGATCAAGGAGTAGAGATGAGATGCTAGCTCAAAAATGGGAAGCTTCTTGCCCTCCAGAAGTTGTTAAATTGCAATTTCCATCTTAGCCGTGTTAGACAGGGACGCTGGAAGTTGCATTCCAGCACTTTCTGGAGGACCACAGGTTCTCAGCTGTCGGGTTGTAGAATAGACTTATCTCTGTCATTTGCTTCTAGATCCCATTTTCAAATAGTTTATTCTATCAAAAAATAATAATATTGATAGTCAAAAAACAATTCAATAAACAAAAAAGCAGCTAATGTTTTAGGGTGGCAAAGAAAATTTGGTAAGATCAACAGTGATAGTCCATCTTCCCTGAAAGATACTAGCTTAGTATCTTTAGCTTACATCCTAAGATAATGTAAAGAAAGACATTTACAGGAAGGAACTTTCTTTTCCCATCTCCTCTGTAAATGGGTGAGTCAGGACATCCTGACTAATGAGTACAAGCATCAGAAGGAAAATAAACTAAGAATGTACCTCAAATTAACTCATTTTATTGTCTAAGACAATCTTGTCTAAGACAAGAGAGTGATAGCATTTAGAGCTTGCACCAAGACATAATCCACCCTAGAATGGGCTAATGCAGCTGAATTCTTAGCATCCTAAATAACATTGTTCAGTAGCAGTAAATGGTAGCAATGGTCATTCTGTGATATCAAGAAAGCAAAGATTGCCTTTGCCTGCCATAAAACAGAATTTGCAAATCACAGTTATATAGATCACATATCAAACAAAAATTATTGACATGCTAGACAAAACTAGCATGGTGTGTAGTGATTTATGACTCCGTCATTGTCTTAACATATCCTGGGCATGCTAATATATTCAGTTAAACCATATGCTTTTATTTTCTGAGGATAGAAAATTATCTGAACACAACAAATAAATTTTTAAGATGGGATAAGATGGGTTAAGCATGTTGTGTGATCCATCCAATGAATGATCAGCTGAGAGAAGGAATGTCTGAAATTGAGGTCATGAACAGAGATGAGCTATCTAAGAAGAATCAAGCAGAGAAATCAAGGGAAATGAGGACAGAGCAGAGAAAATTGGATTTGGCAGCAGGGAAATTAATCAGTGATTTCTGAAACAGCAATTACAGTGAAATGGAATGCAGAAGGTAGAAGCTAGATTAGAGAGTAGAGGGTCAAAGAAAAACTGGAGGACAGAAAATTGGGACAGCAAAATAAGTGGCAAGCTACACAACACTGGAGGCAAAGGGGAGATAGTGGGGCATGAAGGGTCAGTACTGTTATTTCTTGGAAAACTATAAAACTGGCTCTGAAGGAAAGAAAAAAGTGTTAGCCAATTTGGAAAAGAAACAAAAAGAGAAGAGGATTGGCAATCAGCTTTTTAAGATGACAGATGTTCAAGGGGATGTGCAGAAAAATGAGAACAGTAGTCAACTCATCGAGTGAGATGGCAGGGAAGAAGAAAGAGTTGAAGGACTAGGAGGAGAGTTGGAAGGGAAGAAAAATAGTGAGAGCAGCAGAGGAGACAAAGTTGAGAGAAAAGAGGAGGAGGCAATTGGTTTGTTCTAACTCCTTCCTACCCCATTTTAATATTTTTCTCCATTGTTTTTACTTCATAGAAATCAATAATCTGACCATCTAGTACCTTTCTGGAAACCTGAAATAACTCTTTCATATTATATTTAAATAGATTAACTTTGCAGCAATATTGAATGAAAAATTAAGCAGAAATATTGATCAGTTTGTTCATTTAAAATGCTATCGTACTGAATTATACTTTAGATGAGGCATTCCATGGCAATTGTCCCACTTCTCCTTCCCTAAATCCTACATGATATGCTCATTCATTCTTCCTAGAGACCCATTTAAGCATGTCCTGAAAATGGCCATTTAAAATAAATATAATCAGCCAGATTTTTCATTTTTTTTCTCCAAAAGTTCTGAGCTGTACGACAATGTGATTATTACTGTGTGTAAGAAAAATAAGAAATATATACCGAACATGGAAGGGTTCCTTGTTGTTAGCTATAATGAATGAGTTGAGAGCAACCATGAATTGAAGGGGAACTACAAAATAATGTATGTATGTATGTATGTATGTATGTATGTATGTATGTATGTATTTATTTATTTATTTATTTATTTATTTATTTATATAAAATAGGCAGGAAAGCAATGAAAGCTTACTAAATCAAGGAAATACAAAAAATAATAAGTGGAAAGCAGAATCTGGACATGGTGGAATGTGTGCAGTCCTAAAGAAATGACTACACAGCTGGGGTATTGACAGAGTAAGATTTAAAAAAAAATCAAGAGGGTGACCACAATAATACAACCAAATATTGCATATTGTACTTAAACAAAAGGTAGAATTTCGATTGTACTTTTGTGGTGACTTTTTAAACCATACCTTGTGCTAAGCATAAAGGAGTTGTTGAAACTGCACTTGAGAGAGGAGCCATGGCAGTAAGAAAAAAAATTGAGGTGAAATTTAAGAAGAGGTAGCATTTGTGAAGAGGCCAGGACTATAACATAATTAACCAGAATTACCATAACAAAGCTTTACTTCCATGAAGTAAGGATGCAATTCTCCCTTGTTGAGAGAATGAGACAATACCCCTCAATATAGCAAGAGGAATCACATCACTTTTGTGACACAAAGCTGCTCAGTGGTGTGTGGACACATTGCCCTACTCAAACCCAATGTCCCCCAATCACTTATCATCCATACATGTTGTGTTATCTGTGATTTAAAAGACCTTAACCTGGATATGAACCCAACAAACTATCCAGTATAAAATACATTGGATGTACTAAAAAGAAAAACCTGGCATATATACTGCAATTCACAGGAAGTTTTTATGTGTCTTGGTTTAATAAACATGCCAAGGGATGGATAGTTTTAATTTTACTCTAGATTGGATGCCACAGATTTCACATCTGGGAAAAGATAACAGAACAAAAGCTACATAGATAACTATTAGAAATATTAAGCCTACTTGTTTTTTTAAAGTATTCAAGAGTATATCAAAGAATATTTAAAAGATCCAAAATAATTTTTAAAATTATGCATTTTCACCACCCTTCTCCTAGAAGAACCCAATAATGTTCTTCTCACAATTTTAAATTCTGAAAAAAAAATGTATAAGATTTATATAACTATTGCTAAATTTAAATCCTTTCCATTCAAAGGGAAACTTCCTATAATTAATATATAATTAATATATTTATAATAATTGAATATTTATAGTAATATAATTCATTAACCACAAACCAGTATCAGTTAAAATAATTAGCATGAAAATGACATTAACAGTCATAAACCAAATTTACTCAAAATTAAACTTACCAGCAGCAGCCTATCAGCTAACATTTTAGACTTCAAACACATGGTGAAAAAGGACTGTTTTGGCAGCCTTCCTAAAAGCAAGCTGCATGGGGGCTATTTTGACAAGGGGAGGGCACAGCTATTTCACAAAGCTGGGACTCCCACAGAGAAGGTCTGCTTATAGACTCCCACATTTCACCTCATAAATGGAGAAGGATGAATTCAAACCAGTCTTTCAGAAACCTGAATGCCCAAGATGAGCAGGTTCTGTATGGAAAAGATGGTTCTCTGCCATAAAACTTTAAACTTAACAACCAACCTATTGAATTGTGCTCAGAAACAAACTGTCAGCCAATGCAATGTCTGTGAAATGAATAAACCCAACAGTAGTTCTCATTAGGCTAATGAGTTTTTGCCGAGTTTCTAAACAAAATCCTTGACACATCTTTGTAGAAAAAAGAAAAACAAAGTTTATATTATATTTTGAAGTCCTTTTGTGTAGACAGCTGCAATACCTAAATTTACAAAGTTCTATTTTGTATGTACAAAATAAGGCTTGGCAGCTTAGAATTACTGCCTGAAATTATGATGGGAAAGGGGGGGGGGAATGAAACCCAGGGCAGGACATTCATTATTCTTTGATATCTTGAGAAGGAACTTCTATGGATCATAGAAGTTAATGGATCAGCAGGCTAAAGGTTCCGTTTGTCTAATGTGTCACAGTTAAAGCTCTCCTTGCTAATAACTAAAAATTGATTTGGGGAACAGACTACTGTCAATGATTTTTCCTTCAATCAGAGGTGGATAATAAATGTAGGAGGTAAACACTGTGGTTACAACTAGGAGGAAGACTAAGGGTTGCAGAGACTGGAAAGGTATCATGTAGGCTTCTGTTCATCATAAGATAGGAAGAATCAGGATTCTGTTTTGGAAGTTTTCTTAGTTCTTTTAACTATCTTAAGCTTATTTGGAGGCTGCAGTTTTTGTTTGTTGTATCTCTCAAAAAGACAAGAGACGATTTCATTTGTTTTCAGAAACTATAGACTTGAAAGAAATATGGAAGGAAAAGAAAGATTGACGATCAACAGTCTTACTTGTTATTATGAAGAAAACGATTCTATCTATTATGTCTAGCATTATAAACAATGAGATTTGGAGCAAGCTAGAAAGAACAGTGGGTGGGTGCCTCTGAGAAAAGATTAAGAAAAGTTGAAACTTTTTTATACCTTGCAAACTAGATTATAAGAATTTGTAAACATTTATATTTTTGTTTTTGGAGTAAAATGATTTCATTTATATTATGTATTCTATGCATTGGAGTCTAGGTGTACAGTATTTATGATCTGGTAGAGGGTTTTTTAGACATTCTAGAATATCTAGATTTCAGAATTTTAAATAATTGTGAGGTCTTTTACATGTGTTTTGCCCTAATTTTTCCTCAATTCTACTCTGGTCCAAGACTTTTTCTTAGCCTGTACACATAATTTAATCATAAGCAAATTAAATATGAAGCAAAATTTCCATCTTATAACCACTGTTATAGAAAGATAGCGGTGAAAGAGAAAGAAGCTAAAAGTGCTTGATTTCCAAATTCAATCAAGATCTATGAATCTGAGGTAATATTGATTAGATCTCTCAGTATGAAAAACTACCTTGCACATTTTCTTGGAATACAGGAAAAAATGTGAGGGGAATTTTAAATGAATATACAGCAAATTTTAGGGGCTGATTGAATGTCTAAAAATAGAAATTAAAGCACTCTGAAGCAGATGCAGATATTTTAAAAATGAATAAACATGTAGCTGACTTTTCTTGTATTTCAATGCTTCCACAGCTGTTTTTGACATCCCAACATGTAGCTTTATTGATTCAGTGTGGCAATCTGGTTTTATTCATGCCAAGAGCTGTAATTTAACATGTGAATGACCTTGCTTGGTTTTAAAAGGAAGAAATGCAATGTAAGGATTTTCAGTATGTGGCAGGATGTTTAATCAGTTTCTTTGCTTTAAGAAACAGTAGGAAGGAAATGGTGTGTTAAAGATTATGACTTTTTATACATCTTAACTTTCTGTACCAGGATCTTAGGACAATAGAAAATCATTGTTTTTCCTACAGACCTTGTTAGAACACTTTTATTTTTAGAAGTTTTATTACTTCGTTCATTAGTATACTCTGTTTTTCTGATTTATTTCCTATGTCATTCTACCAGATGCTTTCTCTGTCCAGCTTGAAACTTTGAAGAGCTTTATAATGTATAACCAGGATAAATAGTAATATAATGTTGCATACAGTAATATAACTAATTAAACACTTAGTTTCACAAGAAAACAATGGCAAATACATGAAAAATGTCAATATGTATCTTAAAAAAATATTCTAGGGACTGAACATGGTTTATATCTGTGCAAATTATCTTTGTGTTCAAATATTAAGAATAGTTTTTTTATATACAAAGTAGTTGTTCATACTTTTTAATTATAGATTCTTTATTTCAAATTAATCTAGTGGGTTGGTTGACATGATAATTTAGCCATAATATAGTTATTTGTTTGTACTTAGCAAAACATTATGCAAATCTAGCAGTGTCATTTACACACCACATATATTATATTTTGTGTGATCCTGGTCCAGGGGTCTGCAACCTTAAACACTCAAAGAGCCACTTGGGCCCGTTTCCCACAGAAAACAACAACGGGAGCCACAAAACCTGGGTGGGCGTGGCCAACTCAACATCACTCACTCCCACCCAGGCACATGACCCCCCTAGCCACACCTACCCAGGTTTTGTGGCTCCCCGTGTTTTGTTTTCTATGGGAAATAGGTCTCTCTCTCTCTCTCTCTCTCTCTCTCTCTCTCTCTCTCTTTGCTTTCCGCTGAGAGAGAGAAGAGAGACAGAGAGACACAGAGAGAGAGAGAGTTGCCAGGGGCGAGTGGGGCAGGGAATGGGCTCCAGGAGGGGGAGGGGACCCAGTCTCCCTCATTGTGAAGCATGCTAGCTTTCACTGTGCGGGCAGGCCATGGAGGGGGTGTTGGGTCTTCCCCCCACCCCATACCAAAGGAAAGCCAGCCGGGCTTCTCCTTCCTCCTTCCCTCCCTCCTTCCCCCTGCTCCCTTCTCCCCACTCAATCCTACTTCAGGACAGAGAAGCGTGTTGGGGCGACATCAGAGCGCGTCTTCTGACCCTCCGGCGCTCGCCTGCAACTCTCCGCCTGGTTTGCTGAGGGGGGGGAGCAGCCCTGATGCCTCTGCTTCCCCCCCCCACGGCCCCAGCCACTGCTGCCTGGGGAAGGAACAGGAAACAGAAAGCGGTGCGTTTCAAAGGCGGCGAACAGTGTTCCGCTGCGAGAGCCGGGCCAGGCCTCTCTGCCTTCCAACTCGGCAATGGGCCCGCTTCTGCCGGGCCACCC
>QLTV01001476.1:109831-121543 GCA_003457575.1 Thermophis baileyi
AGGAGGAGGAGGAGGAGGAGGAGGAGGAGGAGGAGGAGGAGGAGGAGGAAGAGGAAGAGGAAGAGGAAGAGGAAGAGGAAGAGGAAGAGGAAGAGGAAGAGGAAGAGGAGAACTATTGTGCAGTCCTTGATGCTCATTGAGATTGGTTGCAGACATTTCATGACCCAATTAGGTAACAACATCAGTGCTAGAAGTGAATGAGGTTTGCTCTTTATTTATATACAAGTGGCTAGCCCTGTCAGTGTTGGTGGCAGTGTCTTTGGTAGTTCCTTGATTAGGCTGCTGTTTATTGTTAGCTTGTTTGTCATTTCTTGAATAGGGTATTGTTTGCAGATAAGCAGAGATTAACAGCAAGATTAACATTAGACCAACAATCAAAAAAAGAAACAATATTCTATCCACCCCCACCCACCCAAGCTCAGGGAACACCAAGGACCCCACAGCTCAACTCAGAGCTACAAATATTCTCTTCTATCGATTTCACCTTTTTGCAGTGTGTTTTTAATATTTCACTCTTTGGCTAATAAACTTGGATCTCCTCGTGGTCTCCACTCAAGTGCTAAGCAGACTGATAACAGAATAACAGAGTTGGAAGGGGCCTTGAAGGTCTTCTAGTCTAACCCGCTGCCCAAGCAGGAGACCCTCTACTGTTTCAGACAAACGGATGTCTAATCTCTTCTTAAAAATCTCCAGGGTTGGAGCACCCACAACTTCTGCAGGCATCTGACACCCCCCAAAAAAGGAAGGAAGTGTTGATCTGTCTTAATTTGGGGGTAGAACTTGAGGCAAGTCAATTCTGCTTCCGTGATAGCTTCACGCACAATCAGTTTTAACTTGCATCAGTTTGCATTTTGCAACAAGCTGCTTTAATGCTATAAATCTTTTCCAGAAATATCAAGGTTTTTCCATTAGGAGAAAACGGAACAATTTCTCCAGTGGTTTGTTAGTGGGTGGTGTTCCCCCCCCCTTTTTTTTTCCTTTTTTTGCACACATATGTTTTTCATTTGTGTAAAGGCAAGGAAAAGCAAGTCTATAATCTACCGTCTGTGAAATCAAACACTATTTTCTAAAATATGTACCTTGTAAGCTAGTACTTCAGGCTAATTCAGAACATTTTAAACAAAACTTGCCTTGAACTCTTCATTTTTACGATTCGGAGTTTTATTGAGCAAAAAATTAAATCAATGCTAATAAGCATTTTTAAAATCCTGAAATGTGTTTTATGAGATGATGTTTAGAAATACATACAGGTAGTCCAAAAAAAAAAAAGAAAAGAAAAGAAATACATACAGGTAGTCCTTGATTTACAACCACAACCAGAATTTAGGTTGCCAAGCAGGGAAGTTGTTAAATGAGTTAAATATTAAATAATAAGACAGGTTAGCCTGTCCCCTCACAGTGGCATTGTAACAAAATGGAAAACTTCTTTCATTAAAAAAAAAAAACTCCTAATATTTCATTTATAGTCAACTGGATACCTCTTACAGGTAGTCCTCAATTTACCACCATAACTGAACCCAAAATTTCCATTGCTAAATGAGACAGTTTTTAAGTGAGTTTTGCCCCATTTTACAACCTTTTTGCTATAGTTGTTAAGTGAATCACTACATGTTGTTAAGTGAATCACTGCAGTTGTTAAGTGAATCCAACTTCCCCCATTGATTTTGCTTGTCGGAAACTGTTCTGGAAGGACGGAAATGTCAATCAATTGACCTCGGGATACTGCAATCATCTTAAACACATACTGGTCATGCAAAAATTCCCATTTTGATCACGTAACTATGGGGTTGCTGCAATAATCATAAGGGGAAGGACCAGTTGTAAGTCATTTTTTTCAGTGCCATTGTAATTCCGAACAATCACTAAATGAATTGTTGTAAGTCAAGGACTACCTGTCATGGCCTTGCTGGCTGGGGAATGCTGGGAGTTGTAGTCCATCTGTAGGGGGCCTTAGAATGCCCAGAATTCTCAGCAATGGTCCTGCTGACTAGGGAATTCTGGGAGTTGAAGTCCAAACTTCTGCACAAATTTTAGGACATACGGATAGTCCTCGACTTACAATGGTTCATTTAATGACCATTTGAAGTTACAACGACACTGAAAAAAGGGACTTATGATCTGTTTTCACAGTTACGACCACTGTAGCATCTCCATGGTCATGTGATCTAAATTCAGACGCTTGGCAACTGACTCGTATTTATGACGGTTGTGGTGCCCCCCGGGTCATGTGATCCCCTTTTGCGAACTTCTGACAAGCAAAGTCAATGGGGAAACCAGATTCACTTAACAACCGCGTTACTAATTTAACAACTGCAGTGATTCACTTAACAACTGGCAAGAAAGGTCGTAAAATGGGGCAAAACTCACTCAATAAATTACTCACTTAGCAACATAAATTTTGGGCTCAATTGTGGCCGTAAGTAAAGGTCTACCTGTATAATTTTTTTACTTCATTTGTCGAAGCCTGAAAATCAGTGTAATCTCCACTCTAGGCTCTATTTTGACACAAAACTTTGAGCGCTAAAGTTCTAACACATCTGGAAATATTCAGGTTAGAGAAAACCATGTAATTCTATCTTGTCTATATAGTGTGGTAAGGCCACACTTTGAATACTGCATCCAGTTTTGGTCGCCACAATGTTGAGACTCTAGAAAGAGTGCAGAAAGGGCAACAAAGATGATTAGGGGACTGGAGGCTAAAACATATAAAGGTTGCTGGGATTGGTTATGTCTACCGTAGTTTAATGAAAAGGAGAACTAGGGGCGACATTATAGCAGTGTTCCAATATCTCAGGGGCTGCCACAAAGAAGAGGGCATCAAGCTATTCTCCAAAGCACCTGAGGGTAGAACAAGAAGCAATGGGTGGAAACTAATCAAGGAGAGAAGCAACCTAGAACTAAGGAGGAATTTCCTGACAGTTAGAACAATTAATCAGTGGAACAACTTGCCTCCAGAAGTTGTGAATGCTCCAACACTGGACGTTTTTAAGAAGAGATTGGATAACCATTTGTCTGAAACGCTCTAAGGTTTCCTGCCTAAGCAGGGGGTTGGACTAGAAGACCTCCAAGGTCCCTTCCAACTCTGTTATTCTAATTCTAGCCCTTGGTTGTATGAGTGCTGCACATTTCTCTACTCTTTTCCTCGGTGATGGGTGTTAAGATCTGGAGATCACTTCTGGTGACATCTGTCTTTTATTAAATGGGATGTGGCTGGCGAAAGGTTTGTTCCTTCAAGTGAGTCATCGTTTTGAGTGACTCAAGAGGCACTTCTTGAGTTTAAGGACCGAAATGAAGCCCTCCTCAAAGGATCGGAAGGCTGGAGAAATTCCATGGGAGCTGTAATATGTACTTTGGGTTGAATTCAATGGGCATGGCCTCATTAGCCATCAGAAAGAATGCAGCGCCCTTTGGGGAGATGCCTGACCAACTAATGCTTCTGTCCTGGAATGAACTAACAAAGAGATTGGTCTCCGATTTGTACACAAAGAACCACAGAAAACTACTACTTTGATTGAGAAGAAGGGTAGGGAAATTTTGAACAACAGTCTCCAGGTTTCTGCAAGATTGCCATGGAGCCACTTAGAGTTATAGTAGAGCAGGAATGTCAGAAGCGGTCTCCATCTTGGCTTGATGATAAGCTGGATTAAAAATTAGAGCGATGCTTAACCAATACGAGAAAATATTTGTAGCTCAAGGTTGAACTGTGGAATCCTTGGTGCTCTCTGAGCTTGGTGGTTTTTATGCAGATGTTTCGTGACCCAACTAGGTAACATCATCAGTGCTAGGAGGGAGGGGGGTTTGCTCTCAATTTTCATTCATTAAATTGTGAGCATGTCGTCCACCTCCCTTATAAGGTTGACTCCGAACTGGTTACAGGTTTAGAAAACAGATGGAAGAATTCATTAAAATACATTAAAATGTGAACCTCTGAGCTTGATGGTTTTCTTGCAGACATTTCATGACCCAACTAGGGAACATTATGAGGTTAGAATGGAGTGGGGATTGCAGAGAGGAGGAGGAGGAGGAGGAGGAGGAGGAGGAGGAGGAGCCTGAAGCATTCATTGCCACCACCATATATATTAAAAGGAGGCAGAGCTTCAATTATGTGGTCATCGGCATCTTTTCACTTGTTTGAAGTGGAAATGATGGAAATATACATTATCTGTCCCAGATTTCTTTTTTGTTTACTTGCAAGATAAGAAAGTACCACAAAAATAATTGTGTGCCTAGAACTTCAATCACGAATGACAATAAGGGCCCCAGCTCTTCTAGAAAGTTCTGTAACCTCTTCTCTTCTGTGGCACCCTTGGAATTTCATTTTAAGTGACCCATAAAAGTCCAACCACCAGATTAAACATATGGGAACAATTAAAATGCTCAGCCTTGTAGATTACTAATGTGATCCTTTCCTTCTCCTTCTTGTCCTTTTTTCCTTCTCTTCTTCTCTACCTCTTTTTATTTATTCCCCTCATCTTCCTTCTCTTCTGTCTTCCCCTTCTTCTTCTCTCCCAATTCTCTTTCTCTTATTTACTTATTTTTTTCTTCTACCTTTCCTTCTTTTTTCTCATTTTCTCCTCCTTCTCTTTTTTCCTTCTTCTCTCTTTCTTTCTCCTTCTCCTCTCCCTCCACCATGTCTTCACTTTTTCCTCCTTGTCTTCATACTTTCCTTCTCCATTCACCTCTTCCTCTTGATGTTCATTTTCTTTTCCCCCCTCCATTTCTTTCTCCTGCCCATCTTTCCTTTCCTTTCTCTTCCTCTTCTCCTCCCCTTCTCTTCTCACTTTCAGTCCCTTACCAAAATAAAGACTTGCCTAGGAAGTCATACACACATACAAGGACATCAATATACAATAGATAGTCCTCGACTTACAACCACAATTGAGCCCAAAATTTCTGTTGCTAAGTGAGACAGTTGTTAAGTGAATTTTGCCCCATTTTACAACTTTTCTTGCCACTGTTTCTAAATGAATCGTGGCAGTTGTTAAGTTAGTAACCTGGTTGTTAAGTGAATCTGGTTTCCCTATTGACTTTGCTTATCAGAAGGTCGCAAAAGGGGATTGCATGACCCCAGGACACTGCAACAGTCATCAATATGAGTCAGTTGCCAATCATCTGAATTTTGATAACGTGACCTGTATGGGTCGTAAGTGTGGCAAATGGTCATAAGTCATTTTTTTTCAATGCCATTGTAACTTTCAACAATCACTAAATGAACTGTTTGTAAGTCGAGGATACCTATACTTGAATCAAGTACACTACTCAATTGTGGGTCTCCCTAAAATCCCATATACAAGGACCACTGAAGAATTCAAAATCCAACAGCCCAATTTGTTATGGTTTGGAATTCCATAACCCAGGAAGAAATTTCAAAAAATGTCAGATGGGTTTGTAAGTCTTACGGAACAGAATTAATTGCTTGTTTTACCCATTGAGATCAGGTCAAGAAAGTCACAATAGCTTGAAGATTTAGGAGGAAGCATCATGAGGTTTAGCAAAATGGAAAGAACTCGAGTGGATGACAGATTCCAGATGTGGAGGTAAGTACAGCAAGGATATCTTTCTCCAACAGGTCCATGCATACAATGGACAACTGTAAACATACTGAAACACCAGATTTCCTTGACTGGAAGTTCTTCAGGATCTCCCGGCATCTACTAAGCTTCTACTTCCTCCTTCTAATCTCTTCAGCCATCCGTACCTTCAAAACACAAGTATTTTAATAGGCACCCACATTCCATGCTTACGTCCTGCTTTCTCTTCAGCATCAATGACCTTCTTACTGCTAGTCAATTCTGGTAAATGAGTATATGGCATGTTCTTTGAGAAGGAAATACCAAAATGGCTTTCTCTATGTTGATAGGTAAAGGTTCCCCTCGCACATATGTGCTAGTCGTTCCTGACTCTAGGAGGCGGTGCTCATCTCCGTTACAAAGCCGAAGAGCCAGCACTGTCCGAAGACATCTCCGTGGTCATGTGGCCGGCATGACTAAACGCCAAAGGCGCACAGAACACTGTTACCTTCCCACCAAAGGTGGTCCTTATTTTTCTACTTGCATTTTTTACATGCTTTCAAACTGCTAGGTTGTCAGAAGCTGGGACAAGTAACGGGAGCTCACTCCGTTACGCGGGGCTAGGGATTCGAACCGCTGAACTGCCGACCTTTCTGATCAACAAGCTCAGCGTCTTAGCCACTGAGCCACGGCGTCCCTCTATGTTGATAGTCTAGCTATTAAGAAGACCCCATCTGGTAGAATTAGTGAAGGCTTGTTGGTCATCATCAGTATTGACCTTAATCGGCATCACAAGGAAGTCAACCAGAGTTAACTTATTCTCCAAAGCAACTGAAGGCAAGACAAGAAGCAATGGATGAAGACTAATCAAGGAGAGATCCAACCTAGAACTAAGGAGAAATTTCCTAACAGTGAGAACAATTAATCAGTGGAAGGGCTTGCCTTCAGTCATTGTGGGTGCTCCATCACCAGAGATTTTTAAGAAAAGATTGGACAACTGTCAGACAAAGAAATTGTCTGAAATGGTATAGGGTCTCCTGCTTGAGTAAGGAGTTGGACTAGAAGACCTCCAAGATCCCTTCCAACTCTTGTTATTCTGTTATTCTGGCATGCTGGAAGACCCAGGCGTCTCCAGGAAGGTCTATGAAAAGGTTCTGCATAAAAGTTGGAAAACCGATAGTTGGTTGCATTTGCCAAATATGACAAACTAGACTAAAATAGGTGTCAGGGTTCCGAATAGCATCCAAAATTAAATCAGAGTCCAAGGCAAAGGATTCCTCAAAGTTCCAATGTATTAATAAAGCCATGTTGGCACATCTGTGTGAAACCCGAATCTGAAGTCCTCCGGGTTTCACCACCCAGTTGAAAGTTCAAGCCCTTGTCCCCACACCCACAAATCCATCACGTTGTCCAATCTTCAATGGCCATGCTGGCAGAGTCCACCCATCTCCTTCCGTGCAGGTGCAGAGGTGCAGAGACAAAGGATGACCTTGGCTTTCTAGAAAGAATTTGGTATGGCTACATACTAACAACCTCATACAATCCCCCCTCCCATTTTCCCACAGTAGAAAATGCATAATCAAATAGTATAAATTGTGGCAGGCCTAAGATCCCAAATAAAATGGCTTCAGCCTGACAGGCGGCCTCCCCTCAGGAGAAAACCGTATCCTAAAGAAAAGAAGGAAAACAACATAGGGGGTTAATACAGCATCACTAACCACCTCTTCCCCCCCCAGGGGGATCCTTAGGCTTATCCGGATATTTGTCGTGGAATTGCTGTACTAACTTGTCAGCTTTTACATCCCAACTTTTTACCCAAGTAGCTTCAGACAAAGGGTACCCCTTCCAATGTACTAAATATTGCAAACGACCCCTATACATTTTGGAGTCTAAAATTTTCTTCACTTTGTAATGAGTCTCCCCTTGGATGACTACTGGAGGAGGGGGTGGTCGGGTCTGTGGCCTTATGCTAGACCCAATCACAGGCTTTAATAGACTACAGTGGAAGACAGGGTGAATCTTCCCCAATATTCGAGGTAAATCAAGCTGAACCATTACTGGGTTGATTATTTTAACTATTGGGAAAGGACCCAAGAACTTCGGTCCTAGTTTTTTGCTAGGCATTCTTAGTCGTATATATTTTGTAGACAAGAAAACTTCATCCCCCACGCGGAAGGGAGGCTGGAGCGATCGGTGCTTGTCAGCTTGCTTCTTGTAGGCTTCTGCCGCCTCAATCAGTGCTTTTTTGGTGTTCTCCCACCCCTTTTTCAGTGTCTCCATCCACTCAGTTAGAGACATGGAGGTGGGGGCTTCTTGGGGTAGTTCAGGCATGGGAACAAATTCCATGCCACTGGTAACCTGAGAAGGAGTTAGTCCAGTGGTGCTATGGACAGCGTTGTTATATGCCACCTCTGCAAACGGTAGCAACTCTGACCAATTGTCCTGCTGGTAATCCACATAACAACGGATGTATTGTTCGACCATTGCATTTGTACGTTCAACTGCTCCATTCGTACTCGGATGAAAAGCCGAGCTGAGTCCTTGGGTGGATCCAATAGCCCTCAGGAACTCTCTCCAGAACTTAGCTGTGAACTGTACGCCCCGGTCGGAGATGACTCTTTCTGGCACACCATGCAGGCAGTAAATGTGTTTGAGAAATAGCTTGGCTAGCTTCCTGGCCGATGTTAGTCCTGAGCAAGCGATGAAATGAGCAAGAATCACATTTGCACAGAACTGGAAAAAAGACAAGATCCCCTCAAGCGCTATGATTGTAAAAAAGGTGCTAGAATGTGCTGAAATGAGCAAATTAACTATGGAATTAAGAGAGAGGGAGGAAACAGAGTATTATAAAAGCTGGGATATATGGTATGATTGGCTCGAAAAGAAAAGTAAAATTAATGTATAAATTAAGATAAGAATGAAATATGTTATCTCTCTCCACAACTTGGCTGTGAACTGTACGCCTCGGTCAGAGATGCCTCTTTTTGGCACGCCATGCAGGCGGTAAATGTGTTTGAGAAATAGCTTGGCTAGCTTCCTGGCCGATGGTTTATTAAAAAAAAAAAAGAAATGAGCTTGCTTGGAAAATAAGTCGATGACCGTCCAAATCACCGTATTCCCGCTGCTGTCTGGGAGTTCTACGATGAAGTCCATTGCTATCTCTTCCCAGGGTCTGCTTGGGTTAGCTACCTGCTGCAGTAATCCAGGGGGTTTTCCTGGCCGAATTTTCCTGGTTGTGCACGTGGCATAGCTCTTAACGTAATCTTCCACCTCTGCTTTCATCTTTGGCCACCAAAATTGGCGTCGGGCTAGGTGAAGAGTCTTTAGGAACCCAAAATGCCCTCCTAGTTTGGAGTCATGGCTTCTTTGCAGTACTTCCAGTCTTAGGCTGGCAGGTACGTACAGTTTGGATCCCTTCCATGCCAAGCCCTCTCTCATGGTTAGGACTTCTTTATTATTGTTGAGCCAGGGGTCACTGGGTAGAGCCGCTTTCAACGCTGCGGTCAGCTTGTCCTGGTTAGGAGCACCTGGCCTTCTGACTTGCCCTCGCGTGGTGACTTGTGCTGCCGATTCCCCCTGGTTGGGGGGAATGATGGTGTGCACCTCCTGTTCCTTTTGGCTGTCATATTGTGGCTTTCTGGATAAAACATCTACCAGTAAGTTCTTCCCAGCCGGGATGTGTTTCAGCTCGAATGTAAATCTCCTGAAGTATTGTGCCCAGCGGACTTGTTTGGGCGATAGTTTCCTGGGGCTCTTCAGGGCTTCGAGGTTTTTATGGTCAGTCCATACTTCGAAAGGCACCTTGCCCCCTTCTAGGAATTGTCTCCAGGTGAGCAGTGCCCAACGAACGGCATAGGCTTCTTTCTCCCAGATGGCCCACCTCCTTTCGGTGGCCATGAGCTTTTTTGAAACATATGCACACGGAAGGAGTTGGCCCTCCTTGTCTCTCTGCAATAGCACCGCTGCCACAGCTACATCACTGGCATCTGACTGGATGATGAATTGCTGTTCTGGGTCGGGGTGTTGCAAAATGGGCTTTTGGGCAAAGAGCCACTTCAGATTTTCAAATGCTTTTTGACATTCCATCGTCCATCCAATAGGCTGGTTCGGCTTCGGCTTTGTTGGTGATGGCCCCGTCTTCAGTAGTTCAGTCAGTGGCAGGGCAACCTCTGCAAAAGCTGGGATGAATTGTCGATAAAAGTTTGCAAAGCCCAAGAAACTTTGTAGTTGCTTGCGAGTGCGTAGGGGTTGCCAATCTAGCACCGCTTTCACTTTTCCTGGGTCCATCTCTATTCCATCGCTGGAAATGTGATATCCCAGGTAGTCTAGAGAGGTTTTGTGGAATTCGCATTTTGACAGTTTTGTGTATAGCTTGGCAGCCAGAAGTTTTTCTAGGACTTGCCTCACCAGCTTTACGTGTTCTTCTAGGGTTTCACTGAAGATGAGAATGTCATCTAAATAAACGAGTACCCCCTTGTACAGGTGGGGGTGGAGTACCTCATTTATGTATTGCATAAAGACTGTGGGGGGCCCTTGTAGACCAAACAGCATGACCTTGAATTGGAAGCTTCCCAGAGGGCAGTTAAACGCAGTTTTCCACTCATCCCCCTCCCTAATGCGTATTCGGTAATACGCTTCTCTTAAGTCCAATTTGGTGAACACCTTGCCTTTGGATAAGTGGTTCAACAAGTCCTTCATGAGGGGTAGGGGGTACGTGTTTTGGATGCAAATGGCGTTGACCCCCCCGAAAGTCCACACCCAGCTTGACCCCCTCATCTTTCTTCTCTTTGAAGAGCACTGGGGCGGCTACTTGCGATTTTGCTGGTTGGATGAATCCCCGCTCCAGATTGGCATCGATGTATCTGCTTAGCTCCTGCATCTCTTTGGGGGTCATGGAGTACATCTTTGGTTTCGGGAGTTTTGCCCCCGCCACAAATTCTATTGCGCAGTCAGTGGGTCGGTGAGGGGGAAGATAGTTGCAATCATTCCTCACTGAAGACCCCTTCTAGGTCCCGGTATTCTATTGGCACTTGCTGGATGCCTGGGAGCTTGGCCTCGATTGCAGGAACCGCCAGCTCGGGGTGGTCTGGCCTGAGGGCTTTGGCCTCTTTCAGGTGGTCTTTTGGGACTTTGGGGGGTAGCGGCCCAATGCTACCATAGGATTCTTTAATATATAGCTTTATGTGTTGAGGCATCTCAGCTATGGACTTGACATGTACAAACCAGGCTATCACAATAAATCATAATACTTTGAGTTAGACGCTGTTATATTTCAGCATCACGCGTTAGGCGAACAGAGAAATGGTGTTTTACAAGTTAATTAATTCAAACACACTGTGTGAATTAAACTTGCCATAATGTAGATCAGGATTTCTTAACCTTGGCAACTTTAAGATGAGTGGACTTCAACCCCCAGAATTCCCAAGCTGGCATGACTGGTTGGGGAATTCTGGGAATTGAAGTGTACACGACTGAGGTAAATGATACTAGAATGGTATAATTTCTAATATTTTTGGTTTGCTGGAAGGCCATATAGTGAGAAAGATGAACCAACATACACCATCAATGTGCCAAGTTACAGTATGTATCATCCTTTTAAGTGTTTTGCAAATATTTCCTGACGTCAGTCAAAACAATAAGAAATATAAAAGGAAATGCAGAACAGCTAAAATCCATTAGAAGCAACAAGTGAAAATGATGACTCCATCTTCAGAAGCCGGGTTGAAGAGAAAAATGTTGGTTCCTTTCCTGATGGTGGAAAGAAGGAGGCCAACTCCTGAAAAGATGAGTTCCATTGCTTGAAAGGGTTGCAGAAGAAGAAACACCAAGAGCTAATCAAAAATGAAAGTGAGGACACTGGATGGTTCCATGCATTCCACCACCACACCTTGACATGAATAGAATAGGAATAGGAATAGAATGGAATGGAATGGAATGGAAAAGAATAGAATAGGAACAGAATAGGATAGGATAGGATAGGATAGGATAGGATAGGATAGGATAGGACAGGACAGGACAGGACAGGACAGGACAGGACAGGACAGGACAGGACAGGACAGAACAGAACAGAACAGAACAGAACAGAACAGAACAGAACAGAACAGAACAGAACAGAACAGAACAGAACAGAACAGAATAGAATAGAATAGAATAGAATAGAATAGAATAGAATAGAATAGAATAGAATAGAATAGAATTCTTT
>QLTV01001476.1:132207-172367 GCA_003457575.1 Thermophis baileyi
CATCGGCGAAGAGAACGCAGTTGCTTATAATGTGATCACAAAGGTCATTTATATATGGTATGAAGAGTGTTGGTCGTAGAGCGCTGCCTTGAGGGCCACCTCTATTGACAGGTGCAGGATTTGACAGAGAACTATCTATTTTAACCACTTGTTGTCTGTTTGACAGGCACGCAGTTCTCCAATCATGTAGGGGTCCAGAGATGCCATAAGATTTTAGTTTCAGAAGTAGTTTGTCGTGTACCACTAAATCAAAGGCTTTACAAAAGTCTATGTAAATTGCGTCTATTGCTTTACCCTGATCGAGTTGTGTAGTCCATATGTTTTTGCAGTGTAGGAGTTGCAGATTACAGGATAATTTTTTCCTGAAACCAAATTGTTTATTAGAAAGTAGGTTGTTAGTTTCTAGGTGGAGGGTAATGGATTGGTAATGGATCAGCAGAAGTAGCCTGCACTCTAACCACTGCACCACCACGGCTCATTTCATGACTGTTCGAAGTTACGACCAAGAAAGAGTTGGATCCAGGAATGCTGATTGGGGAATTCTGGGAGTCCACCCATCTTAAAACTGCCAAGTTTGAAAAACAACGACCCATTTCATAAAGTCACCTACTCCTGAGAGGGGGAAAATTGTGGCAGAAAATATAGAAAGGAATGGAAAACATCCAGCAGAAGAAAAAAAAATCAGCTGAGGACAGGATACACCGATATAAAAAGTGACAATCCCCTTTTGAATTCCTAGCCAGTTAAACTGAAAAGTGCTAAAACGTTCCCATCATTTGTCATAAACAGCTGCAGGAGCATCACGGGAAATGCCTCAGAAACTCATTTGTCATTGTGTTGACACTCACAATTTTTGGGATATAAAAGGTATTATTTTTCCTCGAAAGTGGAGCAATTTCACCATAGCTGCCCCCAAGGACTTCAGCGCTGCCAAAAACAAATTTTGTGTGTGTGTGTGTGTGTGTGTGTGTGTGTGTTTGTGTGTGTGTGTGTGTAAGTGTGGCTGGTGTTTACAGACTTACTGTGAATTGTGGGTCACGCCCAAACTGACAGCTTAGCAAAGGCAAAGGGACACTTCCCAGAAAGTTAAGGGCACCTTAATAAAATCCAAAAATCTTAGCCTGCTGAGGGACTTTTTAAACCTGCTTTCTGGTAAAATCAAGATTACATCCCCAGCAAAGGGTCTTTCCACAGTAAAATAGCACTCTGCACAGGTCGTCCTTGACTTACACGAACCATTCGTTTAGTGACCGTTCAGAGTTACAACTGCACTGAAAAAAGTGACATGACCGTTTTTCATACTTTGCAGCATCCCCATGGTCACGTGATCAAAACACCAGATGCTTGGCAACTGACTCGTACTTATGACGGTTGCAGTGTCCCAGGGTCATGTGATCATCATTTGCGACCTTCTGTCAAGCAAACTAAGTTAACAACTGCAGTGATTCACTTAACAACTGTGGCAAGAAAGGTCCTAAAATGGGGGAAATCTCATTTAATAACTGTTTCACTTAGCAACAGAAATATTGGGCTCAATTGTGGTTGTACGTTGAGGAGTAACTCTACTGTAGCACCAGACAGCTGTTGTCTGCCGGTCGATGTATTAGCATGGCTGATGGGGTGAAGCCTCTCAAAACCAAATTTTGTTCCCCCCTCTTAAAATCGATTCGTAAAGCAAAGAAGAGCTCTTAACTATGAGCCTTGAAAAGCTGCTTCCTCTGTACTTCATCAATCTTTTTTTAATTTAATTTTAATTGAAGAAAGTTTTTACAGAATAAAAATAAAGGTGATAAATCAAGAAGCAAATAATAAAGAAATTAAAGAGAAATTAAAAATATATATTCAGGAAGTGGCTTCCGATCTCCTTTGTTTCAGTTACACTTGCTTTTGTATTTTATCCTTTATAGTTCTAGAGTGGCTCTCTTCTTTCCATCTTCTCTCCTTTCTAATCATCGAACCCATAAATCACCTCATTCCCCCCCCCCATTTTCAGCAAAAAGCTCATTAAAGGTTTCCACTCACTAATATCGTTATCGTCTTTTCTCTAATCACAAACCAATTTTTTTCTTCTCTGCTAATTCTGTTATCTTCCCCAACAGTTCCTCCTTTGTGGGTATTTCAAAGACTTTTCATCCTTCTTATTTCACTAGTCCTCATTGTGTTTTGTGTATATGCTGTGCCTATTATTTGTTGTGCGCTGAAACATTCTTATCAGTGCATCACCTCCAATATTTTCTTTCAGTCATTAAGGCCAGTTGTAATTTTGGCAATGTTGAAAGTCCTAAATATTTGTGACTTTTTCTACAATTGTATTAAATCAGCTTTCCCTCTTTCCTCCTCTCAATACAGACACACATAAAAAGAAGCAGTGTGATACAGGCAGTCCTTGAGTTATGACTTTAATTGAACCTGGCAATTATGGTCATAAGCAGGAGTCCCCAAACTTGGCAACTTTAAGACTTGTGGATTTCAACTCCCAGAATTCTCCAGCCAGCTATGCTGGAGAATTCTGGGAGTTGAAGTCCACAAGTCTTAAAGTTGCCAAGTTTGAAGATCTCTGGTCATAAGTCTTGGCAGTCATAAATAAATGTGATCGGACCTGATTTTATTACCCTTTTTTTGTGATAGTCATTAAGCAAACACCATGTCATAGTGTGAATGCTGTGACTATTAAATGAACGCCACAATCACTAAGCGATTGCCATGATCATTTAGTGAACAATGAAGTTGTTAAATGAAATGAGGCTATTTTTGCGGGAAACTAACAAATAAATACCAGTTTCTGGGAAAAACATAATAATCTGAAATCGTGTGATTGCAGGGTGCTAAAAACAGCCATAAGTGGGGTCCTGTTGCTAAGCTCCTAAATAAAGTGATATGACCATAAAATGAGGACAAAACCTGGTTCTATGTAGGTTTCTGGGCTCTGTCATAACTTCGGCTGGTCATAGGTTTCCCATGTTGTTCGTTATATAGGTGGTTCTCACCCAGAGGTGGGTTCCTACCGGTTCTAACCGGTTCTTTAGAACCATTAGTAGCTCAGTGATGACATCACGGAGCTGGTTCCATCGGTGTCTCCGTGGGCGCCACCATCAATATTTTTTATTGCTGCGCGCGTGCGGGAAGCGCGCGGGTGCACGGCGCGACCCTGAGCGAACCGGCAGCAAAAAGATCCAGAACCCACCCCTGTTCTCACCTTATGACCACAATTGAGCCCAAAATTTCTGTTGCGAAGCGAGACATTTGTTCAGTGAGTTTGCCCCATTTTACTGCCTTTCTAGCCACAGTTGTTAAGTGACAACTTAACACTGCAAATTGTAAGTGTGAAAAACGGTCATAAGTCACATTTTTCAGTGCCGTTGTAACATTGAACGGTCACTAAACGAACTTTCGTAAGTTGAGGACTACCTGTATTCTCAGTTGAATCCTTGCAGACTTAGAAGCGCTGCAGTAAATGATGGCATCCATGCACTTATTAGGAATGAGGGTCCATGCCACAAATTCACCACGCTCTTAAATTAAAACAGAGATCTTCAAACTTGGCAACTTTAAGACTTGTGGACTTCAACTCTATGAAGTCTATGCTGGCCGCTATGCTGGCTGGAGAATTCTGGGAGTTGAAGTCCACAAGTCTTAAAGTTGCCAAGTTTGGGGACCCCTGAATTAAAACAACAACAGCCTAGGTTGCATTGAAAGAGACAGCCCAGAGTCGCCACTTGGCTGGAAAGCAGAAAATCAGTTATTTTTCTGGCAAATGAACTGTCTCTTTTCACACAGCGGGAGACTAGAAACTCTCTCTGTTTTTTCTCCCAACTGAGTACAAAACAAAAAAATCAAAATGACCAAACAATTCTGTTCAGTCCAATTGGTCATTATTCAGCAAAAAAAGTGCAATTTTTTCCTTGCCTTTCACAGCTCATAGAAATGAACCTAAGTAACAAGAACAAAGTTTATCACAATCAGGAAATCAGGGTAAAAAAAGAAAATCAGGAGAAGAAATATAACAAAATGCCTGGCAGTTTTTTGAAATACAGGTAGTCTTCGACTTACGACCACAATTGAGTCCCAAATTTTTGTTACTAAGTGAGACATTTGTTAAGTGAATTTTGCTCCATTTTAACCATCTTTCTGGCCACCGTTGTTAAGTGACTCACTGCAGTTGTTAAGTTAGTCACATGGTTCTTAAGTGAACCGGGCTTCCCCTTTGATTTTGCTTGTCAGGAGGTCACAAAAGGGGATCACATGACCTCCGGGACACTACAACAGTCATAAATGTGAGTCAGTTCCCAAGCATCTGAATTTTGATATAGGGATGCTGAAATGGTCATAGCTGTGAAAACCGGTCAAAAGTCACTTTTTTCGCTGCTGTTGTAACGTTGAACGGTCACTAAATGAACTGTTGTAAGTCGAGGACTATCTGTATAGATCATGGGGCTTCCTTTCCCCTATAGCCGTGATGGCGAACCTATGACACGCGTGCCACAGGTGGCACGCGGAGCCGTATCAGAGGGCACGCAAGGCGTTGCCCTATGTCAGCTCCAGTGTGCATGCGCACACTGGCCAGCTGATTTTCGGCCTTGGAAAAGGCCATTTTCGCCCTCTGGAGGCTTCAGGAGGCTTCCCTGAAGCCTCCGGAGGGCGAAAAACGGCCCAACGGGCAAACCGGAAGTCTGTTTTTCCGAACTTCCGGTTTGGCCGTTTTTCGCACTCCGGAAGCTTCAGAAAAGCCTGAGGGTGAAAAACAGCCCAAAGGGGGGGGGGCATGCGTGGGGATGCGTGCATGCACAGTGTGGCACGCGTGGTGTGTGTGTGTGCTGGCATGCACGCGTGTTAGCACGCGCGCGCACTCCCATTTTTGGCACGCAAGAAGAAAAAGGTTCGCCATCACTGGGCCTATAGCTTCAGAGAAATCAAAGATTGTCTCACTTCAGAGTTTCCTTTCCATGGGTCAGTTCACTTTTCCCAAAGCTAGGAATTAAATTTAGGAGGAAGAACAATTCTTGACCATTTACATTTTGATTCACGTATGACCCACGCCTGTGCCTGTCTGAGCAGGAGTTGGACGCGATGAAAAAAAAAAAACAACCCACCAAAGGCATCATGTACTTCCTTAATTTTATCGCCCTTACTCACTTCATGTCATGCCAGGAAGCCTTGATTCAGGAAACTAAAATCATGTATTTTTAATGGTCTTTCCTCAAAGTTTGCCAAGGCCTCTGAAATCTATCCCTAGGCAGTTTAGCCTGGAACACTAAAAAAAAAAATTTAGAATAAATTCTCTTCATCTCCCTGAGCTGTGGATTGGCTGACATTTCTTTTTCTTTTTGTCGTTGTGTCCTTTTTTTTTTTTTTTTTTGTGAAACCATAAACACAACTAGGCTTTGTTTATAAAGCGTTAAATACCTTTTTGTCATTTTAACAATCTGTTTCCTTTCTGTTTCGGGACTCGGTGGCCTGCCTTTGTAAATCAGATTATCCACTGATAATAAATATGTCTCCATAATGGGCTCCTTTGCCATATATGACGAGTAAGAAGCTGTGTGCCCAAACAACCATTTTATTTTCATCAATATCTGTCTTTTTTTATGGAAACGTCTCTGAAATTCCCATCGGTCAGGAAGGGCTTTCCTGAACCTGCAGTAAAACCAAATATGAAATTTTATTCCTATTGTAATCCTACAATATTTACCCAGGCGCATATCCCAGGAAATGAAAACAGATCACATAGGTCATAAGCCGTTTTTTGTACAAAATGGTACAAAAATGACCTATGAATGTTTTTCACACTTACAACCGTTTCAACATCCCCGTGGTCATGTGATCAAAATTTGGATGCTTGGCAACTGATTCACGTTTATGATGGTTGCAGTGTCCTGGGGTCATGTGATCCCCATTATGTGACCAGCAGAGTCAACGGGGAAGCCAGATTCACTTAACAGCCGTGTGACTAACATAACAACTGCAGTGATTCGCTTAAGAACTGTGGCCAGAAAGGTGGTAAAACGGAGCAAAATTCATTTTAAAAAAAATGTCTCATTTAGCAACAAAGATTTTCTGGTCCGGGTGACTGAACCAGATTGGATCCTGCAACACTACAATGGCTCTTGACTTAATTGAGAAGAAGACCTAATGGAAGACTAGAACTTGCCAGCCAATGGCTCTAACCACTGTACACCAGACTGATTCTTGGTATATCATTAAAATTATTAAAACGTCTTCCCCAATCGCAGTGCCATTTCATACTATATAAAATGATATAGGGTTTCCTAAGTAGGGGGTTGGACTAGAAGACCTCCAAGGTCCCTTCCGACTCTGTTATTCTATTCTATATGCAAATTAAAGTTAAATATCATTACACATGGCCATGTTTGAAAGATATCTGATGGACATGCCCATCAGGGATTTCTTCATTTGAAATCATCAGAAGATGGCTGTCTCCGTATGGTCTTTCTGGCCAACTCTAGACTCAAGAAGGTCAAACCACGATTATGTTTAATCATCTGTGGTTTGATTTGGAAAAGGAAAAGTATGCTGGGGGGAAAACGTTGACTGTGAACCTCTTAATTTGGAAAAACGTGCCCTGTCCCTCAAGGTGAAGATGTCTCCACTATTTTGATATTGAAAGGCCGTTTTGAGATTCATACAGCAATGGAAGAATCTTTGTACGGAAATTTGTAGGTTTTCCAGTTCTGGAGGTTTTTAAGAAGTTTTTCACTGTCTTCAAGCTTTATCCAAACTACCCGGAGAAGCTGAACTGGCTGAACCAAAGCTCTCCACAAAGTTTTCTAATCAAGCAGGAATTTGTCTCTTCAGAGAATGGATGAAGCAATGAATAATCATGCAATCTTGAGGATTGTATAATTGCTTTTCCTGCAGGATGCAAAGGGATAAGCTAGATGAACTCTGGGTACCCTCTCCTATTGCACCATCCTATGTCCTACACGTGCTTTTTTTCAGGAGGCAACTGGACTTTCTTGTTTTTTTCTTTGAAAGACATTTTGCTTCTCATCCAAGAAGCTTCTTCAGCTCTGACAGGATAAGGGGGAATGGAAGGATTTATATTCCTTGCAGAATCTATATTCTATATATTTATATTCCTTCCATTCCCCACTATCCTGTCAAAGCTGAAGAAACTTCTTGGATGAGAAGCAAAAGGTCTTCAAAAGAAAAAAAAACAAGGAAGTCCAGTTGCCTCCTGAAAAAAAAGCACCTTTGGGACAACCCTGACTGGAATGACTAAGAATCTCTACAGACTTTCACCAACCTACGATTCTATCATCCATGAGATATGAACACAAGAAATTCAGGCACGCAATAAAGAAAGCAGAGGAAGAGTTTTAAGCATAGGGCAAAGAATAGGAAGACTAACAATTAAAACATTATTTAAACATACCGAGAATAAGAAGGCCAAACAGGGCGTTGGTTGGACTGTTAAGATAAGAGGATTTTTTAAAATGTGTGTAGGAAGGATAAGGAAATTTTAAGGAAGGATGATGAGTTGTTTGCGTGTTTTCATGCTGGAGGATGTTACAGAACTGCTTGTAGGGCCTTTTTCAAGTTCCAAAGAAATGCGGTTTTATTATGCCTGTCAAGATCTCAGCTTTGGCACCTTTTAGCTGTTATTCAAACCCAAATAACCAGGACCAAATACATGTTTTATGCACTCGGATGCGTACAAGTTTAGGTGGGGACAGGACAAGCTTGTCCTGTACATTCTCCCATGCATTTTATGAATTCCTTGCGGCTTCTTTAAAAACAGGGCAGCGAAATTCAGCGTGTTTTCTCGCTAATGATCAAGGGGTCTTGTGCCAGGAAGTTTTTTCAAAATTTGGAATGGAGCCTAAACCCACACAAAGACAGACGAACACCCTCTCGTGTTTTAAAGCTTTGGGGGTAAAAAAGAGCCTCTCCTTCAAACATTGCAAGAAGCAGCTTTCAAAAAATTTGGCCCAAATCCAGGACTCCGTTAACAGCATGTTTGTCAAGGGTTATCATTTTTAGCCAGACGCTTGTTCTTTTTCAGACGGCATTGAGCTGTTTTAATTTTTATGACCTGGTTTCGGACCGGTAATAAATTATTCACTGCTTCATCCCTTCTGTGAAGAGACAAATTCTTGAGGTTCCTGCTTGATTAGGAAAAATTCGTGGAGAGTTTTCGTTTAGCCAATTCAGCTTCTCCGGGAAGTTTTGATAAAGATTGAAGACAGTGAAAGGAAAAACAATAGATTTTTGCAGGCTCCATATTTGGAGTTGAAGAACGAGGATCAAATGAGATTTGGATGCAACCATGAGAAGGTTCCAGGGGTGGGCTTCAAAAATTTAGCAAGGGGTTCTCTGCCTGGTTGCTGGGTGGGCGTGGCCATGGTGGGAGTGGCCTAGTCAGCGTCCTGCACCACGGCCGGGTTGGGGGGGGCATTTTTGCCCTCCCCGGGCTCCGGAGGCTTTCCTCGAGCCTCTGGGAGGACGAAAACGGCCTCCCCAGGCTCCGGAGGCCCTCCTTCCTGAACTTCCGGTAGGCCTGTTTTTTGCCCTCCCCAAGCCTCCGTGTGCGCCCTGCACTTACCTGCATCCAAAACGGGCCATGTGGGGACTCCTGGGAGGGGGGGGCAGGGCCAGCCAGGAGTGGGATTTGGGGGTTCTCCGAACTGCACAGAATCTTAGCTAGAGGTTCTCCCGAACCCCTGCGAACCCCCAGCAGCCCACCCCTGCAAGGTTCTAGTCCACAATGCTGTTGCAGTGGAGATTTCTAAATTATATCAGCAATGAAATCTCTGTATCTAGAGGTAGCATATATAGGTAGTCCTCAACTTACAATGGTTGCTTAGTGACCATTTGAACTTCCAATGGATACCCTGAAAGGTACCTATGACCCAGTTCCAAAGGCCACCCCCTCAGTCATGTCATTGTATTTGGGGCACTCAGAAACTGGCCTTGATGTCTGTGATTTATATTTTGGCTAAAAAAAAATGGCACTTACTTCTGGTTTCCAACAAAAACACCCCATAGTGAATGATGGGGTGTTTTTTGTGATGGGGTGTTTTGCTTAATGACCATGGATTCATTTAACAATCACTGCGTTCACTTAACATCCTGCTGAGAAAAAAGGCCATAAACACAGGTTCAGTTACCTCGCCACCAGTTCGCTTCCTCCCGCACCACGTGGCTGCGCCCACATTACGTGCTGCGTGGCCGCTTCACGCAGGCGTGGGCACGCTTCGTGCGGGTGCGCATGCGCAGTGCCGAAAACTCAGCTTCTGCGCAGAAGCAAAAACCAACAAAAAATAGCAAAAAAAAAAAAGCAAAAAACAAGATGGTGGCGTCCACGGACCGGCACCAACAGAACCGGCTCCGTGATGTCACCACCGGTTTACTACCGGTTCTATAGGACCAGTCCAAACCGGGAGGAACTCACCTCTGGGTTCAGTCATCTGGGTGACACATTTATGACCGTCGTGACTTATAAGCATAATGTGCAGGCCGCCTTATGGTCATAAGTCGGGGACTACCTGTATTTATAAATTGGGGATGACCAGATTAATTGATTATGTGTCATCCAGTTGTTTTCAACTCCTGGCAGTCCCATAAATAGATCCCACCCCCATGATGACCTACTCCTATCTTGCTCTTTCTGGTTTCTCAACAGATACTTCACCGATTTTTGTTCGCTTAACAACCAAAGCAAAAAAAAAAAAAAAAAAAAATCGGAAAACCAAAACAGTCGTCTGTCACATGTTGACTCACTTCACAAGTATCATGACTTACGATCATAATAGGCAGGCTCCATGATCGTCAAAAATCGAAGATCTGTACTTAAAAGGCTGAGGAATCTTAACCTGGTTCTTCAGCACTTCCAGCAGTGTTGCCATTGCCACTATAGCCGAGTCCATCCACCTCATTCCTGGTGATCTTCTCTTTCCTTCCGTCTTTCCCGCCATTATGGACTTTTCAAGAGATCTGGGCAATTGATTGATTATTGGCCATCATCTTGGTGTCAAGTCTTGGATAGCCCAGTGTTCTGCCCCCAGCGACGAGCCACCAATAATACGCACACACAAACTGCCAAACACTGTTCTTTTACTAAGAAGAAAGATCTCCTAATAATTTCTTAGGAGTCGGGGAACACAAAATAAAGGCAGAATAGTCTTTTTTTTTCAAAGCTCCAGCTTGTTAATATGTAATCTTAACAGCTGGCCGGAGTCCAATAGATAAAGGAGCAGCTCTTACTGTCTCTGGCAAAACTCCCAGAACTTGGAATGCAAGAAACAAGACCAACAAGTACACAAGCAGACTGGAGTCACAAAGTTCAAGAGGGATATCAAAAGGTTGTTTCCTGCAACAAGGCTCAGCTTGGTCAGGGCTTAAATAGTCTAAGAGTGTGGCCACTTAGCCTGCAGCTCTACTCTTGAGGAGACCTCCTCCTGAGTAGCCACTCTTGCCTTCTAGCAGCCCTGCGTGCCCGAGCATTGAGAAGAAGAGGCTCCTCCTCTTCTTCTTCGGCCCTGATGGGCTCCTCAGGAGGTACAGAAGGCCTTAGTTGACTCTCAGCCTCCTCGCTCTCTGACTCGGGTGCCAGGTACACAGGCCGATGGTACCATGCCACAACCGCCTTATCGTCCTCGGGATCCATGAGTACCGGCACGGGACGCTGGCGGGCCACAACAGCCCAGGTAGACCTTCTACAGGCTGACCTGTCCCCAATCTGGCCCTGCAGGCTTTCCAATCATGGACGCATCACCACTGTAACTGAGTCTGTCCATCTTACTCCTCTTCTTCTCATTCCTTCCATCGTTTCCACCATTGTGGTCCTCCTCAGAGTCCTAAGTCTTTGCGTTGAATGATTACCTGCCATCCAATGTGTGATGAGTCCAACGTAGATCGAACATCCACATGACTATCTGTCTTCGTCCTTCGAGACTTCCAATGATGCACTCACTGCCACCGTAACCGAGTCTGGTTGTCCTCTTCTGCTGGTTTTCCTCTTCTCCTCTTTCTTTCCATCTTTCCCAGCATTATGGACTTCTTAAGGGATCTGGTTTTTTTCCTGATTGATGGATTGATGAGTTCTGCTGCAGACTGAGTTGGAAGGGTCCTTGGAGGTCGTCTAGTCCAACCCCCTGCTCAAGCAGGAAATCCTATACCCTTCTGGACAAATGGCTGTCCAGTCTCTACTTGAAAACCTCCAGTGATGGAGCACCAAACACCATGACATCGAACTGAGGTTTACTTTCTAATTCCTGCACGCAGTGTAAATTGTTTTCTATGTTTGCAGTTCCCTGGTAATCTTTTTTTTTTAATCACAAAGTATATAAAAACAGCTGCTACTACATAGGGTGTCCGTTTAAACAGATGCCAATGGGAACATCCTCTTCCAGTGTGTATAGCAAACAGGAACTTGGTATTGTGTTTAGCGACAGGAGGAGGATTGTTCTCGTACGGTGAATTGGCCTTGGCCCTAACCTAGACAATACATATAACAGAGCAATTATAATATAGACTGATTCACATTATTAACTCAGAAAACAGACTGAGAAAGAGGAGCCATCATTTGGTGGCGTGAAAACCTTTGCAAAGGTTTGTTCTGATGATGCAACCAAACAGGAGCTCAAAAGTGTGCAAGAATGATTTTAGAGATCAGTCACGCCAATAGTGCTGAGGATCGCCGAGTTTTCAATTCAATCTTTGAAATTTAACAGAGCAACAGAGTTGGAAGGGACCTCGGAGGTCTTCTAGTCCAACCCCCATCCCATCAATTCTTGAAAAGTTCCAGTGTTTTGAGATTTGATTCAACAGTTGATTCAGTCAACGTGCTCACATTGAAGTGGATTTGTGAAAAGCAGCTGTGCATTGCAGATGCAAACTAGATAGCAAGAGGTTTCTGATTGTGCAAGCTGTTGGCCAGTGGAACAGACTGCCACATCACATGAAAGAGGATTAGTGGCTGGAGGACTTCACAACGAGACTGGAAAGTCCTCTGTTCGAAGGGCTCTAACCTAAGTTTACTCCATCATGCTGTTTTCTGCTACAGGTACCGGTAGTTCACTTAACGTGGTTGTTAAACGAATCTGGCTTCCCGGCTGACTTTGCTTGTCAGAAAGTCACAAAAGGTGATTACATAACCCCAGGTCATTAATTGAGTCAGTTGTCAACTGTCTGAATTTTGATCATATGATCATGGGAATTCTGCAATGGTTGTTAAGTGTGAAAAACGGTCATATCATTTTTTCCAGTGAAAAACTTGATAAAACTTTGCCGCGGTAAACTTGAACGGTCACTAAATGAACTGTTGTAAGTCGAGGACTATCTGTACCACTCTATAATCCTTGGTAAGACCACACTTGAAATACTGCATCCAATTTTGGTCATCACGATATAAAAGAGATATTGAGACTCTGGGAAGAGTGCAGAGAAGAGCCACAAAGATAATTAGGCGACCGGAGGCTAAAACATACAAAGAAGGCTTGCAGGAATTGGGGATGTCTAGTCTGATGAAAAGAAGGACGAGGGGTGACATGATAGCAGTGTTCCAGTATCTCAGGGGATGCCACAAAGAAGAAGGAGTCAAGCTATTCTCCAAAGCACCTGAAGGCAGGACAAGAAGCAACGGATGGAAACTCATCAAGGAGAGAAGCAACCTGGAATTAAGGAGAAACTTCCTGGCAGTGAGAACAATTAATCAGTGGAACTCCTTGCCACCAGAAGTTGTGAATGCTCCAACACTGGAGGCTTTTAAGAAGAGACTGGATGGCCACTTGTCTGGAATGATATAGGGCAGTGATGGCGAACCTTTTTGGCACCGAGTGCCCAAACCGGAACGCACGCGCACCGGAGCGCAGGAAACCCGAAGACCAGCTGTCGGGCGCGCGCATGCGCACCGGCCAGCTGGTCTTCAGATTTCCAGCACACACGAAGATCAGCTGGCCGGCGTGCATGCGCGCACCGGAAACCAGAAGAGCAGCTGGCGATGGCACACGTGCCCACAGAGAGGGCTCTGCGTGCCACCTCTGGCACCAATGTTCCCTCTGACATTGGAAATCGTTGCGCGGCAGTTGGAAACTGCCGTGCGGCGATTTCCTGTCAGGTGCGCGGCCGCGCAGCCACGCAGCTTAGAGGGAACATTGTCTGGCACGCGTGCCATAGGTTCACCATCATGGATATACGGTCTCATACTTGAGCAGGGGGTTGGACTAGAAGACCTCCAAGTTCCCTTCCAACTCTGTTATTCTGTAAATTTTGTGGGCATTTGAGAGAACGGTTTTGTCAGACCAGTAATCCAAATAGCGTTTTTCAAACAGGATTTTCCTAAACAGGCAAAAGTTCTCTGTTGTGATTTATGAATCAACTCTAGAAATAGCCTGAAAATGCTTTCTCTGGACAACCTGTCAGCCTAAAACTGGGCTGGATGGATTTTACTTTCAGAAAATCTCAGCCTTCAGAATTTTGGGGGAGCCCAGGGTGTGTTTTGTGTCAAAACAGTCAAGATGGCAGCCATGAAGCCCCTCCCCTTTTCCCCTGAGCTTCAATTGTGCAGGTGTATCAGCCATCTTGACTTTTTTGACCTCGCTCCCCTCTACAGCCATCCCTAATCGGGTTTGGGATTTGTTTTGTGTGTGTTCTGGTTTCCTGAAAAAAAAAAGAGAGAGAGAGAAGAGAAAAGGTCCATTTTTTTTTCATATTAAGCCTTCTTTTTTTATTTACACATAATATTCCCTACATTCGTTTTAAGTCTACAATAATGGGGGAAAGGAAGATCCAGGAAGCACCACTTACATTATACACAACAGTCTTGCAATCTTTTTTAATGCACTCGTGGCAGCTGGTGGGGGGGGGAAGAATTTTAATCTTACTGAGATAAGAAGTTCAAGACCAAATCTGACTGGAAAAAATGCAGAGGCAGCCCTACTGCGGTTCTGAAACTTGAGGCACAGAAAGGAGCATATAATTTAGTTTTTTTCCTATCTTGTCCCTTCTTAAAATCAAGGGTGGCTCCACGAAATTACTTTCCTTTCCCTGAAAAGTGCCTCTCACACCTACTGAGCCAAGGAAAGAATTTACCAATTTTTCTCTTTGAGCATTTTATTCCTACAGCCAGCGAGAGGATTATAACTTTGCTTCTGTAATAAAAACAGAATCACTTTTATGCCAAATTAGGCCTCCAACCGCACGCCCCAAAATTCCCAGCATTTATTCAGACTATCAGTTGATTTATCTGTGAAATATGTCAACATTTGCATGGTGACGAAGGAAAATTGGTAGTTTATGGCATAATCCCGTTATCAACTTCATCACTACAGTAAAGTTGGGGCATAGATTATCCTGGATAGTGTTTCTCAACCTTGGGAACTTTTAAGATGGGCGGACTTCAGCTCCCAGAATTCCCCAGTCAGCATGAATCAACTTCAGTATTTGAACTGGTGAATTCTGGGAGTTGAAGTCCACACATCTTAAAGTTCTCATGGTTGAGAAACACTGCCTAAATAGTGCAAATTCATGTACAGAGAGCAACTCCGGTATCATCTATTCAAATAGAAACCACTGTTTCTCCACTGAGATAAAATAATAAATAGACCGCAGAACTGTCTTGGCAAACTACATTTTGAGCCTAAAAAGGCAAGCTTCGGTTACAGAAATTAAAAGAAGAGATGGCCCTACCGGTTTAGTTCTCTAGTAGCCGAGAGTTCCAAGGACTGAATTAAAAATAGATGACAATTCAATTATTTTTTTTAAAAAATTAAAAGAAAGAAAAGAATCGGCAGTGATGTTTTTTGTTCCAATCTATTTTGGGCTACCCAAAAGAAATGTCCTTGGGAACCAGAGCTTAATTGCTCTTTTTTTTTTTGTTTAATTTCGGCTTCCTAGCTTTAAAATGGACACAGAGATTGTTGTCATCGCTCGTTTTTTTTTTAAACAAGAAAGGGGGGCTGCCATCCGTATTGTTCAACCAATATAATCACAGGATGTGGCAAGGATTCAGCAATGGAATTTGATGGGATGTCGACAGATTTACTGCTCTTTTTTTTTTCTTGGTTCGGGGTGACCTTCTCATTTCCAAACATTGGAGGCTCGAAGGAGAAGTCAAGCCACCTTCTTAGAAGCCGCAGGGAGGGGTACGAGGAGTCCACGATGAAGGTCCTTTGGTGGGTTTGCATCTGATCAGGCCGTGGACGAGAAACGCCCGGGTTCCCTCTGGGGGTGAAGCCTGGTTTTGTTGGAAGAAGTCGGTCACAAGATGGGGTCTGTGCCATTCCAGATGACCATGGCCCCCTTCCACCTGAAAGACCCAAAGAGGCAGAGATTCATTTTGGTGGTGTCCCAAAAGCTATTCACCTGGAACAATTCCTGTAAAGCTAGACTCAAGAAATGCTTAAAACGGGCAGGAGTTTGTAAGAGGCTGCTGGTTTTAGTCAAGAAGTAGAAGGGAGATATGGGTAGTCCTTGATTTACGACCACAATTGAGCCCAAAATGTATGCCGTTAAGCGAGACAGTTGTTAAGTGAGCTTTGCCCTGTTTTACAACCTTTCTTGCCACAGTGATTAAGTGAATCATTGTAATTGTTAAGTTAGAAGCACGGTGGTTAAGCGGATCTGGCTTCCCCGTTGACTTTGCTCATCAGGTGGTCACAAAATGGGACCACATGACCCTGGGACTCTGCAACCGTCATAAAGATGAGTCAGTTGCCAAGCGTCTGAATTTTGATCACGTGATCATGGGGATGCTGCGATGGTCGTAAATGTGAAAAACGGTCATACGTCACTTTTTCCAGTGCCGTTGTAACTTCTAACAGTCCCTAAATGAACTGTTGTAGGTCGAGAACTACCTGCATACTGTGATATCATTTAAAAAAAAACAACACCAGGAAAATCACCCAGTTATGGGGGAGGGTTGTGTGCCCCACAGGCTGTTTCTTGTGGGCAGCGATTCTTGGACTGCCTATGGGACTCCCTGCCACTCTGTCATCCCACAGTCACTCCAAGAAGTGCAACAAAAGAGATGCACCCCCTAAATGAGCCCTCACATACAGGTAGTCCTCGACTTATGACGATCGCTTAGCGACTGTTCCAATGCACCCACCTGCAGGCTAGAGACATGGATTTGAAGTTCCGACCATCAGGATCTCCCTTGTGGTCACATGACCGAACCATGCGCGCTCAGCACTCAGACCGTCCCTTAGAGGCGTCTGCAGCATCCCGCAGTCACATTTTACGACAGTTTTACCAAAAACCAGCATTTATTCCCAGTTTTCAGCAAAACGAGTAAACAACTGGTTCGCTTAACAACCGTGGCATTTGCTTTACAAATGCATCATTCACTTAGCGACCGTTGCAAAAAACATCATATAGATGGGCCGGTCTCTGTTTCCTGACCACCACGACTTACGACCCTGATGGGCAGTTTCCGTTACAGTCATAAATCGAGGACTACCTGTAATTTTCAAAACACACACACACACACACACACACACACACACACACACAGAGGATGTTTCTTCTGAGCAAGGAAAGATCCTTCCAAGGTTTGTTCTTTGGACGAAAACACGCGATATAAATCTATTAAAGAATCAAAGCCAAAAGTGTATGTGTATATATAGATATAGATATAGATATAGATATGTGTGTGTGTGTGTGTGTTACATATTTTTACTGATAAATACATAAATAAACAGAAAAAAACATATATATATCCTTGTCCCTGGAACAAAGCCGATAGGGAGGAGAATCCTGTGGGTCAAGAGATTAACCATTTGCCTAACAAAGCAAACTGCCCAGGTTCAAATCCCAGTAAAAAAGGGGTGTGGCTAGCTGATGAGAGCTAAATAGCTTGAAATAGATCTATACTAGTCTCCCTTTATTTATGTATTTATCAGTAAAAATATGTAACATATAAAAACGGACTGTCGTTGTAAGTAACTGCCAACAGCCCAGCTTCTGTGTCTCGGACCAGGGACAATAAGACTTAGTCGGCCATCTCCTAATTGGCGCCCTCCGCCTGCAGGATGGAGGCTCCTAACAGCCCCGACTGACTGTTCTCTTAACAAGCCCACCATTCATGCTTATTTATGGCCCCAGCTTCAAGCAGAGCCAAATTGACTAACGCTATTGAAATCTTTCTTGGGAAGCAGAGAAAGAGGCAGAAAGTGGGGCAGGAGAACCCAGCTTTCTGGAACAATATTGCTCGCCACCTTAACTGAACCCTAGAGATCCTCTGAAGATACAGCGGCATCGAATTCAGCTGCAGTGATTTTCCCCTCCCCGCTTGGTCACTTCTAATTTTAAAAAGTCATAGAAAGCTGCATAAAGTTCAGGTCTCTGCCTGAACCCTCACAACTGTTGTAGGAGACGCTGTACACGGTTATCGTGTTTGTATCAGACGGTGATTTATTTCTCCTGGAAAAACAGGACCCTTATTCTTTGGGCGAATAGAAGGAATGCAGAAATAATTTAGTTCCCCTGGCACAGATGGTTTCTTTTTTTTAACTAAAGCCAAAACATATCAGCCTTATAAAGCATGCCATTCTTGGTCTTTATAAAAAATAATAATAATAATAATAATAACAACTTTATTAGAATTTTAAAGCGAAAAGTAAAAAACGAATAAGAACAAATGCTGAGAATGAAAAGGAAAGAAGAAAAGAATAAAGGTTCAGAAATCAAAGAGAAAGGGAATATTAAAAAAAAAATGATTGTCTGATTGTCTTTTGGAGAAACCAGTGGAACAGAAGTTGCCTTCAGAAGTTGTGGGAGCTTCGTCACTGGAAGCTTTCAAGAGACTGGACTGCCATCTGTCAGAAATGGTGTAGGGTCTCCTGCTTGGGCAGAGGGGTTGGACTAGACGACCTACAAGGTCCCTTCCAACTCTGTTAATCTGATCTGATCTTTTACAGCAGCCATAAGTATAAATGTAAATTTATGCAAATCTAACTTTGTGGTTACAACACTATTTCTTTTCTACAATCTCTTTTTTTTTTCCTAATCATGGAAACCATATATAATTTCACTTTTTTTCTATTTCGTGCAAAAAAATCAATAAGTCAGCATGCATGGACTTCAACTCCCAGAATTCCCCAGCCAGAATGTGTGAACATCAATCTCAAAACTGATCCTTTTAACTCCCAAAATTCCCTGGGCAACATATGTGGACTTCAACACCCAGAATTCTCCAGTGCTCTCGAAATTCCCTAGCAAGCATATTTGGACTTTGATTCCCAGAATTCCCCAAAAGTTACCTGAAGGGAGAGGAAAAAAAATACACAAAGTGTAATTTATCTGGTTTTATCAAATGCTGCTCAGCCATCAAATATATTTTTATTTCTCCCTTTAGGCCTGTCAACCTTGGTGGGAAGTTTTATGGAAGATAACATTTATTGTCCCTGGAAACAAATCTTTGCATTGCAGAGATTTGAATTCAAGCAGGGTGGATAAAAAACGGATTTGTTTGATTTAAGTTCGGATTTTTTTTATTTTTATCAATTTTATTTTAATAAAATGCTTTTTGAGTAAAAATCTATCTAAAGATAGATTATTAAGATACATTAATAATTTAGTTTATTCAGCATGAAATGGAGCTTGGTTATGTAGCATGAGGCTGTATATTCTGTAATATTTACATTTTTGGTAAACTCATTCAATGAATCCAAGCTCTGCAAGCTAAGATAACATGCACTGCATTGATGCATTCACACAATTTCACAGTGACCATGAGATAAATCATAAAACAAAGTTCAGGAATATTCCTTTATCCCATTGCTTTGCAAATCTATGTACACTACAAACTCTATGATTGTTGGAAGAGAAACGCATCTGCACCACCAGGCTCTAAGTGTGAAGGAAGAAGGGCAACCAGTAAAAATGAAAGTGAAACCTTCTAAGCAGCTTATAAATATAATATTAAAGAGCATAATATTAAAGAGTCATTTCAGATCCATCATGGCAGCACCTGTTAGCGGGCATCCACTCACCTGCTGCCTGCCACGTTTGTGTCACTGCCGCATCACCAGCCGTCCCATTAAAGTGAATGGGACTGTCGGTGAGTCAACAGCGGGTCAGAGGAGGAGCCGCTGCGGGACAGAGATGACAGTTGCTCTTTAAAAATTATGATTTAAATCGAGTTGATTTAAATCAAGCCTTTTTACTAGTGATTTAAATCATGATTTAAATCAACTCGATTTAAATCAAATCCACCCTGAATTCAAGCAAGATAAATGCTAACAGAGGCAGGTCTTCATTTTGGGGGCTGGCGCTTTTCGAATCCAAGATTGAGAAAAATAAACAACAAACATAAGTAGCTCTTTCTGGATAGGGTAGAGTTAACCCAAGTTATTTCCTCCACTGGAGACAGAAAACAAGGAAGGATTAAGAGGACAAGACGAGACTTCCTTCGGGCAACGAAATGTATTTTCCCGATCAAAAAAAAAAAGATCAAGGAAACCCACATTCCATTCTCTCTTCGATCTTAATTCAACTTCTTAAGCATATCAACTTCTTAAGCATATTTTGGAGACTTGAATTAACGGGGCAGCCAAGGACCTTAAGCCAAGCAGCCTTAAAGGAATTTGAAGGTGCTAATGACCTCGCAATGGTGAGACGGAGCCCAGGGGAAATATTTCTAAAAGGTTATCATTCACAAGGAGATCAAAAATTAAAGTTTCCCCAGGCCGGGTGCGCAGACATTCCAAGTACCGTTGTGAAAGAAAAACAGTCCTGTATTTTTTTTTATTTTATTTTTTAAATCCATTCTGCAATCTACAAGCTCCGGAGACCGTTATGAAATTTATTATATTTTTTCCCCACTAAATCAGCCGTGACTGCTAAACGCCCCAGCAATTTTTTTTCCCCTCTTTCCCTTGTAGGATTTTAAATAATAATAAAAAAAATCGTCAGGAAATAATTGGCAATAGAGGTGATTGGAGCCATGCAGCTTCTCAGTTGCCATAGAAGCCAATTTTTTTTATTATTATTTTAGCTTAAAGGGTCTGCTTTATATATCTTTAATGTATATGGGGATTTAGAATGAAGGAAAAAGATCTATTTATCTGCACCCACGTTTGCAAGGGAGGGGGGGGCGGCCTGGAAAGCAAGAAGGGACTTGTGATTGTGTGACCTACATCGATGCTGTGCGCTGGTACAAAGGGACACGGCTTCAACTGAATAGATGCAACAGTATGGTAATTGTATAGTAGTAGACTACAGAACAGAACGGAACGGAGCAGAACAGTAAGGGCATAGAAACCACATTGCATTTATTAATTGCCCAAAGGTACGTGACTTTTGAAAGAAAGGAAAAAAGAAATACAGATAGTCCTCGACTTACGACCACAATTGAGCCTAAAATTTCTGTTGCTAAATGAGACATTTGTTAAATGAATTTTACGACCTTAATAAATGAACTGTTGTAAGTCAAGGACTACCTATAGTAGACTACAGAACAGAACAGAAATTCTGCATAAGGGCATGTCATCCACATTGGAATACACACACACACACACACACATAATGAAATTACTCAAGCAAAGAACAAAGAAGAGTGTTGTGGCCCGCCAGCGGCCAGCAGAGCTGACAGCAGATTCAGACAGTGAGGAGGTTGGGGAGGAACATGGGCCAGTCCTGGAGTCTGGGGAAGGCTCTGACGAGGGCTCTGCGTCAAAGGCAGAGATGGGAGCAGGGCCATCTGTCAGTTATCAGTTGCCTTTGGAGGCAGACATTAGTGAGGCAGACGAACAGCTGGAGCCTGTTCCAGTGTGCGCATGCGCAGAGTTGCCAGAGGAAGGGAACAGCTGAGGAACAAGGGTCGACTTGGGAGTAAGGCCACAGGTGGACGATGAATGGCCCCTCCCATAGGGAATAAAAGAGGAGCGAAAGGGGAAGGGAGTTTGCAGGAGACAATTAGTTCATTTGGGCGAAGATCTGTTCCTGCATTCTTGCCAAGTATTGTCTGTTACAATGTGGAGTCTGAAAGGTATTGGCTTGGCAGCTCTCCAAGCCTAATAAAGGTCTGTAATTGGGAAATATCTTGAAAAACTGGGACTGGAGGCTAAAACATACGATGAACGATTGAGGGAACTAACATGTCTACTCTAACTAAGAGAAGGACTAGGAGGGACACAATAGCAGTGTTCCAATATTTGTCACAAAGAAGAGGGAGTCAAGCTATTCTCCAAAGCACTTAAGGGCAGGACAAGAAGCAATGGATGGAAACTTATCGAGGAGAGAAGCAACTTAGAAATAAGGAGGAATTTCCTGTCAGTTAGAACAATCAATCAGTGGAACAGCTTGCCTCCAGAAGTTGTGGATGCTCCATCACTGGAGATTTTTAAGAAGAGATTGGACAGCCGTTTGTCTGATATTGGTATCGGGCCTCCTGCTTGAGCAGGGGGCTGGGCTAGAAGACCTCCAAGGTCCCTTCCAACTCAAGCTAAACCAGGGGGTGGGGCTGGCACTTACTTTGTCCGAATGCAATGCTCCAAAGGGGAAACGAGATCATTCTCTGGGTTTTCCACATAAAGCTGTGAGGTGTCTGTGGAGGAAAAAAAGGTCAGCATTCATTGTCATCAATTAATGATCCCATTTCGGCCCATCTGCCGACAGCGGCATGGAGACGGACGGCGGAATTCACTGCTGCTCATTTAGAGGAAACAAGGGCGGCGACTGGAATATCAGCGGTTATGAATCTGGATAGATATACAGGCAATCCTCGACTTAACAACAGCTCATTTAGTGACCGTTCAAAGTTACAACGGCACTGAAAAAAGCCACTTATGACCATTTTTCACACTTACGACCGTTGCAGCATCCCCATGGACACCACGATTAAAATTCAGACAGCTTGGCAACTGACTTGTATTTATGACGGTTGCAAGTGTCCGGGGTGTGTGTGTCATGTGATCCCCTTTTGCGACCTTCTGACAAGCAAAGCCAATGGGGGAAGCCAGATTCGCTTAACAACCATGTGACTAACTTCACAACTGCAGTGATTCACTTAACACGCGTGGCAAGAAAAGTCTTAAAATGGGGGAAAAACTCACTCGACAATCGTCTCACTTAGCAACATAAATGTTGGGCTCAATCGTGGTCGTAAGTCGAGGACCACCTGTGCATCTCAATAAGCTTCTGGAATGGACCTGGGCTTGAGCACCAACAGGGACGGATGCTTCCATCTAGATTTCAACACCTTTGACGGTCCCTTCTGATTTTATTTTCTTGGGCTCCAAGATCACTGCAGTCATGAAATTAAAAGACACTTGCTCTTTTAATTTGGATGGAGAAGGCTCTTGAGAGACCCTTGGACTTCAAGGAGACCCAATCAGTCCATGTCCCAAAGGTGCTTTTTTTTTCAGGAGGCAAGTGGACTTTCTGGTTTTTTCTTTTGAAGACGTTTCGCTTCTCATCCAAGAAGCTTCTTCAGCTCTGGCTGGATGGTGGGGAACGGAAGGATTTATACTCCTTGCAGACAGCTGGCCATAAATCCTTCCGTTCCCCGCCATCTGGTCAGAGCTGAAGAAGCTTCTTGGGTGAGAAGCGAAACATCTTTAAAGAAAAACAAAGAAAGTCCAGTTGCCTCTTGAAAAAAAAGCACCTTTGGGACAACCGTGACCTGGATGCCTTGAGAATCTCCACAGACTTTTAGCTATGCACTTTGGGATGAACGCCCTCGAACGGTTTGGGAGCATGAACGGATTTCCAGAAAATTTGCACGCTTACAGGAACCCTTTCAGCAGTTCCAAGAAGGCTCCACACCCATTTGCACCACTCAGGTGGACCCTGAAGACACAGATAAACCTCCAGGTGGCCTCAATGACTCTCTAAAAGAACGCAAAAGAACCAGCTGTCTGCAAGGAGTATAAATCCTTCCATTCCCCACCATCCGGCCAGAGCTGAAGAAGCGAAACGTCTTCAAAGAAAAACAAGACAGTCCAGTTGCCTCTTGAAAAAAAAGCACCTTTGGGACAACCATGACCTGGATGACTGAGAATCTCCATAGACCAGGGGTGTCAAACTCAAGACCCGGGGGCAGGATCCAGCCTGCAGGGTGCTTAGATCTGGCCCGCGGGGCTGCCCTGGAAACAGCGAAGGACTGGCCCATGGTTGCCTCTGCCAGTAAAAACGGAGCTCGGGAGGGCCGCGCACGGCCCTCCCGAGCTCCATTTTCGCTGGCAGAGGGTTGCAGGAGGCCGTCGCAGCCGAAAACGGAGCTTGGGAGCCCATTTTCTCTGGCAGAGCGCTCGGGCCACCACAGGCATGAGTGACGTCGAGCTGGCCACACCCACCCCGGCCACGCCCATCCCAGCTCCCCAAGGTCAAACACAACCTTGATGCAGCCCTCAATGAAATTGAGTTTGACACCCCTGCCATAGACAATCAGCCAATGCTGAAGGAAACCAACCCTGGCTGGAAGGAGAGATCCTGAACCTGAACCTCAAATATTTTGGTCACCAAATGGAAAAAAAGAGAGGATTCCTTGGAGAAGACCCAGAGGTTGGGAAAGATGGAAGGCAAAAGGAGAAGGGGACGGCAGAGGGTTGAGATGGTTAGATAGTGTCATCAACGCAAGGAACACGAATTTGGGCAGAGTCTGGGAGACAGTGGAGGACACTGGCGTGTCCTGGCGTGAAAAAATGGTCGTAAGTCACCTTTTTCATAAGACACTTTTTCAGCGTCGTCGTAACTTTTAATGGTCACCAAACGGACTGTTGTAAGTCGAGGACTACCTGTAGTCTGTCGTAACTTTGAACAGTCACTAAGCGGTTATTATTAAGTGAGGACTTCCTGTACTTTTCGTTACTTCAGCTGCTCTGTCTCTCCCCTCCTCCCTCCCGTCTCCCTCCAATCCTCGGGGTTGTGCATAACCGAAGGCTGAGTTTGGCCAAGAAAGCATCTTTTGAAGACCAAGATGGATGCAACTTCTGGGCCGAAGGTTGCCCCAGGAAGAACGAGAGCGAATTGCAGCAGCAAAATAGCAAATTCCACCCCGTTTCTTTCAAAACAAGTTATGCACCCCCCACCCCCCACCCCGGTCTACCAGGAGGTTGGGGAGAAAACAGACGGCATGGTTAGATCTGTGGGCGTCCTTGGAAAACAAAAATTTCAAGCTGCCAAGGATGACAACAGGCTAACGCGGGGCGCAAGGAAGACGGAAATGTCAGCCTCCTGAGCTCTGCAATTACACCGCGGAGGTGAGAAATAAACAGGAGGGCAGGGAGAAAAACAAGGCTACCTGACCGCAGAACAACAGAGGGAAACGGGCGAGACTGATGGCGCCCCGCACTGTAAATGCGACTGTTTTTGATAAAGGTCTTTCAAACAGGGCTGCCCGTTTGGAATTGCGAGCTAATGGACAGCGGAGGTTAAAAAAAAATAATAATAAAGCTGCCTGAAATTTACTACAATGGACATTTCTTTAAAAAACTTAATAGCTTGACATTTTCCTGTAGTTCCGTAAGTCCTCGAGTTAACGACCGTGACTTACGGATTGGGAGCAGAACTTCCACTGCTAATAAGCAAAGCAATGGTGGAGTCAGTCCAGCCCGATTTTATTCGTTTTATTTATTTATTAAATGCTTATGACGCCCCCTCTCCGCTGTAAGGAGGCTCCGGGGCTCCATTTTATGACCTCTTTTTTTGCCACGGTGGTTAAACAAGCCAGTGTTCAGTGAATTAATTGCCTGGTCTTTAAATGAATCCAGCTTCTTCCCCCGCCCCGCCCCACGCCCCCGGTTGACTTTCCTAGTTCCCATGGTTACGTGATTGCCGTCTGGGTTCTTGGCAACAAATTCACATTTACGACGGGATTGCAGAGTTGTGTGGTCACGTGAGAGCAGCGTTTGCGACCCTAACCCAACTGATTTCTCACAAGTTGGTGAGGGAGTCAGGAGGAAATTCACCCGTTGTGATCATGCAGTGTCTTGCTTAATGACTCTGGCGACTCACTTAACAACTGTGGCTAAAAAGGAGATGGTAAAACTGTGTGACAGCTCACTCAACAACCACATAACTATAAATTTTTGGTCCCAACTGTACTCCTCGACTTACGACCACAACTGAGCCAAAAATTTCTCTTGTTTAAGTGAGACATTTGTTAAGCGAGCTTTGCCCCATTTTACGACCTTTCTGGCCTCAGTTGCTTAAGTGAATCCCTGCAATTGATAAGTTAGTCACACGGTCGTTAAGCGCATCTGGTTTTTCCCCGTTGACTTGGCTCGTTGGAAGGTCGCCAAAAGGGATCGCCTGACCCCGGGACACCGCAGCCGTCATAAATATGAATCAGTTACCAATCATCTGAATTTTGATCATGTCACCACGGGGATGCAGCAGTGGTCAGAAGTATGAAAAACAGTCATAAGTTAACTTTTTTTAGTGCCGTTGTGACCTTGACCGGTCACTAAACGAACTGTTGTAAGTCGAGGACTACCTGTACTTGATAAGCTGGGGGTACCTCGGTTGTTAAAGTGAACCATTGCAGTTGTTAAGTTGGTAACACGGTTGTTAAGTGAATCTGGCTTCTCTCATGGACTTTGCTTGTCAGAAGGTAGCAAAAGGGGATCACGTGACCCTGGGACACTGCAATTGTCATAGGTATGAAACGGTTGCCAAGCATCCAAATTTTGATCACGTGATAACAGGAATGCTGCAACGGTCGTAGGTGTGAAAAACAGTCATAAGTCCTTTTTTTCAATATTGTAATTTCAAATAGTCACAAAATGAATCGTTGTAAATTGAGGACTAGTTGTATTGATAACTTGCATCTGTTGACACTCATACTTGACTATTATACATAGACAGGAGAGAGAGAGAGAGACAGAGACAAAGACAGAAAGAAAGAGAAGAGATGATAGAGATAGAGATAAAGATAGAGAGACAGAGACAGAGAAGATAGATAGATACAGAGATGATAGAGCGAGAGAGAGACAGAGACAGAAACAGAGAAGAGATTAGAGAGAGAGAGAGAAGATAGATACAGACAGAGATGATAGAAAGAGAGAGAGAGAGAGAGAGAAAGAAAGAAAGAAAGAAAGAAAGAAAGAAAGAAAGAAAGAAAGAAAGAAAGAAAGAAAGAAAGAAAGAAAGAAAAAGAAAGAGAGAGAGAGAGAGAAAGAAAGAAGGAAGAAAGAAAGAGAGAGAGGGAGAGAGAGAGAAAGATAGAAAGGAAGAAAGAAAGAAAGAAAGAAAGAAAGAAAGAAAGAAAGAAAGAAAGAAAGAAAGAAAGAAAGAAAGAAAGAAGAGGATAGAGACAGAAACAGAGAAGATAGAGATACAAGAGAGAGACAGAGACAGAAAGAAGAGAAGATAGATACAGAGAGATGAGAGAGAGAGAGAGAGAGAGAGAAGGAAAGAAAGAGAAAGAAAGAAAGAAAGAAAGAAAGAAAGAAAGAAAGAAAGAAAGATTCCCCCTTTTCCCAAGAGAACACAAGAAAGAAAGAAAGAGAGAGAGAGAGGGAGAGAGAGAGAGAGAGAGAGAGAGACGGAGAGAGAGAGAGGATAGAGACAGAAAAAGAGTAGATAGAGACAGAGAGACAGAGACAGAAAGAAGAGATGATAGATAGATAGAGAAATGAGATAGAGAGAGAAAGAAAGAAACAGAGAAAATAGATACAGAGAGATGATAGATAGATAGATAGATAGATAGATAGATAGATAGATAGATAGANNNGGATGCTTGGCAACTGACTCGTATTTATGACGGTTGCAGAGTCCCGGGGTCAGGCGATCCCCTTTTGCGCCCTCCTGACAAGCAAAGTCAATGGGGAAGCCAGATTTCCTTAACAACCATGTGTATGAAGAGAGAGAGAGAGAGATTCACTTAACAATTGTGGCAGGAAACATCGTAAAATGGGGTAAAATGTACATACCGTAACATATGTCTCACTTAGCAACTAGAAATTTTGGACTCAATTGTGGTCATAAGTCGAAGATTACCTATACACACATGCACACACTCGCAGATACACACCAATTTCCTTTGGGCATAAAATACAGGTTAGGATTTCCTTGGCTATGCTGTCTGGTCACATTTAGGTAGGCATGTGTGCATTGATTTGACTGAAGTAAAAGGATGAAATGAAATTAGACTTGTTGGGGTGTTATTATTATTATTATTTTTTCTGCTCACTCCTTTTTCTTCACTTTCTTTGGAAAAATGCCCCTGCCATTTCAGTCAAAGGCCGAGTGTTCTAGATAAATGTACAGATCGCAGCATAGCTGGATTCTGCCCTCCCCCCCCCCCAAAATATTTTACCTGGAATGACCTGTAATTCTGGTGACCTGCAGTCTTGTTTTCATAACTGTCCCTGGGAGAGATCTTCAAAAAGTGAAGATTTATTATTATGATTAATGAAACGTAGAGGGTACTCTTAACAACTCTGGGTGGCTTACACTTAAAAAGTTAGTGCAGAAAGAAAATGGCTAACGGGAAGAGAAAGAAAGTAGGTAAAATCATTTCTAAAAGCCTCTGGAAAAAAGTTAATTAAATGCCTTCCTATCAGTAGAAGTGTGAGGTCCTTGGTACTCTGTGAGTTCAGCGGTTTTCTTGTAGACATTTCATGACTCAACTAGGTAACATCATCAGTGCTGCAAGGGAGAGGAGGAGGAGGAGGAGGAGGAGGAGGAGGAGGAGGAGGAGGAGGAGGAGGAGGAGGAGGAGGCGGAGGAGGAGGAGGAGGAGGAGGTGGTTGGTGTCTTGCAGACAATTCATGACCCAACTAGGTAACATTATCAATTCTGGAAGGGAGGGAGGTTTGCAGAGAGGAGGAGGAGGTGGACTGTGGTGTCCTTGGTGCTCTCTGAGCTTGTTTGTTTTCCTATAGACATTTCATGACCCAACTAGATAACATCATCAGTGCTAGAAGGGAGTGGCATTTGCTCTATATACCAGTGAGTTGCCTCTCAGTGTTGGTGGGAATATTACTTTCTTGGTGATCCTTGATTATGCTATTGTTTACTGTTAGCTTGTTTGTCTGAATTGGTAGTTTCTTGATTGGGATATTGTTTACTTATAGCAATAGCACTTATATACCGCTTCACAGTGCTTTACAGCCCTCTCTAAGCAGTTTACAGTCAGCATATTGCCCCCAACAATCTGGGTCCTCATTTTACCCACCTCGGAAGGATGGAAGGCTGAGTCAACCTTGAGCCGGTGAGATTTGAACTGCCAAACTGCAGCTAGCAGTCAGCTGATGTAGCCTACAGTGCTGCACTCTACTGCACCACCACTTGCTTGTTGGCCAATATTAATCTCTAGATTGTTCCATGACCCCTAGTTGGATCATTGTCTGCAAGAAAACCACCACCAAGGATCTTACAGTCTTCCTCCTCCTTCCCTCTCCTCCTCCTCTTCCTCTTTCTTCTCCTCCTTCTCCCTCTCTTTCTTCTCCTTCTCCTCCTCCTCCTCCTCCTCTGTAGCACTGATATTACCTAGCTTGGCAACGAAATGTCTGCATGAAAACCCCCAAGCTTAGAAAGTACCAAGGACCCCACAGTTCAGTCCTGAGCTACAAATATTCTCTTTTATCTATATCAGTAGTATCTGTGGAAACCACAACTTCAGATTTCCTAACTAGCGTGGATGAAATTGAAAAGTCTGCAAGTTGTGTTCCCCATGAAGATAAGGTTGAGGAAAATTATGAATTATGACCTGCCAAGAACACAGGGAAAGCTATATTGGTCATATGTTCGACACTCCCTGAACCTTGCTCATATTTCTTGAAAGATTTTGGGTCTCCTACCGATGGTTAGGCGGATCTCCTCTTGCTGGTTGGCTAAACCATCGTAATAATACAGGTCAAACCGGCGTTCTGCCCTCCAGTCTCCCAGCAAATCCTTTCGCAAGCAGAAGAGGACGCTGAAGTGACTCTCACTGCACACCACCCAAATTGGAAACCTGGGGGTCTTGAGATAACAGCCCACCTGAGCAAAACAAGAAGAAGAAAAAAAAGTGAATTTCTTTAAAATGTCTCTGGAGGTTCTCAGTCATCCAGGTCACGGTTGTTTCAAAGGTGCACAACATAGGAGAACAAACCCATCGGGATTAGATTCAGCAGTCCATCTGCATTTGAAAGACAAATTCAAAAGACGGCAAAGTCCACATTTTGGACAGGAGAGGACCGCCGGTTTGAAAGAGGGGTCAAAGAGGCCATCTGTGTCAAAACTGCACAGCCCTCCCTCAACAGAGGGGGAGGGATAGGACATCATCGATCTCCAGTCTACAACACAGTCCTTTCGGCAGCTCCAAGAAGGCTCCACACCCATTTGCACCACTCCGGTGACCCTGAGGCAGAGGTGGGTTCCTACCAGTTCTAACCGGTTCTTTAGAACCGTTAGTAAACCGGTGATGACGTCACGGAATCGGTTCTTTCGCCGGTCTCCGTGGGCGCCGCCATCTTGGATTTTGCTTCTGCGCATGCGCAGAAGCTATTTTTCTATTGCTGCGGGCGCGTGCACGCACCTGCGGCGGGACCCTGAGCGAACCAGCAGCAACAGGATCTACAACCCACCCCTGCCCTGAGGACACAGATAAACCTCCAGGTGGCCTCAACGACCCTCTAAAAAGATGCAAATGACCAGCTGTCTGCAAGGAGTATAAATCCTTCCATTTCCCACCATCCAGTCAGAGCTGAAGAAGCTTCTTGGATGAGAAGTGAAACGTCTTCAAAAGAAAAAACCAGAAAGTCCAGTTGCCTCTCGAAAAAAGCACCTTTGGGACAATCATGAACTGGATGACTGAGAATCTCCATAGACAAGTCCACAGATCTTAAAGTCCCCAAAGTTGAGAAACACGTCCACTCAGATAACTATTTTCTCTATTTTAAAAGCCATTGTTTGACTCTCCCCAATTATTCTCTTTGTTGGCTGGGTTGCATATATTCTTGAACTGTGAAGAGAGATCCCAGTTTAGAGCGATGCTCTCCGAAGAGGAACAAAAGGGCCAGTTCAGCTGGGGAAGATAAAATCGGACGGATTTCCTTTCTAAGCGCTGGCATATGGTAGCACTTTGCAAAGAAAACATGGCCTTTTGGCTCCCTTGTGCTCCAACCTCAGAGTCTCTTTTGATGTCCAATCAGAAACACCCTGGGGTATTTCTTTGGAGTGAAGCCACCGATGCTGCCCAAAATTTTAAAAACTTTCTAACTTCACAGCAGGTTTCCCACAAAATATACGATGAAAGGTTGCAGGAATTGGGTACATTTAGTTTAATGAAAAGAAAGACTAGCATGACATGATGGTAGTCTCCCAATATTTGAGGGGCTGCCATAAAGAAGAGGGGGTCCACCTATTCTCCAAAGCATCTGAAGGCAGGACAAGAAGCAACGGATGGAAACTAATCATGGAGAAAAGCAACCTGGAACTGAGGAGAAATTTCCCGACAGTGAGAAAAATCAACCAGTGGAACAACTTGCCTCCAGAAGTTGTGGGTGTTCCAACACTGGAGATTTTCACACATTGATGGCAACATATATATTTCTGCCCAATTTCTTTTTACAGTTATAGTATCATCTCCAAGCAGCCAAAGAGGTCGCCTTAATCCAAGCAATTGTTCAGTGCCTCTGAGCAATTATTAACAGTTGGAAACTAATCAGGGAGGGAAACAACTTAGAACTAAAGAGAAATTTACTGACAGTGAGAACAATTAACCAGTGGAATGGCTTGCCTCCAGAAGTTGCTGGTGCTCCGTCACTGGAGGTTTTTAAGAAGAGATTGGAGAACCATTTCTCTGAAATGGTATAGGGCAGTGATAGCGAACCTTTTTTTCCTCGGGTGCCGAAAGTGCGCGCGCACACGCTATCATGCACACATGCGTGCCCACACCCATAATTCAATGCCCCTCGCGCTCCGCCACTGCTCATGTGCGTGCGACCCCCCCGCTGCCCCGCCCCCACGCAAACGCGCATGACACACACACACACCCCCGCTGCCCCGTTTCCTGACTTCCGGTGGGCCCAGTAGGCCCGTTTTTCTCCCTCCCCAGGCTCCAGAGGCTTCCCTGGAGCCTGGGGAGGGTGAAAATGGCCTCCCCCGCCCCTCCGGAGGCTGAAATCGCCCTCCCAGAGCCTCCGTGCGAGCCGGAAATCAGCTGGCTGGCGTGCACATGCGCGCTGGAGCTGAGCTAGGGCAACGGCTCACGTGCCGGAAGATATGGCTCCACGTGCCACCTGTGGTTCGCCATCACTGGTATAGGGTCTCCTGCCTGAGCAGTGGGTTGGTCTAGAAGACCTCCACGGTCCCTTCCAACTCTGATATTCTGTTATTCTGGGTGCCTTTTGCAGAATGCCTTAGGGGGTTTAAGAGGATTCTGGGAAAGGAGTGAGGTTGCACAGTGAGCTCATACCAAACACGGGTTAGATAGTGCAGCCACCATTCTGAAATCCATCAACCACTAGTTCTGTCCAAGTAAGTTGGATACTTACGTTATATATGGACCACTTGCAAGCATCTAAAACTTCCTCTTTATAGGTGAGTCCTCAACTTACGTCCACAATTGAGCCGAGCATTTCCATTGCTAAGCAAGGCAGTTATTAAGTGAGCTGTATCCCATTTCACGACCCTTTTTGCCATGGTAGTTAAGCAAGTCATTAAATGAATCAGGTGGTTGTTAAGCGAATCTGGCTTTCCCCGGTGACTTTGCTTGTCAGAAGCACCCTAGAAAACTTACAAATGACATTCTCAGGACATCGGGATGCCAAAACCATAATAAATACCGGTACATGCCTGTTGCCAAGCACCTGAAGTTTGCTCGTGTAACTGTGGAGATGTAGCAACAGTCGTAAGTGTGAGAACTGGCCATAAGTCACTTTTTCCAGTGCCGTTGTAATTTTGAATGGTCATTGAACAAATGGTTATATGTTGAGGTCCATGTGTTCTGTTATTCAACTTAAAGAAGGCCCTGAAGGTGGGGAAGGTGGAAGGAAAGAGAAGAAGAAGATGCGTAGCAGAAGATAGATGGACTCAGTTACTGTGGTGATGGTGGCACCATTGGAAGACCTGAAGGGCCGGGTTGGAGACAGATCATCCTGGAGAAGGTCGGTATATCTGGTCATCAAGTGTCAACACATCATCAATCATGGATCATCACTCATCAATCAATGCAAAGACCCATCTTCCTTGAGAAGTCCATAATGCTGGGAAAGATGGAAAGAAAGAGAAGAAGAGGACAACCAGCAGAAGAGGACAACCAGACTCCTTTACGGTGGCAGTGAGTGCATCATTGGAAGTCTCGAAGGACCACAATGGTGGAAAAAGTGGAAGGAAGAGAAGAAGAGGACAACCAGCAGCAAGCCGGATGGACTCCATTACAGAAGTGATGGAAGGTCCACTGGAAGAGCTGAAGGATCAGTTTGGGGTCAAATTCTCCTGGAGAAGATCGATCCATATGGTCACTAAAAGTCAACGTTGACTTTAAGGCACCCAATCAATCAATCAGTCAATCAATCGTCCAGCTCCCTTGTAAAATCCATCAGGGAGGAAAATATGGAAGGAAAGAGGTGAGGAAGATCTGCAGAAGGTGGATGGACTCAGTTACAGTGGAGATGAGGCAACCATTGGAAGACCTGAAGGACCAGGTTGGAGACAGATCATCCTGAGAAGGTCAGTCTGTCTGGTCACTAAGGGTCAGCAATGATGGCTGGAAAATCTTTCTTGAGTTAATAATGCTGGGAAAGATGGAAGGAAAGAGAAGAAGGGGACGGCCAGTAGGCAGGTGGGTGGACTCAGTTACAGTGGTGATGGGGCAACCATTGGAAGACCTGGAGAACCAGGATGAGGATAGTTCCTCCTGGAGAAGATGTATCTATGTGGTTGTTAACAATTGACAATGACTTGATGGTGCACATTCTTACCAGTGTATTTTTAATAAACTTTCCCTCTTGATCACATCCATTGATTGATTGATTGATTGATTGATTGATTGATTGATTTATGGATTACATTTCCTTGGATTATAGGGGTACTCTCAGTGGAGAGAGCCAAGATTACCAATTAAATATGGAAGTAGGTTTTGGAGGGGCCACACCTCAAATTGGGGGCAACTGAAGATTACACGCACACAGAAGCGCGCGCGCGCACACACACACACACACACACACACGGTGTAGTATTGTGTGAAAGGGAAAAAATGCAAGGGAATTATTCTTGGGTGGATGTGATATAATACAGTAGTCCTTGACTTACGACCACAATTAAGCCCAAAATGTATGTTGCTAAGTCAGATATTTGATAAATGAATCACTACAGTTGTTAAATTACTAACATGGTTGGTAAGTGAATCTGGCTTCCCTATTGACTTTGCTTATCAGAAGGTCACAAAAGGCGATCACTTGACCCCGGGGCACTGCGACCGTCATAAGTATGAGTCAGTTGCCAAGCGTTCGAATTCTGATCACATGACCATGGGGATGCTGCAACGGTCATGTGAAAATTGGTCATAACGTAAGTCACTTTTCTCGGTGATGTTGTAACTTTGCTCGGTCATAAACGAAGAGCTGTTAAGTTGAGGAGTAACCTCTATGAGAGCAAACTTTTGGCCCAAGACCTCAGATGGAATGACCTAGAAGCCTGGACTTTGCCATCAAAAACAGTAATGCTGAGCTGGATTTGTGGGTCATTTTATAAAAATAGCAGCAGTTGTGACAGTTGTAATGGAGCCAGGGGAAAAAAACCAACAAAACTTGAAACAGGTTTCCTTTGGTCAACAAAAAAAGAGATCCCATTATCTGCTTTTGCCAGAGAAGTAAGAGGTGATGCCAGCAGCCCAAACCCAGTATGTTTTTCGGTGAAATTGATCATTGTAAGAACAGGGGTGTTTGCCGTAGCGGTATTGGTTTACACTGGTGTTTCTCAACCTCAGCCACTTTAAGACGTGTGGACTTCAACTCTTAGTATTCCCCAGACGGCTTCTTGAGGCTTTTTAAAGAGAAAATGGCCCTAAAACTGACATTAATTTTGATCTCCAAAGGGTTACAATTCTAGGAGAGAGGATCCAGACAGTGAAGGGTGTGTCAGATGCCAAGAAGAGGAAAAAAATAGGATACGGATGGAAATCAGATCATGGCAGGACAAAATGTACCCTAAGGTATAAACTAGAGTAAAGAAAAGTATAAAGTAAAGTAAAAAGTAAACATTCAGCAAAGAGTAAAGAGTAAAGTAAAAGAATAACATAAAGAGTAAAGGAAAGAATAATGTAAAGAATAAAAAGTAAAGTAAAGTAAAATAAACAGTAATATAAACAGTAAAGTAAAAAGGAAAGTATAAAGTAAAAGTAAAGAATAAAGTAAAAAAAGCAAAGTAAAGTAAGAAATAAAGAATAAAGTAAAGAGTAAAATAAAGAGTAAGTAAAGTAAAGAGTAAAGTAAAAAGCAAAGTATAAAGTAAAAGTAAAGAATAAAGAGTAAAGAATAAAGTAAAAAAGCAAAGTAAAGTAAGAAGTAAAGAGTAAGGCAAAGAGTAAAGTAAAGAGTAAGGAGTAAAGTAAAGAGTAAAGAGTAAGATAAAGTAAAAAGCAAGGTATAAAGTAAAATAAAGAGTAAAGCAAAGAGCAAAGTTAAAGTAAAGTAATGTGAAGTATAAAGTAAAGAGAAAAGTAAAGAGTAAAGTAAGGTAAAATAAAAAATAAAGAGTAAAGAGTAAGGTAAAAGAGGAGCATTATGGAGGCTGCCTAGTGTTGCACAAAGTAACGGTGAGAAGCACACAAACTGGAGAAGAAGAAATGATTCACCTCCTAGACCTCATGAGTTTTCACTTTCTAGAACCTGCAGTATTTCTCTGGGGATTTAATCTGTTTTATCTTTGGACAAGAGGCATGTCTGCATTTCTGGGTGGATAATTGCAAGGGATTGGATTCCACCTTGGCTTCTGGCCAGGCCAACATCAACACAAAACAGCTCAAAAAATGTATATCTGAGATTTTTTTCATGCTTCTCCAGCAAATAAAGTTGTCCTCCCTCACTTCAAAACCCATCAAAATACAGGCAAACCCCTTAATTTTTATTTTATTTTTTAATTTTATTCTGTGTACAGAGGTACATTTCAAACTGAGCCCTATTAGGAATACTGGCATGTTTTCAGTTAAATAATCTTTTAATTGATTATAAAGTTCTCATTTAGGGAGAGGGAAGAAACTGGAATGACTGGCAAACAAGTCCCCGAAGACTCAAGTCTTCAAAATCAATGTTTCTCAACTTTGGCAACTTGAAGATGTATGTGGACTTCAATTCCCAGAATTCTCAGTAAAGCCGGCTGGAGAATTCTGGGAATTGAAGTCCATACACCTTCAAGGTAACGAAGTTGAGAATCGATGCTGTGGAATACAGATTGATGTTGTGAACCGTTCAGATTCCAATTTTGCAATTTATAGGTAGTCTTCGACTTACAACAATTTGAAGCTACAACAGCACTGAAAAAAGTGACTTATGATCATTTTTCCACACTTACGACCGCTGCACCATCTCCATGGTCACGTGGCCATCTGGCTCATATTTATGACGGTTGCAGTGTCCCGGGATCACATGATCCCCTTTTGTGATCTTCTGACAAGCAAAGTCAACAGGGAAGCCAGATTCACTTAACAACCGTGTTACTAATTTAACAACTGCAGTGATTTACTTAGCAACGGTGGCAGGAAAGGTCATAAAATGAGACAAAACTCATTAACAAATGTCTCGATTAGCAACAGAAATTTTGAGCTCAGTTATGGTTGTTAAATCGAGGATTAGCTGTATTAGAAAAAAGGTAGTTACTTGAAATGGAATTAAGGAGAAAACTGGCGTACAGAACAAGGCAAAAGGACGCAGAGAAATGTAGGCCAAAGTGGCCAATGTTTGTGTTGACTTCAGCAGCAACCGAAATCTTGGTAGCTCAACTCAAATAAAGTCCTCCTTTTGAGTTACTTGACGGATTGATTAGCTTGGGATAACAGAATAAGAGTTGGAAGGGAACCTGGAGGTCTTCTAGTCCAACCCCATTGCTCAGGCAGGAGACCCTAGACCAGTGATGGCGAACCTTTTCAGCACCGAGTGCCGAAAAGGTCATGTGGAAACGTCGTTGCGGCCGCACTCTGGAAAAGCCGAACTTCCGGATTCCAGCGCGCATGTGCGCCTGACGATCAGCTGGCCAGCGTGCATGCGCAGGCCGGTTTTCGGCACTGCCACGCACGCGAAGGGATCATGCTCTGGAAAAGCCGAACTTCCGGGTTCTAGAGTGCATGCGTGCCCGATGATCAGCTGTCCGGCGCGCATGTGCACACCTGTTTTTGGCATTGCCACGCGCGCGGACAGCTGATCATCGCACACGCATGCACGCCAGAAACCCGGAAGACAAACAGGCAAGCCTGCACGTGGCGGGCGACATGGCTTCACGTGCCACTTTGGGAACGCAAGCCATAGGTTCGCCATCACGGCCCTACACCACTTCAGACAAATGGCTGTCCAGTCTCTTCTTAAAAACTTCCAGTGTTGGAGCACCCACAACTTCTGGAGGCAAACTATTCCACTGATTGATTGTTCTCACTGTTGGAAATTTTCTCCTTAGTTCCAGGTTGCTTCTCTCCTTGATGAGCTTCCATCCGTTGCTTCTTGTCCTACCTTCAGGTTCTTTGGAGAATATGTTGACCCCCCCTCTTCTTTGGGGCAGCCCCTGAGATATTGGAACACTGCTATCATGTCTCCCCTAGTCCTTCTTTTCATTAAACTAGACATGCCCACTTCCAGCAACCGTTCTTCATATGTTGATATGCCTCCAGTCCCCTAATCATCTTTGTTGCTCTTCCCTGCACTCTTTCTAAAGTCTTTTTTATATCGTGGCGACCAAAACTGGTTGCGGTATTCCACGTTTGGTCTTACCAAGGCCTTATAAAGCTGTACCATCACTTCACATGATTTCAGACAAAGGGACGTTAATACCAGCTTTTCCACAAGTCTTCTCCATACCTGGCAGACGTCATAATGCTCAAAGAGTGACAGCAAGCCCAGGTCGCTACGGCCAGTGATGCCTTTCAGGACAGTGATGTTGCCGTTTCCTGAGTCCAGCTCCATCACATCGTTGAAGACGTTGGATACGGCCTTGCCAGTCAGTAGCAAGTTGACCAGTTCCTAGTTTCAGGAGAACAAAATGGTGGATGGATTAGGCACTCGACGGACTGAGATACGCTCACTTAACTCCAAATCAGCCTTTCCCTGAAATGACTTTAAGTAAAAGGAGAAACATTCTTCCAGTTTTTGGTACAGGGAAGCTTAATTACAGGTAGTCCTCGACTTACAACAGTTTGTTTAATAACCATTCAAAGTTACAACGGCAGTGAAAAATGTGACTTATGACTGTTTTTCCACACTTACAACCATTGCAGCATCCCCATGGGAAGCAGAGGTGGTATTCAGCCGGTTCTGACCGGTTCTGGAGAACCGGTAGCGGAAATTTTGAGTAGTTCGGAGAACCGGCAAATACCACCTCTGGCTGGCCCCAGAGTGGGGTGGGAATGGGGATTTTGCAATCTCCTTCCCCTGGAATGGGGAGGGAATGGGGATTTTGCAGTATCCTTCCCCTGCCACACCCACCAAGCCACGCCCACAGAACCGGTAATGAAAAATTTTGAATCCCACCACTGACTTAGGGATCAAAATTCAGACACTTGGCAACTGACTCAAGTTTAAGCCAAGTCAATGGGGAAGCCAGATTCACTTAACAACCATGTTACATGCAGTGATTCACTTAACCACTGTGGCAAGGCAGGCCGTAAAATTGGACAAAACTCACTTAACATATGTCTCGTTTAGCAACGGAAATGTTGGGCTCAATTGTGGCTGTAAGTTGAGGACTATCTGTATAGTTGACAATACAGGTAGTCCTTGAAGTATGACCATATTTAAGCCCCAAATTTCTGTTTGCTAAGTGAGACAGTTGTTAAGTGAGTTTTGCCCCGTGGTGGATAAACAGGGAATGTTTGGTGAATATGTCTGAAGTTGAGTATTTCTAACGTTCTGCTTGAGAAAAGAAATATTAAAAAGTAGTGACATCCAACTTTCATCACAGCAGATACAAAAAAAACCTTAGTGATCCTATACTTCCTAAAAATTACAAGCACCTTCTTCCCATAATCCATCCCACATGCAAATCCACAAATTTCTTCTTTTCCTCTTTCTCATTTTTTACTTTTCTCTTCCCTTTTTCTTTCTTTCTTCTTCCCTTTCCCTCCTCCCTCCCTCCCTTTTCCTTCTTAATTAACTTCATGTTGTCTTTTTGATATGTTTTTAATTCAATGGAATTATTCTTTTGAAAGAAAAAAAAGTTATGTCTGTTTCTGTTTCTATTCACGTGATGAATAAATCAAAATACATCTAAATGCATGATTGATGTAATTGTTGATGAGTGAAAGACAGAAGGTATTAGCGAAAGACAGAAGAGTGACTAGAAGTTACGAATCTGGAACAGACTGATTGATTGATTGATTGATTGAAGGGGGAAGATGCATCAAGACCAGATCTTGGGTGATAAAATGGAAGAAAAGCATAGAATAAATTAAAATGAAAGTGGAATTACAGGTAGTTCTCGACTTATGATCACAATTGACCCCAAAATTTCTGTTGTGAAAAGTGAAACATTTATTAAGTGAATTTTGCCCCATTTTACAACTTTTCTTGTCACAGTTGCTAAGTGAATCCCTGCAGTTGTTATGTTAGTAACATGGTTCCTTGTCAGAAGGTCACAAAAGGGGATCACGTGACCCCGGGACAGGACAACCGACCGTCATAAATATAAGTCAGTTGGCAAGGGTCCGAATTTTGATCATGTGACCATGGGGACGCTGCAATGGGATGTAAGTGTGAAAAACAGTCATAAGTCACTTTTTTCAGTGCCGTTGTTACTCTGAACGGTCACTCAATGAACTGTTGTAAGTCTGTTATACAACAGTTGTACAACAGTTCACTGGGGATGGGAAAAATACAAGTCCCAGGTGAACAAAGGAGACAGATTCATCAGCCATCCAATGGAACAGAAAACAGATATAAAAGAGAACCAGTTTGGTCCAGCGATTGAGGCCCCAGGCTTAGACACTGGGAGAGTTTTAGCCTCGTCTTAGCTATGAAAGCTGGCTGGGTGACTTTGGGCCAATCACTCTCCCTTAGTCTAACCCAGGGGTCCCCAACCTTTCGGACCTCAGGGACCACTAAATTCATAATTTTAAATTCCGCGGACCACTAATATGATCTGCCTAATGACCGGCTGGGTGGGTGTGGCTAGGTAGTCATGTGACTGGGTGGGCATGGCCAACTCGATGTCACTCATGTCAAGGGGCCCCTCACCAGCCTCTACTCGCCCCTCCCAGCCACTCCTCGCCTGCCCGCCCGGACTCCTTAGGGCGCAAACAGGAAGCAGTTGTTGGAGCTAAGCTGCCACCATGAGAAAGAGTTGGCAAAACAGCTGGCTCAGTTCAAATTGGATCTGACCGAGAAGGAGGCTCAGCAGAAGCACCTCACTGAGGACTACGAGCATAAGCTTTCCAAGCAGAGGGAAGACCTGTGGGAGTGCAAGGCCAAGTACCGGCGCCCGGTGGCTCAGCGGGCTGAGATGGTCAGCCAGTTCCAGGCCATGATGCAGTCCCACTGGAACGAGGCCCTCCGGCTCTTCGCCACCAGTGGTGCTTCCCTCCAGCCTTCGCCCAAAGCCCCACACCAGGAGGCTGAAGCAGACCCCAAGTTGGAATTTCTGCCCCCCTCCGACCCGCACAAAAAGACCCCGAAGGGGGAGACTCTCTGCAGCAACACAAATGTTCACTGCACGTATCCGGCCCAGGGGCCGTAGTTTGAGGACCCCTGATTTAGTGCAATATAAAAAATGCAAATATTTTTTCTGCGGACCACCAAAATTTTCTCGTGGACCACGGGACCACCAGTTGGTGACCACTGGTCTAACCCACCTTAAAGGTTGGTGGTTGTGGGGAAAATAAGAGGAGGAAAGTGTGTTGGATATGTTTGCCATCTTCAATTATTTCTAAAATGTTAAAGTGGAATATAAAATGTTTAATGTGGAAAATAAAATAAAATAAAATAAAATAAAATAAAATAAAATAAAATAAAATAAATAATAAAATAAAATAAAAGTGGAGCTGCATGGTGTTGGTGAAAGGGCTAGAGGGCTACGGTTTTATTCTTCCACAGACCGAGGGAATACATGGAATTTAATGTCTGCAAAAG
>QLTV01001476.1:198720-216630 GCA_003457575.1 Thermophis baileyi
TAAATGAAAATGTACCATTTCTAAGATCCCATCTGGCTTATATTTTCCCGCAGGCGTGAACTGCTGTGTTCCTGTAGTCCTGAAAAGGTCAGGAAAACAAAACATTCTGATTTTCTTGAATGCAGGGCAAAAAAGCAATAACCTGTGGGTGATTCAGCAGACCTGGTTAGTGTACTCTTGCTATTTTGAAGTTTTCAGTATTTTCATATTTCCTGAGGATCGGCTGATAGGAGTTGCAGTTTCATATGCGCTCCCCACCTCCTGCCCCTCCAAAACCTTCAGATGACCTTGATGAACACAGTATGAAGTTAGTATTGCTTAGCTATGGGGCGTGTGTGTGTGTGTGTGTGTGTGTGTGTGTGTGTGTGTGTGTGTGTGTGTGTGTGTGTGTGTGTGTGTGTGTGTGTGAGGGAGAGGAAGTGGGGGTAGAACATCAGTAGCAAAGGGAGGTTCTTTTCTCTTGTTGCCCAGGGTCAAACTGTCCAAATTAAACTCTGAATGGGCACGCTGGAACATACAGCTCATTCTCAACATATGACCAATTTGTTTAGTGACTGTTCGAGGTTACAACAGAGCTGGAAAAAAGTGACTTATGACCGTTTTCACACTTATGACTGTTGCGGCATCCCCGTGGTCACGTGATCAAAACTGGCAACTGGCATGTACTTATGACTGTTGCCGTGTCCCCCGGGTCACGGGATCCCCTTTGGCGGCCTTCTGACAAGCAAAGTCAATGGGCGAAGCCAGATTCACTTAACAACCCTGTGACTAACTTAACAACTGCAGTGGCTCACTTAACAACTGTGGCAAGAAAAGTCATAAAATGGGGCAAAACCCACTTAGCAAATTCCTCCCTTAGCAACATACATTTTGGGCTCAACTGTGGCCATAAGTTGAGGACTAGTGGAGCTTCTTGATGAATGAGGGTGGAGCCTGCAATTTTGGGGGTCTTCTTCAATTCCAAGGTCTCCCATTGGAGAAGGTGAAAATAAGATTAGAAGGGAGAGAGGGCAGGAAGAGGTTTCATGGACATTATGATAGGAGGTTGGGTTTTTTTTAGAAAAAGATGTACCTCTCACTTACAAAGTCAACACCACTTTCTCATTGCCACCTGCACGCCATAAAATACCGGCAAGAGCCAGAATGAGGCACTGGACTCTTTCGGGATCAGATGGCCGAAGGCACCTGCAGGTTATAGAGAAAAAGAGAGATATGCTAATCAAGGAACAACCAAGAAGAAAACAACACTATAATATAAACAGAGAACAAACCACATTCTCTTCTAGCATTGATGATGTTCCCTAGTTGGGTCATGAAATGTGTGCAAGGAAACCACCACGCTCAGAGAGCACCAATGACCCCACAGTCTTCCTCCTCCTCCTCCTCCTCCTCCTCCTCCTCCTCCTCCTCTCCACAAACCCAACTCCCTTCTTGCACTGATGATGTTACCTAACTGGGTCATGAAACATCTGTAAGAAAGCAACTAAATTCAGGGAGCACCAAGGACCCTACAGACCTCATCCTCATCTTCCTCCCCCCTCCCCCTCTTTGTCCTCCATTCTGCAAATCCCACTCCCTTCTAACACTGATGATGCTACATAGTTGAGTCATGGGGTTAGGGTTGTGGTTAAAGTTAGGTTAGGGGGTGGGGCGTTAGAGATAGGGTTAAGGGCAGGGGTGGGTTCTAACTTACCTTGCTGCCGGTTCGCTTCCTCCCGCGCCGCGTGGCTGTGCGTGCATTGCGTGCCGCGTGGCCATGCCACGCGGGCGCATGCGCAGTGGCAAAAATTCACAAAAATTTCCATTGTTTTTTTTTAAAAAGCCAAAAACAAGATGGTGGTGCATGCGCAGTGCCGGGGACTCGGCTTCTGCGCATGCGCAGAAGAAAAAAGAGTAAAAAATTCCAAAAACAATTTTTTTTTCAAAAAAAATTTTTTTTCCAAAAAAAAGATGGCAGTGTCCATGGACCAGCACCGACAGAACCGGATCTGTGACATCCCCAGCGGTTTGCTACTGGTTCTATAGAACCGGTGTGAACCGGGAGGAACCCACCTCTGGTTAAGGGTTAAGGGTTATGAGGGTTATGAGATTAAGGTTAAAGGTTAGGGTTAGGTATTTAGAATTAGAGGCTACAGTTACAGTCCTGGTGTTAGGGGTTAGAATTGGGATTCAGTTAAGGTTAGGGGTTAGAGTTGTGGTTAAGGTTAGGTTATGGTTAATGTTTAGGTGCTAGGGTTAGAGGGTAGGGTGTTAGGGCTAGGGTTAAAGCAGGTTAGGTTTAGGAAGATTAGGGGATTAAGGTTAAGGTTAGAGTAAGGGATTATGGTTATGGTGTTGGGTGTTAGGTGTTAAGAGTTAGGATTGGGGTTAGGGTTGTGGTTAAGTTATGGTTATGGTTAATGTTTAGGGGTTAGGGTTAGAGGGGAGGGCATTAGCGCTATGGTTAGAGGTTATGGTTAAGAGGGTTAAGAGGTTAAATTTAAGGGTTAGGGTTAGGGGCTAGTAGGTTAACTATTAGGGTTAATGAGATTTATAGGGTTAAAAGAGTTAGGGTTAAGGTGTATCAGTAGGGTGTCACCTCCGAGACAGATGTTGCATCAGATGCTGAGGTGAACATCAACACACACACCCACACCCATGACCATATTATACTCCCCCTTCCCCCGATATTCCTTTCACTTGGAAGTTGTCTCTTGAATTCATTCCAGCTCTGTGACCGCCTGCTTTTTGCAAAACACAAGCAGAGAACAAGGTTTCCCCTCTATTCCTACCCCGTCTCTGTCATCCTTGGCTGTATTTAAACAGAGGCATAGAATCAAAATCACGTGAAGTATTAGCACCGCTTTATAAATCCTTGGTAAGGCCACACCTGGAATACGGCATTCAGTTTTGGTGACCACATTACAAAAAAAGATGTTGAGACTTTGGAAAAAGTGCAGAGGAGAGCAACTAGGACGACTAAAGGCCTGGAGACTAAAACATAAGAAGAACCATTGCAGGAATTGGGTATGTTTAGTCTAGAGAAAAGAAGGACTAGGGGGTGGCATGATAGCAGTCTTCCAATATTTGAGGGGCTGCCACAAAGAAGAAAAGGGGGGTCAACTTATTTTCCAAAGCACCTGAAGGCCAGACAAGAAACAATGGGTGGAAACTCATCAAGGAGAGAAGCAACCTGGAATTAAAGAGAAACTTCCTAACAGTGAGAACAATTAACCAGCGGAACAGCTTGCCTCCAGAGGTTGTGGGTGCTCCATCCCTGGAGGTTTTTAAGAAGAGACTGGACAGCCACTTGTCTCAGATTGTAGAGGACAGTGATGGCGAACCTTTTTTTGCTCGGGTGCCAAAAGGGCATGTACGTGCACGATAGCGCGCGCGTGCCCACACCCATAATGCAATGCCCTCCTCCCGTGCATGCACGCACAACCCCCCCCCCTCCGCACATGCACGCAGGCCTCAGTGAAACCTCTAGACTTCCGGTAGGCCCGTTGGGCTGTTTTTCGCCCTCCCCAGGCTTCAGGAAAGCCTCCGGAGCCTCCCCCCCTGCCCTCCGGAAGGCTGAAAATCAGCTGGCCAGCGCGCACATGCACGCTGGAGCTGACATAGGGCAATGCCTCGCGTGCCCTCAGATATGGCTCCACGTTCCCACCTGTGGCACGCGTGCCATAGGTTCGCCATCACGGGTATAGGGTCTCTTGCTTGAGGTTGGACTAGAAGACCTCCAAGGTCCCTTCCAACTCTATTCTGAATTGAATTGAAATCCGCATGACTTCCACAGCTTGCCCTTTTCAACCCCACCAAGGAGGTCACAACTAGGATCGCCCCCATTTCCCCCACAACAATAGACGGTGGAGGGGGGCGTAATTTCCCTTGAAGGAGAATGGAAAACCACCCGGGCCCTCGGGAACGTGGACTTACCCAACCGTGTTGTTCCCGCTACTGTCACTGAAGATAAGATGTTGGAGGACATGGGCTTGAACGGCTGCCAGGACCCCGCACGGCCCACCCTGGAAGAGAACGGAGGAAAACAATACGTGTGAAAATTGCCTGCAGCCTGGATCTCTTTCACCTGGTCGACGGCCTCTCGCCGCCGCCACTGTCCTTGGCTGCTTGTCCGGTGACTCCCGTAGATACAATGAGTTCTGATCCTGCCAGGTTCTTAATTAAAACTTCAGGTCCCTGGACCTTTTCCTGAAGAGGCCGAGCCAGGTTAGATACGTGGTAGCTTTGTTCTGCACCCAAAACCGAAAGCATTTGGGGTTTTCTGATGGTCAAAATATTAAAGGGGGAGAGAAACAGCCACAGAGGATGGTTTTCAAGTCCTGTTCAAAAGGGCTCAGGTTGTACAGTAAAACTCGGTTAGGATTTGGAGGGTTGGGGGGGGAGGGGGGCTGGAAGGGTTCCTCCACCCAGTGGTGGGCTGCTACCGGTTCGGGCGAACCGGTAATTCCGACCAGCGGCTGGGCCCGCCCATCCACCCTGGCGCTATCACGTCCTATATCCGTGATGGCGAACCTATGGCACGCGTGCCACAGGTGGTACGCAGAGCCCTCTCTGCGAACACGCGAGCTGTCACCCCAGCTCGGCTCCACCGCGCATGTATGCGTGCCTCCTGCCGGCCAGCTGATTTTCGGGTCTCTGCCGCGCATGCGCGGAGGGTGGGACGCATGAGGGAGATGCACGCGCATGTGCAGGGGCGGGGGGTTGCACATACATGCGCGGGGTCGCTCACGCATGTGCGGGGGTAGGGGGAGCAGGGGGTATGGCGCCCCCGTGGCCTGTTTTCACTCCGTTATAAGTGCAGGGAGGCCTACTAGGCCCAAAATGGGGTGTGGGGGGGGTGTGGCGCAGCCCCCCCACGGCCCGTTTTTGCTCCCAGGAGGCTGCAGGGAGGCCTACTAGGCCCAAAACGAGGCACGGGGAGGATGCGGCGCCGCCCCCCGTGGCCCATTTTTGCTCCCAGGAGGCTGCAGGGAGGCCTACTAGACCCAAGATGGGGCACGGGGGAGCGCAGGGGGTGTCGTGAGCGCAGGGGGTGTGCAGGGGATGGGGCGTGCGGGGGATGTCATGCGTGCATTGCATTATGGGGCGGACGCGCGCTTTCGGCACACGACAACAAAAATGTTAGCCATCACTGTCCTATATAATCGCCAGTTTTTCGATGCCGCGCGCATGTTCACATTTTCGGTTCTGGGCAAACCGGTTGTTACAGTATGTGACGCCCACCTCTGCCTCCACCCACCCACCCCAGCAGGGCATTTATTGATCCATAAAAAATGCTTTTGTATGAAAAAAATGGAGGTACAGGTAGCCCTTGACTTACAATTGAGCCCAACATTTGTTAAGTGAGACAGCTGTTAAATCAATTTTGACCCACTTTATGACCTTTCTTGCCGGAGTTGTTAAGTGAATCACTGCAGTTGTTGAATTAGTCACATGGTCGTTAAGCGAATCTGGCTTCCCCGCTGACTTTGCTCGCCAGGAGGTCGCAATAAGGGAATCGCGTGACCCCAGGACACTGCAACCGTCATAAATATGAGTCAGTTGCCAAGCGTCTGAATTTGGATCACATGACCACGGGGACGCTGCAACGGTCGTAAGTGTGTGGAGCAGTCATAAATCACTTTTTTCAGTGCCATTGTAACTTTAAACGGCCACTAAAGTAAAGGTTATAAGTCAAGGACCACCTGTACAATGGGAAGTGTCTATGGAGATTCTCAGTCATCCAGTTCATGGTTGTCCCAAAGGTGCTTTTCCAAGAGGCAACTGGACTTTCTTGGTTTTTCCTTGAAGATATTTCACTTCTCATCCAAGAAGCTTCTTCAGTTCTGACGGAATGGTGGAGGATGAAAGTGGCCTCAATGACTCTCAGAGAGAGTACTAATGACCAGATGACTGCAAGGAATATAAATCCTTCCATCCTCCACCATGTGGACCTGAGGATACAGGTAAACCTCCAATGGCCTCAACGACCCTCTAAAACAGCGGTTCTCAACCTGTGGGTCCAGGGAATATAAATCTTCCCATTCCCCGCCATCCAGTCAGAGCTGAAGACGCTTCTTGGATGAGAAGCGAAACGCCTTCAGAAACCAAACCAAACCAAACCAAACCAAACCAAACCAACCCAAACCAGAAAGTCCAGTTGCCCCTTAATCCAGTTCCCTTTTGGGGGGGGGGAGCACTTTTGTACAATGGAAAGTTTCTTGCAGGTGACTTTTATCAGCTCCGCTCGGCAAGAACCTCCCAGCGATTTGGGAAGGAACTGATAGGAACTGGTTACCTTTTTCTGCACTATACCGTATTTCAGCTCCGGGTTTTCGTTGAACGTAAAACTCTGGATTTTCCATTCTTCATTGAAGCATCCAAGGCTGGAGCCGAAAAGCAGAGTTTTTAGGTCCTTTATTAACAGAAAAAGAAAAAGTGGGTGAGGCAATAAGAGGAACAGCAAACTTGGGAGAAGAAACTCCTATTTTCATTTGGGAAATACATAAAATGACAGAATAGAGACCGAGAGACGCCATTTTAAACCAGGGAAGACAAAACTGGAGAACGTATGTATATATAGTAGAACCTCCGGTCACGACCATAATTCGTTCCATAACTTTGATCGCCACCCGATTTGGTCGTGACCCAAACCTAATTTTGGAAATTTGGTGCTTACAAAAAAAAAAAATGGCGCAGAAGGGGAAATCAGCCGCGGGGAAAAAAAATTGAATTTTTTTGGTCGGAACCCGATTTGGTCGTGGGCAGAAGCGTTCGTGACCAGAGGTTCTACTGTACAGGTAATCCTTGACTTACAACCATTTAATGGCCATTCGAAGTTACAACGGCACTGAAATAAGTGACTCAGGGCCATTTTTCACACTTACGACCATTGCAGCATCCCCAAAGTCACATGATCAAAATTCAAACGCTTGGCAACTGACTCATATTTACGACGGTTGCAATGTCCTCAGGTCACGTGATCCCCTTTTGAGACCTTCCGACAAGCAAAGTCAATGGGGAAGCCGGATTCACTTAACGACCGTGTGGCTAATTCAAAAACTGCAGTGATTCACTTAACAACAGTGGCAAGGAAGGTCGTAAAATGGGTCAAAACTCACTTCACAACTCTCAGCAACAGAAATTTTGGGCTCAATTGTGGCCGTACGTCAATCGCTGACTTAACTCCGATGCCAGAAACGCTGCAATTAACCTGGCATATTCTCGTCATTCCTTCTTTTTCCTCATGTTGTTTCAGCAAAAATGAGTCATGGCAGAGCAAAATGAGGTTTGGCTGCACATCCCTTCTGCACTTCTTAACTTCTTTCAGTTTTTCAAGTCTAATTTTTTTTTAAAAAAAACAAAACTTGAGGGAATTGCTGCTCAGAAACCTGTCATTAATGCCAACTTGCGTTGGCTTATCGTTTGTCCAACTGGCAAACACTTCTAATTTTTCTCCCAAAGGTGCGTTTTCAAAAGGCAACTGGGGGAAGGAAGAAGGAAAAAAACGAAAACAAAGAAAAATCCAGTTGCCTTTTGAAAAAGCACCTTTGCGACAACCGTGGGCTGGATGACTGAGAACCTTTTTAAGTTTTACAATTAGTCCTCAACTTAACAACTGCTTGTTTAGCGAACTGTCTGAAGTTGCAACGGCACTGAAGAAAAGCGACTTACAACCAGTCCTTGCTCTTATGGCCGTCACAGGATTCCCCATGTTCACATGATCAAAACGATTTGTTTAGTGACCGTTTGAAGTTATAACGGCAGCGAAAACTGTGACGCCACGTGTCGTGGCTGCATCCCCACAAATTCACGCGCTCGGCAAACAACATGGTTTTATGATGGTTTATTGTGCCGAAATCATGTGATCACCACTTGGGGGGGTCCTTTCAGTGTGTTGTGGTCCGCCAGCGGCCTGCAGAGCTGGCGGCAGAGTCGGACAGCGAGTAGGCTGGGGAGGAACATGGGCCAGTCCTGGAGTCTGGAGAAGGCTCTGTGTTGGAAGCAGAGATGGGGCCCGGGCCATCTGGGAGTGCTGTGCTGACTCCGGAGCCTACAGAGGCTGACATCAGTGAGGCAGAGGAACAGGGGCAGCCTGTTCCCAATGCGCGCATGCACAGAGCTGCCAGAAGGCAAAAACAGTTAAGGAAGAAAAGGGCTACTTGGGAGTAAGGCTTGGAGATGATTGGCCCCTCCCATAGGACATAAAAGGGGAGCAAACAGATGTGACCGTTGCAAGAAGCAACTTGGGTCATTTTTGTTCGGTGTACCCGAAAGACTTTGGCAGCCTTCTGTCGGACTAATTAAAACTGTTTGGGACTTATTTCGGCTGGGAATGAACATAATTCACAGCCATTAAAATAAAAAGAGGGTTTTTTTGGACTACGTTTGTGATTTATGATTTATCAGGAAGCCTAGGTCAGAACACAGTGGTCTTCCGACAAGCAAAGTCAAATTTGGAAAGCTGGATTTGCTTAAGGACTTAACTGGTTCACTTAACAACTGCAGTGAGTGACTCATAAATCACCTTGCTTAGCAATGGAAATGCTGATACCAGTTACGGTCGTAAGTCGAGCACTATCTGTATTTTCTATTACTAAAATGGCCCCGGTTCAGCTCGGCTGCAAGGAACATTAAAGAGAGCGACGGGAACTTCGCAATTTTCAATGTTCCAGCTAAGCATTAGCAAGCTTTAGCTGAAGGGATTTATTTCTTTAATAATGCTTTAATTGAACAACGGCCGAAGAGAAGAGCTCAGATAATAAAGTTTTTATAATAGTTGAAAAAGGCTGGACGGAGAAAGAATTAACAAAAATGGGGATAAGGCAAAATCATTCAGCCACCGGGCAGGCCTTTGGGGTCAAACTGCGGTTTGCTTAATTGTGGTTCTTTGACCAAACTACCATTGGCTGGGGTGGCGAGGTCCCAATTATAAAACATAGTTGACAGAACACAATATAGGAAGTCCTTGACTTACAACAGTTCATTTAGTGACCGTTCAAAGTTATGGTACTGAAAAAAGTAACTTATGACCATTTTTCATACTTACGACCATTGCGGCATCCCCATGGGCACGTGATCAAAATTCAGATGCTTGGCAACTGACTCGTATTTATGACGGTTGCAGCGTCCCGGGGTCATGTGATCACCTTTGGCGACCTTTTGACGAGCAAAGTCAACAGAGAAACCAGATTCACTTAACAACCAAGTTACTAACTTATCAACTGCAGTGATTCACTTAACAACTGTGACAAGAAAGGTTGTAAAATTGGGTAAAACTCACTTAATGTCTCACTTAACAACAGAAATTTTGGGGTCCATTGTGGTTGTAAGTCGAGGACTACTACCTGTAGCTGAATTTTCAGAACTCAGGCTGTCCTCAACTTACAACCACAATTGAGCCCAGAATTCATGTTGCTAAGGGAGAAATTTGTTAAATGATTTTTGCCCATTGCACGACTTTTCTTGCTACATTTGTTAACTGAATCATGGCAGAGGTTAAATTAGGAACATGTTGTTAAGTGAATCTCGCTTCCCCATTGATTTTGCTTGTCGGAGGCCCGCAAAAGGGGATGTGACCCCAGGACGCTGCAACCGTCATAAATATGAGACAGTTGCCAAGCGTCTGAATATCGATCATATGATCATAGAGATGCTGCAACGGTCATAAGTGTGAAAAATGGTGATGTCACTTTTTTTCATTGCCTTTATAACTTTGAACTGTCACTAAACGAACTGTTGTACCCTGTTTTCCCCCAAAATAAGACATCCCCTGATAATAAGCCCAATCGGGCTTTTGAGTGCATGGCAATAAGGCCAAGTGCTTATTTCAGGGTTCAAAAAAATATAAGACAGGGTCTTATTTTCAGGGAAACATGGTAGAGATAGATAGATAGATAGATAGATAGATAGATAGATAGATAGATAGATAGATGCCTTTATAACTTTGAACTGTCACTAAACGAACTGTTGTACCCTGTTTTCCCCCAAAATAAGACATCCCCTGATAATAAGCCCAATCGGGCTTTTGAGTGCATGGCAATAAGGCCAAGCGCTTATTTCAGGGTTCAAAAAAATATAAGACAGGCTCTTATTTTTGGAGAAACACAGGTAACTCAAGGACTATCTGCATTAGCTTCAGCAGTGATGCAAAATTTTAATTGGTTGAATAGCCCCCATAAAAGGCTCACATGAAATTCAAAACGGCCCATGCTCTCCAATTTAGAAGGTAGTCCTTAACTTACGGCCACAATTGAGCCCAAAATTTCCATTGCTAAGCAAGGCAGTCCTTAACTGAGTTGTGCCTCACTTTGCAATTTTTTTTCTGATATGGTTAAGCGAATCACTGCAGTTGTTAAGTGAATCATGCAGTCATTAAGCAAATCTGGCTTGTGAGGTTGGAAAGGTTGGAAAGGTTACAAATGGTGATCACGTAACCCTGTCATAAGTGCAACTGTCATAAGTACATGCCAGTTGCCAAGCTTCTGAATTTAGATCGCATGATTATGGGAATGCAGCTATGTTTATAAGTGTGAACACTGGTCATAACTCATCTTTTTTTTCAGTGCCTTTGTAACTTTGAATGCTTGCTAAAGAATAATTTTAAGTCGCAGACTGTCTATACAGGCAATTTGTCGATCAGTTTTTACAGGGCAATTTTAGTCGGGAAGAAATAATTAGAACCACATTAAGTTCCAGTTAAAATTATTTATTGATCATTCCTATTCACAAGAATCTAGTCAATCAATGGTCAGAAATTTGTCAGTAGATAAAGTCAACGGAATTCAAGAGGGGTTAGACTTAAACCTTTTGTGGTAACGTAATGATTCTAGACTGATGAGTTGCTTGACTCCTCCTCCAGGGTCTGCTTGCTCTTCGCCTACAATTTGGCACATTTAGCTAAGAACAAAAGAACAAACAAGAAGAGCAAAAGCAAACAGAGCCTTGAGAGTTAGTATGGAGAAAGCTGACCAGATATGTCCTTCAGATTCTGTGGAGTCCTTAATGGACTCTGAGCTTAGTTGTTTGTTTGCAGATGTTTCTAGGTAACATCATCCGATTAGTGAGTTTGTGGCTGTTCATTGTTTATATACAATAGCTTGCCCTGGCAGTGTTGGCGAGTGAGAGGTTTTCTCCTTGATATTGATTAGGATATTGCTTTCTGCTTGACTGTTTGTCTGGTATTAGGAGCCGCGGTGGCGCAGTGGTTAGAGTGCAGCACTGCAGGCTACTTCAGCTGACTGCTAGCTGCAGTTCGGCGGTTCAAATCTCACCGGCTCAAGGTTGACTCAGCCTTCCATCCTTCCGAGGTGGGTAAAATGAGGACCCAGATTGTTGGGGGCAATAGGCTGACACTGTGAACCGCTTAGAGAGGGCTGTAAAGCACTATAAAGCGGTATATAAGTCTAAGTGCTATAGCTATTGCTATTAATCCCTGCTTATCTGTTGTTAGCTGCTGGAGAGGGGTTTTTGGGGGGGGGGTTGGTCTTTTTGTTTCCTTCTTGGCTTTTTATTCTTTCTTTTGAATGGTGTGTAAATATTGTTTATCTCTATGTGCCTGTTGATAGTTGATGGGTCTGAGTGCCAAACTTCCAGAAATCCCCTATTCCCCTCCCCCCATTCAAATTCTGTCCTGTCCTTTGCCAAACTTAATGCACAGCTCACCTTTGCAAGATTGAAATCAATGGGCTTGGTTGTCACTTGGCACGTATATAGAGCCAATGGTTCAGGGTCCTCCCCAACATCCTCCCAGCTTTCTTCATCCTCGACGTCAACTAATAGGTGTAAATAAGAGGTCAACACCTTGAACATGGGAACAGTCACGGCAGCAATCTAGCAGCATCCTATGGCCTATTAAGAGCATGAAATTTTATTTGTATTTTCTATTTTCAAACCACTCCGTAACTGAAACTCCTTCAATATTCAAGGGTTTGCATTTTAATATTCAAAGTTAAAATAGCCTTTTTCTTCTTATTTTTTTTTAAACTAAAACTTGATTTTCTTTATCTCCTTGAGATGAAACACATTGGGGGAAATAGGTAAAATGAAACAGGTTATGCCATCCTTAACCACAGTTAATATATCACCAGCAGAGTTCGGGCAACACGGATAGCCATAAAACTATCCCTTATTATGTCACGGTGATGTCATCTGCACAATAGACTAGGTTGAAAACAGGAATACAGTATGGTTCAAAAGGCACATGGAAATGATGTAAATATGCGAGTTTGCTTCTGAAGGAATTTCATGTGGTTATTAACTGAATGGTTGCAAGTCGAAGACTATCTACTACAGATCCTTTTATCTGAATTTTCTAAGTATCAAGTTCAGGACAAAGAAATAACACAATATATTGGTATTTCTCAGCCTGGACAACTTTAAGATGGGTGGACTTCAACTCCCAGAATTACCCAGTCAGCAAACAGTCAGCAAACCCTCCAAGAATCCCTAACTTTACTACTTCCACTTCCACTTCCACTTCCTCCTCCTCCTCTTCCTCCTCCTCCTCCTCCTCCTCCTCTTCTTCTCCTTCTCCTCCTCCTCTCCTTCTTCTTCTTCTTCTTCTTCTTCCTCCTCCTCCTCCTCCTCCTCCTTCCCTTTCTCATCTTCCTTCCCTTCCTTCCTTCCTTCCTTCCTTCCTTCCTTCCTTCCTTCCTTCCTTCCTTCGGAGATAGAATGCCCCATGCTGAGACGGGCATTCTGGGAGTTGAAGTCCACCATCTTAAATCTGCCATAGAAGAGAAAAACTTCAGCAAATATTTCACCAAACAGAACTGACCTAGTTCCAAAATGTCTCTGGGCAAATGATCTTTCCTGGATGCAGAGATGGGAGATATTCTGAAATGAAATAAGATGGTCAAACCTGGTCAGAGACGTGACTAGATTTAGATGGATTTAACCAAAAACGAACGGAGGATCAAAACCAAGCTCATAACATCTGGTGAGCCAATTTCAGGGACTGGGACTTTCAATTTTGAAGGCAGAGCTAGAAAACGTAATTCTCAGAACTTCACACTCACCACATAATGAAACTTCACCAGGTGGACCTTAGCCCATGGGATTAATGTAGTAGTTGCCCCTAGAAAGCCTCTTTTGAACAAGGCTACTGGGTTTGGGGATGTTAAAATGTTCCGCAAAAACAGAAAACTTTCCAAAACTTTCCAAACCAATTCTGGCTGTACATTTGCAATTCGTATTTTAACCTTTGTGCAAAAGTTGTCGGTCCTTGTTGACTATTGTTATGCTTAGGCTGTCTGAGCCACTTCCAAATATTATCTGGTGGATTTCGGCTCTCATTACCTTAGCAACTAATCTTGTGCGCCTCAGTCAAAATTATCTTCCTTAGTCTCTCTATACATCGGGTCTGAAAGTTGAGTCATGGCAAATGAACTTATTTCCTTGTGGATTTGAGAGGTTTCACTGAACCATCCAAGCAGCTTCCTCAGTCAGAACAGGTTAGTTAGCTACAGAGTTGTTGGGATGTGCCAACTCCCCCTCCACAAAACCTGTTGTATTCCTCCAAAGTACACCTGTATAACATGTTCCTTCATTATACAGGAGAACACAGAGCCATGTTCTTCATGCTGGCCCAACCGACCCTCGGATGCTGGACCGCTTCCCCACCAGTCCAAAGCATATCTCGGAATGGGAGTTACAGCTAGTCCTCGACTTACAAGTGTTCATTTAGTGACCATCCAAAGCAGGGGTGGGTTCTAACTTACCTGGCTGCCGGTTCGCTTCCTCCCACACTGCGGGAGCGCGTATGTGTTACGCACCACGGGGGCACGTGCACGCTTCACGTGTGCACATGCGCGGTGCTGAAAATTCAGCTTCTGCGCATGCGCAGAAGCAAAAAACAGCTTCTGCGCATGCGCAGAAGCGAAAAACAAGATGGTGGCGCCATAGGCGGCGAGAGAGCCGGTTCGGGGGCGTGTCCAGCTGGCCATCGCTGCCGGTTCGGCAAGCAGGGGGGAAATTCCCGCTACCGGTTCTAAAGAACCAGTCCGAACCGGCAGGAACCCACCTCTGGTTCAAAGTTACAACGGCACTGAAAAAAGTGACTGATGACTGTTTTCACACTTGCGACCGTTGCAGCATCCCCATGATCCCCGTGATCAAAATTTGAACACTGGGCAACTGACTCATGTTTACAACTGTCGCAGTGTCCTGGGCTCACGTGATCCCCTTTTGCGACCTTCTGACAAAGTCAATGAGGAAACCAGATTCACTTAACAGCCGTGTTACTAACTTAAGCAACCGCAGTGGTTTATTTAACAATTGTGGCAAGAAAGGCCGCAAAATGGGGCAAAGATCACTAAATAAATGTCTCGCTTAGCAACGTAAATGTTGGCCTCAGTGGGGTCAAAGGCCGAGGACTACCTGTACAGGGAAGTCCTCGACTAACAACCACAATAGAGGCCAGAATTTCCATTGCTAAACGAGGTGGTTGCTAAGTGAATTGCGTCGAGTGTTGTGACTTTTTTTTTTAGCCACGATTGTTAAGCAAATCACTGCAGTTGTTAAGTGAATCAGGCGGTTGTTAAGCAAATTCAGCTTCCCCCATTGAGTTTGCTTGCCGGAAGACAGGCAGAGAAGGTCGCAAGTGGCGATCACGTGACCTCGGGATGTTGCAAGTGCTGTAAGTACAGGCCAGTAGCCAAGCGCCCGGATTTTGATCACCTGACCATGCAGGAATGCTGCAACAGCGGTAAGTGGGAAAACAGTCATAAGCCACTCTTTTTTCATTGCTGTTGCAGCTTAAAAGGGTTGCTAAACAAATGGCTGTAGGTCGAGGACTATCTGTAGCTCTAAGTCACTTTTTTCACTGCCATTCTGACTTTGAACGGTCACTAAACAAGTGATTGTAAGTCAAGGACTACATGTATCCTGGGCGTCCGTATCAAATTTGGACATTGCTCACCCAAGTTACAATAGTTATAACTCCTTTGGAGAGGGAGGGAGGGCAATTTGGAAGATCGAATCTCAGCAGGCTCCAGGTTGACCCAGCCTTCCATCCTTCTGAGGTTGGTAAAATGAGGACCCAGATTGTTGGGGGCAATATATACATATATATTGAAAAGAAGGAAGGAAGGGAGGGAGGGAGGGTGGAAGGAAGCAAGGAAGCAAGGAAGCAAGGAAGCAAGGAAGCAAGGAAGCAAGGAAGCAAGGAAGCAAGGAAGCAAGGAAGGAAGCAAGGAAGCAAGGAAGCAAGATAAGAGAGAAAGGAAAGAAGATAAGAGAGAAAGGAAGGAAGATAAGAGAAAGGAAGGAAGGAAGGAAGGAAGGAAGGAAAGAAAGAAAGGGAAAAGAGGAAGGGAGGAAGGAAGGAAGGAAAAGGATGGGAAGGGAAGGGAAGGGAAGGGAAGGGAAAAGAGAAAGGAGGAAAAGAATAGAATAGAATAGAATAGAATAGAATAGAATAGAATAGAATAGAATAGAATAGAATAGAATAGAATAGAATAGAATAGAATAGAATAGAATAGAATTTTTTATTGGCCAAGTGTGATTGGACACACAAGGAATTTGTCTTGGTGCATATGCTCTCAGTGTACATAAAAGAAAAAAGTTCGTCAAAGAAAGAAAGAAAGAAAGAAAGAAGAAAGAGAAAGAAAGAAAGAAAGAAAAAGAAAGAAAGAAAGAACGAAAGAAAGAAGGAAGGAAAGAGAAAGAAAGGAAAGGGGAGGAGGGAAAGGAAGGAAGGAAGGAAGGAAGGAAGGAAGGAAGGAAGGAAGGAAGGAAGGAAGGATAGAGAGGAAGAGAGGAAGGGGAGCAAAGGGGAGCAGTAGATGATGAAGAACAGGGAAAAGGCAGGGAGGGAGGAAAAAGTCTAAAAGAAAATGTGCCATTTCTAAGATCCCATCAAGGTAAGAGAAATCCTCAACCTTCTTTGCTGACAGCCAGGAAAATATAAGGAACAGATTCAAAGAACAGGGAAAAGGCAGGGAGGGAGGAAAAAGTCTAAAAGAAAATGTGCCATTTCTAAGATCCCATCAAGGTAAGAGAAATCCTCAACCTTCTTTGCTGACAGCCAGGAAAATATAAGGAACAGATTCAGGAAAAGATGACTCAGATTGAAAATAACTCGATGTACAACCCAGGATGGAGTCTGATTCACTGGTATTATGGGTGACTCAGGGCTGAAGGAACAGCCCAACATGATGTGGAAAAGCCCCATCATGATGAGCTGGAGGTAAAATGATTGAGACTCAATAAAAATAAGTTTTGGTGTGAGATGCCACCCATTTCTAATCCTGGCGATGTAGGCCATAATCTAGAAATTCAGACTCTCCTGGAGGAAGTCTGTTTCTTAGCCAGTTGTCCATTTCCAGAGTTCCATTTTTGTTTTTGCTTCTTCACTACAAGGATAAAAATAAGAATGGTGTACAAGAAAAGAAAGATTCAGACAATCATAACAGAGCTGGAAGGGATCTTGGTGGTCATCTAGTCCAACCTCCAGTGATGAAACACCCACAACTTCTGGTGGCAAGTTGTTCCACTGGTTAATTGTCCTCACTGTTAGGAAGTTTCTCCTTCATTCCAGGTTGCTTCTCTCCTTGATTAGTTTCCACCCATTGCTTCTTGTTCTGACAGGCCTCATTGCAAAATAGAAATAAATATATCTGGAGCACCACTTGAACACCATCAGCATTGACAAAATCCCCATTCTCTCAATTGCAAAACGTAGCCTGCTTTGGCAGAATTACAGAAGGGACCTTGGAGGTCTTCTAGTCCAACCCCCTGCTCAGGCAGGAAACCCTACACCATTTTAGACAAATGGTTGTCCAACTACTCTTTAAAATTTCCAGTGTTGGAGCACAGCTTACTGGTATATCCCTTTAACCCACCAAACAACAACATTTGCCTAACCCAGGTCCTTGGGAAATACTCAATAGGTGGACAAAAAGACCAAATCCAGCCTGAACTGTAACTGTGCTACCAAGCTGTGGGTAGCTCAGTCCATCACTGGAGGTTTTCAAGACAAGATTGGACAGCTCTTTTGACCTGAATGGTATAAAATCTTCTGCTTGAGCAGGGGGTTGGACTAGAAGACCCCTAAAGTCCCTTCTAGCCCTAGGATTCTACATTCTATGCTCCTGTCTGGACTCACCCACATTAGAAGACATCAGCCTTCTATGTCTGAAAGTATGATTCTGCCCTGCAAAGAAACTAGAGAGGATCCCTTCCAGATGTAATTGGAAAAGGAGGAGGAGGAGGAGGAGGAGGAGGAGGAGGAGGAGGAGGAGGAGGAGGAGGAGGAGGAAGAAGAAGAAGAAGAAGAAGAAGAAGAAGAAGAAGAAGAAGAAGAAGAAGAAGAAGAAGAAGAAGAAGAAGAAGAAGAAGAAGAAGAAGAAGAAGAAGAAGAAGAAGAAGAGGAAGAAGAAGAAGAGGAAGAAGAAGAATTTTGTAAACACCACATTACAAAAAAGATGTTGAGACTTTGGAAAAAGTGCAGAGAAGAGCTACTAAGATGATTAAAGGCACAGAGTCTAAAACATACGAAGAACAGTTGCAAGAATTGGGTATGGTCAGTCTAGAGAAAAGAAGGGGGTGACATGATAGCGGTCTTCCAATATTTGAGGGGCTGCCACAAAGAGGAGGGGGTCAACCCAGGGGTGAAATCCTCCCGGTTCGGCCCGGTTCGGGCGAGTAGGTAACGATTGCAGCAGCTGGTTCGGAGAACCGGGATGGCAGCGTGAAGCTCCACCCACCTGCCCCAACATCATCACTTCCTGGTTTTTTTAAAAACTTTTAAAAGCCTATTTTCCCTGCCAGTTCCCCTGAAAGAAAGAAAGAAAGAAAGAGAGGGGGGGAGGGAGGGGGGAAGGGAAGGGAGAAAGAAAGAGAAAGAGAGAGAGAGGTGTTAGAAGGAAAAAATCAGGACTCACTTTCCAGCCGGGAGATGGCTTGGAAAAGAAGAAAATGCTGTCGCTT
>QLTV01001476.1:231835-243653 GCA_003457575.1 Thermophis baileyi
TGTATTTTTTAAAAAAATTGTTAAAAAAAAGAGGGGGGAAAAAAAAAAAAAAAAAAAAAAGGAAGGAAGGAAGGAGAAAGGGAGGAATGAAAAAAGACAGAAAAAAGAAGGAAAAGGAAAAGGAAAAAGGGAGGGAAGGAAGGAAAGAGGGGAAGGAAGAAGGAAAGAGAAGGAAGAAGGAAGAAGGAAGGAAGGAAGGAAGGAAGGAAGGAAGGAAGGAAGGAAGGAAGGAAGGAAGGAAGGAAGGAAGGAAGGAGACAATGGATTCCCCTAGTCCCGCCCAGGCCACCATAGGCGCCCCGGACACGAGTGACGTCGGACTGGCCACGCCCACCCCAGCAATGCCTCCCCCCCCCCCCAAGGTCAAACACAACCCTGATGCAGCTCTCAATGAAATCGAGTTTGACATCCCTGTTGTAAAGCGATGGCCCTCAACCTTTTGGGCGCCAGGGACTGGTTCTGTGGAGAGAGTTTTCTCCGCAGACCCAAGGGGGAATGGTTTTATGTACTTCCTGCAGTCCCGTGGATGGGGCTTCACTTGTTTGCGTGGCCTGGCTTCTTGCATGCCAGGGACCGGCGGTTGGGGACTCCTGTTGTAGAGGCTGCCGGCCTCATGGCAACCTCGTGCTATTCTGCAAATAAGTGGCACAGTGGCACCTTGGCACTCAACCGCTTTGAAACTCATCTGGTCCTCAAAGCATTTTGAGATGAAAATTTAATCCTTATCATTGGTTGGGTACTCAACGCACAAGCTAGAACTTGTGTCGGTATCGGCTGCCATGTCACTCACTACATTACAGGTAGTCCTCGACTTACGATTGAGCCCAAAATTTCTGTTGTTAAGTGAGACACTTGTTGAGCGAATTTTGCCGCAATTTACGCCCATTGTTGCTACAGCTGTTAATTGAATCATTGCAGTTGATAAGTTAGTAACCCGGTCGTTAAGTGAATCTGGCTTCCCCGTGGACTTTGCTTGTCAGAAGGACGCAAAGGGGGAGCCCGGGACAATGCATCCGTCATAAATATGAGTCAGTTGCCAAGGGTCTGAATTTTGATCTTGTGACTCTGGGGATGCTGCAATGGTCGTAAGTGTGGAATATGGTCATCAGTCACTTTTTTCAGTGCCCGTTGTAACTTCAAACGGTCACTAAACGAACAGTTGTTAAGTTGAGGACTACCTGTATTCCTTATGGGAAAAATTTGTTTGGTATTCATCATTTTTGGTACTCATTGCTCGGTTTGTGGATCCTCCTTAAATAATAGGTTCGCTGGAAGCACTACCTCGACTTACACCCATTCATTCAGTGACCATTCAAGCTTAAAACAGCACTGAAAGAATAACTTATGACCATTATTCACACTTACGACCGTTGCAGCATTCCTGTGGTCACGTGATCAAAATGTGGACGCTTGGCAACTGGCATGTACTTATGACGGTTGCAATGTCCAGGAGTCATGTGATCCCCTTTTGCGGCCTTCTTACGAGCAGTCAACAGGGAAGCCAGATTCATTTAACAACCAGATGACTAGCTTAACTGCAGTGATTCACTTATTGTGGCAAGAAATGGGGCAGGACTCACTTAACAACTGTCTCGCTTAGCAGCGGAAATTTGGGGCTCAATTGTGGTCGTAAGTCAAGGACTACCTGTGCTTGCTTGCAGAAAAGCTGGTGGCAGCCAGGGATGTACAACTATGGCAACTTTACGAATTCAGGCATTTCGTACACAAATGTTTCCCACAATGTTCACACACAGCTGTGTGTGAGTTCTCCGCCAGGTGTGTTAAATGCAAACCTACATTTTTTTAAAATGCTTCACTTAACAGAAATCTCACTGGAGGCTGACCTGATGTCTGTAAACGAGGCCTCGTTTTTCTGCGAAGACTTCACACCACTCCCGTTTCCCATCACGGTTTCCTTCTGAAAAACGTCCAAAGGGCGCCTTTTTTCATAGCCGGACGCAATTTTCTTTTCTTCAACTGGCCTTTCCAGGACCGTCTTGGTCAAGGGGTCATCTCCAGAACTGACCGCATTTCGGATTGTTGAAACATCCTTCTTTGCACACCGACTTGAGGGAGAGTTCAGCGAGCCGTTCTGACGAACGTCGAGAGGACGCTCCGTGCGGGCGGACAGGAGTTCGTCCAACGGTCTGGGAATTGTGGTTTTCTCGAAGGAGTGACCTGGAAGGACCGTAGAACTCTTAAAGGTGCTTTCCTGGCTGAATTCGGCTGGGCTAAAAATTCCAGAAAGCCGCTTCAGGTGCCTTCCTTTTAAGGAATCCTGTAGGGAACAGCAAAGTCTCATGGGAGGTAGCAACTTAAAGCATAATGTTCGCGTAGAAAAAAACTAAGATAGCAATTGGTTGGAGGCAGTGGTGGGTTGCTACCGGTTCGCCCTGGTTCGGGCGAACCGGTAGCGAGAGCAGCGGGAGGCTCCGCCCACCCACCCAGACGTCATCACAGGCGATCAGGAGCATGCACAGAAGGTTCTGTGCATGCGCAGAAGCGCCGCGGATGAGTGAAGCACGCGCGCACGTTCACAGTTCCGAACCTGTAGCGAAAGTAAGTGAAACCCACTACTGGTTGGAGGTGTAATAAGGATAATGCTTCTTTAAAACATGTGCTTTTAAAAGGTAGTCCTCCACTTACAATGGTTCCTTTAGTGACCGAAGTTAGCAGGGTACAGGTAGTCCTCAAATTACAACAGTTCATTTAATGAACTGTTCACTACAGTTGAAGTTACAATGGCACTGAAAAAAGTAACTTAGGACCATTTTTCGCACTTATGACCACTGCAACATCCCCATAGTCACGTGATGCTTGACAACTGGTTCATGCTTATGACGGTTGCAGTGTCCTGGGGTCATGTGATCCCCTTTTGCAACCTTCTGACAAGCAAAGTCAATGGGGAAGCCAGATTCACTTAATGACTGTGTTAGAAATTTAACTAGGGCAGTGATTAATGTAAATGTATGGCCCCTTTCACCCAATGTATCGAAGAGAGCCAATCTAGTGTATTGTAGTGCTGGCCCAGAAACCAGGAGTTGGTGAGTTCTAGTCCTGCATTAAGCATGAAAGCTGACTGGGTGACTTAGGGCCAATCACTGGGAGATGGTGAGTTCTAATCTCGCATTAGGGAGGAAAGCCGACTCCTGGTGATTCGCCCAAAATCACCCAGCTGGGTTTCGTACTCAAGGCAGGACTAGAACTCACTACCTCCTGGTGATTGGCCCAAAATCACCCAGCCGGGTTTCATACCTAAGGCAGGACTAGAACTCATGGTCGCCCGGTGATTGGCCCAAAGTTACCCAGCTAACTTTTGTTAGCAGGGCTAGAATTTAGCATCTCCTTGTGCCTTATTTCAGATCAAACCAGTCTTTATTATAGTCAAAGATCAGCCTAGGGAAAGTGGCGTACAGAAAACTATTAAATATAAAAAATACAAATATTAAATTGGATAAAACCCTAAAAAAAATCCAAAACAAACAAAGACGGATTAAAAACAAAAAAAAATGGACATATAAAAAATACGGTGAACCAAATCTATCTAATACAGTAACAATAACGGTAATACAGTTGGAAGGGACCGTGGAGGTCATCTAGTCCAACCCCCTGTCCTCGCAGAAGACCTATACTATTTCTGATAGTCTCTTCTTAAAAGCCTCTATTGTTGATATGTATCAGTTCCCAAGTGTCTGAATTTTGGTTAAAAATGGATTTAAGAGGGGAGAGGGGAGAAGAGTTACAACAGCAGTGAAAAAGGTGCCTTATGACCATTTTTCACACTTACAACCGCACTTACAACGAACTGTTGTATGTCGAGGACTACCTGTAAAATAAAGTTTTTTGGGTTTTTTTTTTTTTTAAATAGATTTAAGAGGAGGGAAGGGGGAGAAGAGGAGGAAGAGGAAGAAAGGAAGAGAAACCAGTTTAGGAGAACCTCTTGAGATGCATCGGCGGAAGCAGCCATCCTTCCGTGAGATGGAAGAACATTAGGCTGGCCTCGCGGTTTCTCCCTCGAAGTCATTCTGGTCTCCGTAGACAATTCTCCCGGAATCTGTATCACATCCAGAAGGTCGCATACTTTCTTCTCTCCTTCGACCTGAGCATCCAACATGGTTCTGGCCTTGCCCTTCTCACCTGGCTTGTGACAATGCCTTCTGGACAGGCAGATGATTCCCTCGCTAATCTCATAGCTAAAAAAAAAAAAAACACGACAAAGTTGGACGGATCAGTGAAGAAAAAATAATCACGCGCCTGGCCAGCCACGCATCTCATGAAAAGCTCAAGGCTGTGAAGATTCAAGAAAGGTTTGCTTTAGATAAAGAAATGAATTCGAAATTGTACTGTGTGCTAATGATGAACATCACTCAGTTCAATTCATTGCGGCCAAAGACCGACACAGATAATAAACAAAGAAAATTTAAGACATAATTAAAATACACTTCTAACTAGCATCTAAAAGGTGAAATTCAGGATATAGACTGTATTGAATTATAATGTAAACACTACATTATATTAAATATGACATCCAAAATTACAATAAAGTATCTATTAGGTATCCATGCTGGCTCAGGAATTCTGGGAGTTGAAATCCACAAGTTGTGAAGTTGCCGTAGTTGCTGGTGTACAGGTAGTTTATTTATTTTTTATTTATTTTATTTGTTTGTCAAACATGTACAAGATAGCAGGTATAGGTACAAACATAAACATAATCAAAGTGAATACAGATAGATGAGGACAATAGGATAGTAGGACAGGGATGGTAGGCACGCTGGTGCACTTATGCACGCCCCTTACAGACCTCTTAGGAATGGGGTGAGGTCGACAGTAGACAGTCTAAGGTTAAAGTTCTTACAACTGTTCGCTTAGTAACCGTTCGAAGTGACAACGGTACTGAAAAAAAGTGACTTATGGCCATTTTTCACACTTACAAGTGTTGCAGCATCCCTGCGGTGACATTATCATGATACTTGGCAACTGGCATGTACTTACGACGGTTGCAGTGTCCCGGGGTCATGTGATCACATTTTGCGAGCTGCTGACAAGCAAAGTCAATGGGGGAAGCCAGATTCACTTAAGAAATGTGTTACTTTTGAGCCGTGATGGCGCAGTGTCTAACCACTGCGCCATCACAGCTCAAAAGTACTGCCACGGGTTAAAAGGTTAACTCTGCCGACTGCCAGGGGTTCGATCCTGACCGGCTCAAGGTTGACTCAGCCTTCCATCCTTCCGAGGTGGGTAAAATGAGGACCCAGATTGTTGGGGGCAATAGGCTGACTCTGTAAACCGCTTAGAGAGGGCTGTAAAGCACTGTAAAGCGGTACATAAGTCTAAGTGCTATAACTACTGCCCTTCCTTCCTTCCTTCCTTCCTTCCTTCCTTCCTTCCTTCCTCCCTCTTTCTTTCTCTTTCTTTCTTTCTTTCTTTCTTTTTCTTTCTTTCTTTCTTTGTACAATGGTTAGAATGCAGTATTGCAGGCTCTGCCCATAAGCCAGCAGTTCGATCCTGACTGGCTCAAGGTTGACTCAGCCTTCCATCCTTCCGAGGTGGGTAAAATGACGACTCAGATTGTTGGGGGCAATAGGCTGACTCTGTAAACCACTTAGAGAGGGCTGTAAAGCACTATAAGTCTAAGTGCTATTGCTACTTTTAACAGTTGATTCACTTAACAACTGTGCCAAGAAAGTGGAGCAAATCTCATTTAACAACTGTCTCACTTAGCAGCAGAAATTTTGGGCTCAATTGTGGCCAGAAGTTGACAAGTACCTACAATTGATGTCCAACTGTTTTATTAAAGGAACTATTTATCACAAAAATCTGGTTGCCTAGGTTCTGCCTGCCAAGTAGAGTTCAATAGAAAGAACCTCCTCTATACACAACTAGCCTTGTGGTGCAACCAGAACAATCTTGAACTAAATACACTCAAAACCATAGAAATGGTGGTGAACTTTAGAAGAAAACCTCCTATACTACCACCTCTTACAATACTAGACAACACAGTATCAACAGTAGAGACCTTCAAATTTCTAGGTTCTACCATATCGCAAGATCTAAAATGGACACCTAACATCAAAAACGTCATCAAAAAAGCACAACAAAGAATGTTCTTTCTGCGCCAACTCAGGAAGCTCAAACTGCCCAAGGAGCTGCTGATTCACTTCTACCGAGGAATTATTGAGTCTGTCATCTGCACCTCCATAACTGTCTGGTTTGGTTCTGCAACCCAACAAGACAGATACAGACTTCAAAGGATAGCTAGAACTGCAGAAAAAACCATTGCTACCAACCTGCCTTCCATTGAGGACCTGTATACTGCACGAGTCAAAAAGAGGGCTGTGAAAATATCTACAGACCCCTCGCATCCTGGACATCAATTGTTTCAACTTCTACCCTCAAAACGACACTGTAGGGCTCTGCACACCAGAACAACTAGACACAAGAACAGTTTTCCCCCCAAATGCCATCACTCTGCTTAACAACTAATCCCCACAACACTGCCAAATAATTTACTAAGACTGTATTACTATTATTCTTCTCTTCCTTACTAGTATCTATCTCTTCCCACTTATTACTATAACCATGTTTCTTGTATCTTTCAATTTATATTGTTTTTATTTGTTTCCTAGTACGATTTGTTAGCTTATTAGTAACCTTGACTATCACTAAGTGTTGTATCTTTTTATTCTTGATGAATGTATTTTATTCTCCTTATGTACACTGAGAGCATATACACCAAAGACAGATTCCTTGTGTGTCCAATCACACTTGGCCAATAAAGAATTCTATTCTATTCTATTCTAATATTTTGAGGTGAGGCAAACTTCACCTGTAGCTTCTCTACCTGCTTTTAAACATCAAGGTGAAAAGGAACCCACTAGAACAGGCTGCAATGCTAAACAACGCCTCAAGGCGGCAGTAAGGAGCCCAAGGAATCATCATCTGCATTTGCGCAGAGAAGAATCTCTTCACTTCTCCCCTTCCCAAAGCTCTCACCAAGAGCGTCCCACCTTCGGCACTTCCCATTGGCTGCACTGAGGGGCGGGGCAGGAGAGGTCATATACTGTACTTACCCTCGCGTTCTTCCGGGGAGGCACCCAGAATTCGGAGGGGAGTGCGCATGCTCGGCCGAGGACTATAAATATGAAGCGCCTGAAGATGGACGCTCTATTCTGTGCCGCGCTCCGGTCGCGGCAGCAGGGGGTGGGGAGGAGTGGCGAGCGAGGCTGCGTCAGAAAGGGGTGGGGCTGTATCTATTTATGAAGCTATTCCGCCTTTTTACAAGCCTCCGTGACTGGCTGAAACTCGAAAGGGCTTTTCTTTCCATCTTTGATATTGTTCGTTTTTAAGTTTGCAACAGCGAGGTCGCTTTAAAACACTTCCTTCTCTCCAAAAGGAGAGACCCTTTGCTTGCAGAGGCAAAACAAAAACAAAAAAAACCCATGCATTTGCACCGTGGACTCTAGACAAAAGCCCCTAGCCCTTAAAACTATGCAAGGCCATTCATAAACTACCATTCATAAACTGGGACAGACAGACTTGGAATCTAGGGTTGTCTTTTCTGTTCCCAAGGTGGCAGCGTTCAGAAGGTGGCGCTATCCCAAAAACAACCCTGTAAGGTAGACTATAGGCAGAAACAGAGGTCTTAAACTCCCCTGAGAGCCTCTGCTGCTGAGGGGATCTTGAATAGATTTTCAGGAAAAGGCTAGAGAAGGGTTTGCTTGGAATAATGTGGGAATCCCTATACAGTACTAGGGAAGGGTTAGACTAGAAGATCTCTCAGGTCCCTTCCAGTCCTATGATTCTATGATCTGTTGCAGGACTTACACTGGTGTTTCTCAACCTCAGCAAACTTAAGATGTGTGGACTTCAATTCCCAGAATTCCCCAGCCAATCATGTTGGCTGGGGAATTGTGGGAGCTGAAGGCCATGCTACTGATTGGAGAATTCCTGGAGTGGAAGTCCACATATTTTAAACTTGCTGAGGTTAAGAAACACATTCACATTAAGGATCAGGCTACAGGTCTCAGTTCTGAGTGTGTACATAACCATTGGTCCGTTGTTCAGACTTAATCCACAAAGAATGAAGTCCCTGTAGTTCAGAGCAATCAGTGTTTGAAAAATATACCACAGGCATGTGTTATACCCCACCTCCCATTCATTTCCTATAATTACAGCATCTTGTAATCTTTTAATTTGGCAATCACACATTTTAAGCTTCAGGAATGCCATTTCATGTAGATTATTAACCATGTGGAAATAACGGAAAAGGTTCCATAGCACATCATCTGACATTCTATTAAAACGCAGAAGGTTCTGGAAACATGCCTCTAGCTTTTCAGGGGCTGCAAAAAAGGGTTTTAATACATGCCTGAATACAGATAGTCCTCGACTTACAACAGTTCATTTAGTAACCAGTTACAACGGTTACTGAAAAAAGTGACTTATGACCATGGCAGCTTCCCCGTGGTCATCTGATCAAAATTCAGACGTTTGACAACTGGCATGTACTTATGATGGTCGCAGTGTCCCGGGGTCACGTGATCCCCTTTTGCGACCTTCTGACAAGCAAAGTCAATGGGGAAGCCAGATTCACTTAGCAACCGTGTTACTAACTTAACTGCGGTGATTCACTTAGCAACTGTGGCAAGAAAAGTCGTAGAAATGGGGCAAAACTCACTTAACAAATACTTAGCTACATAAATTTTGGGCTCAATTGTAGTCGTAAGTCAAGGACTACCTGTATGCCTGCCCTTGGGTGAACTGTCTGGATACAGGAAGATATTTTTTATAGCTGACAAAGAGGAAATGAATCATTTCTGGATCACCTAGTTTGGATTATTTTCTCCATCCTGGACAGTCCTGTTCCGATCTCTGAATAACTGCAACAAACCACAGACCTTTTGAAGTTTGAAACCTGTATTCCTTTGACATTTTAGGAGAGGAAGCAACAGATATGTTTATCTCTTAATCATTTGGCAATGGTATTTTGGGAGAAATAAGTTTGGCCTGTAATTAATAGTTAGTTCATAGCAATCTAGATTGGAAGGGACCTCAGAGGTCATTTAGTCCAACCCCTGCCCAGTGCAAGCAATACTTATATCATCCTGTAAAAATGGCCATCCAATCTTTTTCCTGAAAGCCTCCAGTTTCATGGCTTGAATCTTTTTCAGGGCTCAAGCAACCGTTTTATCATAAAGCAGTGACAGAGATCGGTAAATTATGAATTTTAACACTATAATACAGGTAGTTCTCGACTTATGACCGTTTGCATAGCAACTATTCTAAGTTACGATGGACCCCAAATAACATACTGATTTGAAGTTCCGATGGCCAGCTCCCCTCCCCCACAGTCACATGATCACATTTTGGAAACTCAGCATCTGGTTTCCATTTACACCTGTTTGTGGCATCCCACAGTCGCATCACATGACAGCAGTTCATGACCGTTTTTGCCAAAAACTGGCCTTCACAGCTGATCCTTGATTTACTACAGTTTGTTTAATGACCATTTCAAGTTACAATGGCACTGGAAAAATGAACTTATGACCATTTTTCATACTTACAACCATTGTAGCATTCCCATGGTCACATGATCAAAATTCAAATGTTTGGCAACTGGCATGTACTTATGACGGCTGCAGTGTGCCGAGGTCACGTGATCCCCTTTGGTGACCTTCTGACAACCAAAGTCAATGGGGAAGCCTGATTCACTTAACAACCCATGTAATTAACTTAACCATGGTAGTGCTTCACTTAACAACTGTGAAAGGAAGAACAAAAAAATGGGGCAAAAACTCACTTAACAACCATCTCACTTAGCAAAAATAAATTTTGGGTTTAATTGTGGTTGTAAGTTGAGGACAACCTGTACTTCCAGTTTCCAGCAAAAAAAAAAAAAAGCCACTGCAGACAGCGGATTCGCTTTACGACAGCAGTGTTTGCTCAATGACCATCATAATAACCACCGTCAAAAAGGTCATAAAATTGGGCATAATCATATGGTGACTACCTAAGGATCACCATGACTTACCACAGTAATTCCGGGCTCACTTACGGTCGTAAGTCAAGGACTTCCTGTATGCAGCAACCAGTTAATGTCTGCCATCTAAAGATTTAGGATCAAATGCTAAAAGTTATATATATATATACCTGGGAGTCCCTTTTTTAGTTTTTTCAGCTGCTGTCTGCCCTCGAGTGGCTTCTCCAGAGAGGAAATTCCTAGGAGGAAAACTCTCCGTACTTCTTGTGTGACAGGCTTTATTTTCCAGAAATGAGGAATTTCCCAGGAAGGTTTGGTTACTCTGGAGCTCCAGAAAGTAGCTCGCCATAATTTCGAGAATGGTTTTGAAAGGAGTGTCTCTGGCCTGCAGTAGAAAAAGTAAGATAAATGGGCCATTAGAATTAGGCTGACTCAATTATACTGTTTGCAAAAGACGAAAGAGTTGATTTCTAGCCTACATGTTCTAGGTCAGTGATGGCGAACCTTTTCGGCACCGAGTGCCGAAAAGGGAACGTGCACACGCGCGCATTGCACCGAGTGCCGAAAAGGGAGAGCGCACTCATCTGGGACGCGACCAGGAAGAGGAGCTGCCCAGGGGGCATGCGCGCACCGGCCACGAAGTCTTCCAGTTTCCGGTGCGCATGCGCAGGTGCCGATCAGCTGGACGGCGCGCATGCTCACGCCGGAAAACGGAAGACCAGCTCTTCCAGTTTCTGGCACTGCCCCACGCACAAACGCCAGCTGATCATCGCCTGCACATGCGCACCAGAAACACGGAAGAGGAACTGGCGATGCTGCACGTGCCAGGCGACATGGCTCTGCATGCCACTTCAGGCACGCGTGCCATAGATTCGCCATCATGGTTCTAGGTTCAAGTCTCCTGCTTTGTGATATTTTAAAACAATATTATGTACTATTAAATTAGAGCAGTGCATTTATTAACAAACCAATGACTATTGACTGGATTATTCATAAAATGTGTTTCTCTTCTTTTCTTTTCTCTTCTCTTCTTTTCTCTTTTCTTTTCCTTTCTTTTTTATTTTCCTTTGTCTTTATTCCTTCTTTCTTTTTCTTTCTTTTCCTCTTTCTCTCTTCCTTCCCTCCTTCTTTCTTTCTTTCTAGTTGTGTACAGGTAGTCATTGCCTTACGACCACAATTGAGACCAAAATTTCTGTTGCTAAGCGAGACGCTTGTTAAATGAATTTTGCCCCATCTTACAACCTTTCTTGTCACAGTTAAGTGAATCACTGCAGTTGACAAATTAGTAACATGGTTGTTAAGTGAATCTTGTTAAGGAATTGTCATATTATTAGGTAATATGTTGATTGGCTGGAGATCGATCAGACAACAACATATCAGTTTGTCAACCATAGAGGCTGAATTTTCATGTTTGTCTCTAATGTGTACGGAACTTATATATTACAAGCTATTATGTAAAGATATGGGAATTATTGTACATGATTAGTAACATGGTTGTTAAGTGAATCTTGTTAAGGAATTGTCATATTATTAGGTAATATGTTGATTGGCTGGAGATCGATCAGACAACAACATATCAGTTTGTCAACCATAGAGGCTGAATTTTCATGTTTGTCTCTAATGTGTACGGAACTTATATATTACAAGCAATTATGTAAAGATATGGGAATTGTTGTACATGAACCGATCACTGTATATGAGGATAACCAGGCAGCAATTAGTATGGCAACTAATTTGGGTGTAAAAACAAGATCAAAACATACAGATTTAAGGTATCGAAATGTGAGACAATGTGTACAAAGTAAAATGATTAAGTTAGAGTATTGTATGAGTGAAAAC
>QLTV01001476.1:246975-270486 GCA_003457575.1 Thermophis baileyi
CCAAGTTGACTGTCCATGTGCCATTATTAGTGTAATACAACCTTAACTGTCTGAATATAAAAACTGAATATCCACACTACTCAAAATCTTACTAGCAAAATCTTACTTTGATAGTTGAATTCTTTGTTTGATGATTAAGACAAAGAAAGACTGGTAAGAAGACTGCTGTACTTCTGAATACTGACTGATAGAACGTGTATGATTCGGACTGTTATTTGGACTGTGCTATCTCTTTAAGTAAACTACTTTTATACACTTTAACGTATCTGTGTATTGACTGAATCATTACTCATATCTACTGCAACATTACAGTGAACTGTGCAAACCTTCAGGGCCCAGAGGTTACTCTGCACAATTCCTTAACAAATCTGCCTTCCCCATTGACTTTGCTCATGAGAAGGTCACAAAAGGGTATCACATGACCCTGGGACAGAGCAACAGTCATAAGTATGAACCAGTTGCCAAGTGTCCGAATTTTGATCACATGATCATGGGGATGCTGCAAAGGACGTATCTGTGAAAAATGGCCATAAGTTATTTTTTTCAGTGCCATTGTAACTTTGAATGGTCACTAAGTGAACTTTTGTAAGTTGAGGACTATCTGTACTGAATAACAGAGTCGGATCTTGGAGGTCTTCTAGTCAAGCCCCCACCTCAGGCAGGAGACCTGGCTTATACCATTTCAGTCAGTCTTTTCTTAAGAACCTCCAGTGATGGAACAGCTACAAATTTTAAAGCACCCATTGATTAATTGTCCTCGCTGTAAGGAAATTTCTCCTTAGTCCCTGAGATCATTAAAACGCTCATTTTTGGTGTTTTTAAGGAAGAAACTGAAAACCACCAATTATGGGTGGTGTAAGTAGTTGCTTGTGCACCTTGTAGGGGATTAGAATAGATGACCTTTGTGGCCCCTTCCAATTGCATAATTCTATGACTCTACCTCGAACGGTTTGTCCCATCAAGAGTCTTGCTTATAACTTCCAAAGTGTCCTAGAAACCTTGTGCAAAAATGCAGAAATGCTGTCCTGTTTTACCTTGTTTTGCTTATATAAAGACTGGAGGTGCAAAACATTTCGGAGCTCGTTCCTGTTGTTGATGCTGAGTGCGGTACGGGGAAACTCTTCGTCCAGCATGGTACTTGTCTTCTTTAAGCCCTAGGCAGGAAAGAGATAATGCTATAAATCAGTATAAAAAAAATAACCTCAGTCTTCATACCGCTGGTTAACTTAGAAGTCAGTGTAATAATATTCAGAGAAGCTGTTGGCACAGTGTTTCTCAAGCTTCATAACTCTTAAAGAGGTTTAAGATGTGTGGATTTGAACTCCCAGAATTCCCCACCCGGCACGCTTGAAAACACACAGTCCAATTCCCAGAATTTTCTTGCAGGATGATTACTGAGAATTCTGGGAATTGGAGTCCCTGTACATGTCCTAGTTGCTGAGACTGAGAAATTCAATTCAAACCTTTATTGTTAGAGTACAATACTGGTTACTATATTTGTTAAAAACAAGCCTCTTTATGGACTTTTACTGAAAACAGAAAAAAATTATTTATGGATAGGGTGCTTAGAAAGGATAGAATAAGGAAAGAAGGGGGCACAATGTAACCTTTAGAGAGAAAGGGTAAAATATTAATACAATTATCACTGGTGTAAAGGCAACAAAATTTCATATTTAATGTGTGACTTCGTGCTCACAGTAAAAAAACGACAATAAAGGTTATCTGCTGTAAAGAAGATTCAAACCCTCCTTGTTCCCTCTTTTTTCTTTTTCTTTTTTCCTTCTTTCTTCTCTTTCTTTCCCTGAATTCCTCCCTGTCTCTTTTTTTCTTTTTCTTCTTCTTTCTTTCTTTCTTTCTTTCTTTCTTTCTTTCTTTCTTTCTTTCTCACTCTAAGGTTTTATGATAGCAGTCACAAGCTTAGGGTGAATTAAGTCTTTCTCCAAAACTTAAACCAGGATTCCTTTCTTTTTCTCTCTTTCTTCTTTCTTTCTTTCTTTCTTTCTTGTCTCTACTTATCCTTTTTCTTCTACTTCTCTAAGCTTTCTTTTTTCTTTAAATTTGTATTGTTTTTGTTCTGAAAAAAAAAATCTTCTGTACTAAAAATTGATTTAAAACACAAAAGGTCCACCGTTAAAGAAAGTCTTTTTCCACCTCGCCATCCCCCCAAATGCATTGTGGGAAATGTAGTCCCCGGAGGAATCCGGCTCTTCTCCAGGTTGGGCACCAGAGGGAGGGGTGCCCCGAGGCTTTTCCTCCCCCACCCCACCCCACCCCACCCCATCCTTTTCCACCGCCACCCCACTCACCTTTTTGCTCAGGAATTCTCTCACTAAAGACGCAGCCACCTCTTCCACGAAAGACGCTTCCATTGATGATCTTGCAGCATGCAACGGGCTCTTATTAACAAATAAAACAAAATGCAAAGGGTGTTTTTTTGCTTGGGTCTCTCCTGCCCTCCAACCCGTCGCGGGGGCTTTGCTCAAATTGCAGCTGGCGGGCAAGGCAGTTGCGTTACAGTTGGCAGGTTGTCATGGCGATGACGTCACGCGCCCAGAATTCTTTCCCCGCCTCCTGGGTGCCAGATGAGGATGCAATTGCAAACCCATCATCGGGGTGCTAGAACGGGGCGGACCGGGGAATTCTGGGAGTTGAAGTCCACGCTTCTTAAAGTTGTGGAGGTTGATTTAGAAGATATTGGAGGCGGATGGTGAAACATGATTTTTGCGAAGTAGAAAGGAGGTTGGCGAACTTGCTGTAAGAAACAGTGCTTGCAATATCTTTTTATATCATATCAGTTTGATATTTTTTGTAGTAAATGTGTTCTCTTTTTAAAAAAGTTATTAAGTTTTTGAGAAAGGAGGGAGGGAGGGAGGAAGGAAGGAAGATGAAAGAGGAAGAATAGAGGGAGGATGGGGAAGAGGAGGAAGGAAAGGAAGGAAGGAAGATGAGAGAAAGAATAGAGGGAGGGGGAAGAGAGGAGGAAGGCAGGAACATACATCAGGATGAAGAAAAGAGGAGAGAGGGAGGAAGGGAAGGATGGAAAGAAGGAACGAAGAACCATTAACATTATCCACAATAATGCAGCCATTTGGCATCCTTCTTGCAAAACTCCAGCTCGGATTGGAACCCTCAATTCCTTGCACACTAAGCAAGGAATGGTTAAGTCAGTTGTGCCAGATTTTACCATATGTTTTGGCCACGGTTCTTAACCAAATCACTGAAATTGTCTGAAAGTTAATCATGTGGCCATTAAGCAAGTCCGCCTTGCCCCATTGACTTTGCTTGTCGGGAGCTGACTGAGGAGGTCACCGACGGCTGTGCAGTTTTCAGGCCACTATAAGCTTTTCTTTCAAAAGGAAATTTCAGAAGCGTTTATGAAAAATTGCAGGGCAATCAAGGATCTTGGCAATGATCAAGGCAGTCAAGGATCTTGGAGTACTCATATCTAATGATCTAAGTGCCAAAGCCCACTGTAACAACATTGCCAAAAAGGCACTAAGAGTAGTCAACTTAATCCTGCGTAGCTTCTTCTCTGGCAACATTACACTGCTAACTAGAGCATACAAAACGTTTGCTAGACCAATTCTCGAATACAGCTCACCTGTCTGGAACCCGCACTGCATATCAGATATTAATACAATTGAGAGAGTCCAAAAATATTTCACGAGAAGAGTCCTCCACTCCTCCACTTGCAACAGAATACCTTATTCCACAAGACTTGAAATTTTGGGCTTAGACAACTTAGAACTACGTCGCCTTAGTAAACCGCTCCAAACTCGACTGCAGAAAATACGACTTCAGCAACAGAGTGATCAATGCCTGGAATTCACTACCTGACTCTGTGGTTTCTTCCCCAAACCCAAAAAACTTTAACCTTAGACTGTCTACTGTCGACCTCACCCCATTCCTAAGAGGTCTGTAAGGGGCGTGCATAAGCGCACCAGCGTGCCTACCGTCCCTGTCCTACTGTCCTATTGTCTTCATCTATCTGTATTCACTTTGATTATGTTTATGATTATACCTATACCTGCTATCTTGTACATGTTTGACAAATAAATAAAATAAAAATAAAATAAATCAATATGTTCCTTATGAACAGTCATGATTTTCCGTTGTCTTAAGGAGTCCTTGACTTACGACCACAATTGAGCCCAAAATTTCTGTTGTTGAGTGAGACAGTTGTTAAGTGGGTTTTCCCCCATTTTATGACCTTTCTTGCCACCGTTGTTAAGTGAAACACTGCAGTTGTTAAGTTAGTAACACGGTTGTTAAGTGAATCTGGCTTTCCCATTGATTTTGCTTGTTAGAAGGTCGCAAAAGGAGATCACGTGACCTCGAGACACTGCAACCGTCATAAGTATGAACCAGTTGCCAAGCATCCGAATTTTGATCACATGACCATGGGGATGCTGCAACAGTCATAAGTGTGAAAAACGGTCATAAGTCACTTTTTTCAGTGCCGTTGTAATTTCGGTCACTAAATGAACTATTGTAAATTGAGGACTAGCTGTACTATTCCCAATCACAAAAGAATACCTGTGACAAAAAAATGAAAAGCATTTAGAAATATGAAGTAAGATATACCTCATGAAATTGGGCATTTTTGTTGCAGTAAAATAAGGCATTCGCATCAAATCAGAACTTTTTTGCTTTTTCATAATAATATGAACAAGCCATTTCTATAAAGATCCATCAATCTACTCGGTAAAACCCAAAATCAAAGTTTAATTCTTTTCCACTTCAAGCACAAAGTTCAGAAGCCGTCTCCATGTGGAAACAAAAGTACTTATTGGTATATTCTTTCCTTTAATCAAAATAGCCAATTTTGCCATTTCAGCCAACGCCATCAACTTCTGCAACTATTCGTCCATAGTTGGAATCAAAGTGGAAGTCAATGCTTCTTTTTCTTTTCTTTTTTTCTTATCCTTCCTCACTTCTCTTCCCCCTCTTCCTCCCCCCTGCTTTTCTATTTACTTTATTATGTATCTTATAGTATTTTATAACTCAATAAAAAATTTTAAACAGATGAAACCGGGCATTTTTTATTTTATTTCATTTTCATTTCAAAAGCCATGGTGGCGCAGTAGTTAGAATGCAGTATTGCAGGCTAATTCCGACTGCCCACTGCCAGCAATGAGGCAGTTCGATCCTGACCGGCTCAAGGTTAACTCAGCCTTCCATCCTTCCGAGGTTGGTAAAATGAGGACCCATAATTGTTGGGGGCAATAGGCTGACTCTGTAAACCGCTTAGAGAGTAAATCACTGTGAAGCAGTATATAAGTGCTATTGCTATTTTTGAATGGCACTGTAATACGGCAGATCACACAGAGTGTGTCAAATGCAATCAAAAGCCTTTTTGGAGTTTTCTGGTGGTTGGCAGGTTGTGGCATCTTTACCAGTGCAAAATTTTCTTGAAACTTAGGGAGACTCGAGGCTAAAACATACGAAGAACACTTGCAGGAATTGAGTATGTCTAGTTTAACAAAAAGAAGGACTGGGGTGACATGATAGCAGTGTTCCAATATTTGAGGGGCTGCCACAAAGAAGAGGGAGCTCCACCTATTCTCCAAAGCACCTGAGGGCAGGACAAGAAGCAACAGATGGAAACTAATCAAGGAGAGAAGCAACCTAGAACTAAGGAGAAATTTCCTGGCAGTGAGAACAATTAATCCTAAATCCACTCCTTCAACCAGATACACTCATACTTTGCTATTTGACTGCTTCGTAACTCATAGAATTTGATACTCAGCACATTTTAATATGAAAATTTTGTTCTGGTACTTGTTGTTTGTTTGCTATATGACACACAAGCTAGAACTTCTCAGTGTCTAACTCGTGACTCATTATCCAAAACAAAGGGTGATGCGTTAAATGGTTTGTTTGACACCTGTCATTTTTAATACTTATCGTGCCTCCTGGAACCAATTAATGACAAGTACTAAGATACCACTATACTTTGTGGCAGCTTTTCTGACATCTCACTTGGCTTGAGATTACGTGATAAGCTAACATTGATGACTATTTAACTTTAAAAGTGATCTTCTTGAACTCAGCCATCCAGCTATCACTGGCCTAATTCCTAGTTCACAAACATCTCTTTTGTTTCTAGTGAGTTGTGCTCTCTAGGCTATTACAGGTGACAACCTGTGTTGCATCCAATTTTGATCTATCCATTGTCTATTTGTATTTGGCATTTTGCTCATTCTTTGGCCCTTCCTTCCTTCCTTCCTTCCTTCCTTCCTTCCTTCCTTCCTTCCTTCCTTCCTTCCTTCCTTCCTTCCTTCCTTCCTTCCCTCTTTCTTCCCTTTTCCCTTTATTTCGTTCCTTCCCTCTTTCCTTCCTTCTTTCTTTCCTTCCTTCCTTCTTTCCTTCCTTCTCCCTGTTTTTGCTTCCTTCCCATTCCTATACAGCTAAGGCTGCATCTAAATAATCACTGTTGTTGATAGCAAATGTTAATAGGTTATAAATCACCTGTTCCAATAGCATATTCCATTATTCCAATATATCACTCAATCCGAAACGGTAGAAAAACCACAACAGAAAATACTTGCTGATATGTTTCCAGTTTACTTATTTGGTCAGTTTCATGCCAATAACACTGGAAGCAGCAGATACAAGAGACACGTGTATACCAAGGCAGTATTCACCTTTGGCTTTAGACCAAGAATTCAAATTAAATCAGTATTTAATTATTACAATTATTGTTGAAAAAAATGAAAGAGCACCATTAACTTGCCACATAGGAAACAATGTACAAAATACTTTTTTTTAATTTTTGTATTTGCAGGAGAATATGGAATATAACCTAATCTCTGTGGCTCAGGATTGAACCGTGGAGTTCCTTCGGTGTTCTCTGAACTTGGTTCTTGCTTGCGGATGTTTCATTATCCGACTGGGTAGCATCAACGGTGAGATGGCTCTAATAACAACGAGAGCTTTTTCTTTTCTTCCTCTTCCTGCAAAAAGGACCTTAGTAAGGTCTGAGGCCCTGCTCACTCACCACGCAGTACAGCCTCAAATGTACATAGAGAGCAAAGAGGAACACCGCCAGAAGGATGATGACTCCAATGGTCTTCAATATTTGTTCCCGCTTTCTTCTGAAAAGGACAGAGAAAAGAGAACAGGAGAACCTTCACGATGCTCCCTAGCCTTTCATTAGGCGGGTGCTTTCGAAACGGCGTCATCTCTACTCAACCGAGCCATGTTGCTTAGGAATCCTTGGAACTTTCGCCCAGCTTACCTGGAGGACATCAGGTATAGCCGGTCCAAGGGATTCTCAAACGCCTCCCATCCTACAGGGCACCAGAAGGAAAGGCTCGCTCCTTTCGGATGTATTTGGGGGCCCACTGGGATAGAAAGTGAAGCATCGGGCTGCGAGGAGGTCTGAAGAGCAATAATCGGACCACCTTGTGAAAGAATCAAGCATGGAGTGGCACCATCAGGGGTGGGTTCTAACTTACCTTGCCGCCAGTTCACTTCCTCCCGTGCCACGTGACCGTGCCTCGTGGGCACGTGCACGCTTTGCACGCGCTTGTGCAGTGCCGAAATTTTTTTTTAATTCCCCAAAAAAGCTGAAAACAAGATGGTGGTGCATGCGCAGTGCCGGCAACTTGGCTTCTGTGCATGCGCAGAAGAAAAAAATTCCCCCAAAAAAATTCCCCCCCAAAAAATATCCCAAAAAAAGATGGCGGCGTCCACGGACCGGCACCGACCGAACCGGCTCTGTGACGTCACCAGTGGGTTGCTACCGTTTCGGGCGAATGGGTCCGAACTGGGAGGAACCCACCTCTGGGCACCATTCATGGGCAAAAGTGAGTTAAGGGGCAGCAACACTTTCCTTCCCAATCCAGGCCTTTTAAGGGATAGGGCCATTTCCAAATATTTAGAAGGAAGGGAACAGAAGGGAAGGAGATTCAAGTGGGGTGAATTAAATCTATCTATCTACAATTACAGCGTATATTTATTAAAATAAGACATACCTGCACCGAGAGCTCTCCTTTCCTAGGTTCTTCCTTACAATCTGGAAGCCATGAGGGGCAAATAACAAAACAATACATAAATAGGTTTCCAGGCACATCTCTTTTACATTAATAGGGATATTGGTTATGGAGTCATAGCCTAAACTGCACAATTATAGCAAATAATTGGCTGCTTCAGATTTTGATTACCAAACACCCTCCAATCATGGGTGTCTCCTACCCAACTCATTTTTTTCAGATAAATTTTGTTTGTTGTTGTTTTTAAAAACAACAACAACCTGGTATCACATTTTTCAACTAGCAAATGTTATTAAAAAGTTTTTTTTAAAAAAAATGCAACATTACGGTGAACTGATCTTTTCCCCTGGCCTCTCTATTATCTCCTCTATTTCCTGGGCTTTTTTATCATTATTCATTATCCCTTGTGGAGCACTTTCTAGCTTCCCATTTATGTTATTAATTAAATCCATTATCTCCCTGTGATTCCTTGTTATGATATCATAAATGCTTTGAAACATCGACACCATTTCTTTTTGAAATCCACTTATTTCCCCCTGCTGAAACATCTTGTCTTCTTTTAATAAGTCCCATATAGCTCAATAGTCTGTCAGTGGTCTATCACTGCCCCAGATTCTCAATTATCTTTGATCTCAGAAAGTCAATCTGAAAACCATTTACTCAGTCCAGACATTGCTCCTCAGTGAATACAGTAATATAGTTCTTTATGTCCCACAGTAAGTCAATTTAGCTCTTTTTAGGTAATCCAGGAAGATTTCCAAATGTCTCCTTAAGTCCACTCTATAAATTCAATCATAACTCCTGATGTTTGAAAGTCACTTTAATTAGATGTCTTCCGTGTTTTCACCATTAGAACTCCAGTAGTCTTGGAGCAGATAAGTATAGAACAATAGATAGCACAGCAGTCCTCCAGGTGTTATTTCCACTTTCTCCTCTGTCTTATCAGTATTTTTCCCAGGATTGTAGGAGTATAATGTCTATTTCATTCACCAGTAGATGGCGCCTTCAGTTTAACTTCAACATTGCACAAATTCTAACAGGTTCCAAACAGATAACCAAAATTCTGACAAGTAATTCCAGCATTTTAAAATGCCTTATTGCCAGTAAAAATTAGAGATCCAATCTTTCTATTTTTTTAAAGGTTTTGCACTCTCTTCTTCAAATCTTTTCTTTCGGGTCTGTAATTTTTCTCTCTATAATTGTTCACTGCTTAAACAAACTTTTCAAAGAGTCTCTTTTCCAGAGTTTATTTTCTTTGGGGTAGATTTTAGATTAAAAAAAGTCTCCTCACCCAGTTCCAGTCACTGTTCATCCACACCGCTCCAGCACATTCTTTGTTTCTTCGGCTGCCCCAGCTTCACGGCAGCCATAATGGCTGCCACTTCTCTTTGTTGTCGGCTGAGAGGGAATTAGCCCTGGGTCAAGCAGGAAAGCCGCTATTCTCCGCGACCTGCAGGGCACCCCTCCACTCTTCGTCACCCCTACAGGGTGAGTTTAGCCCCTTATGGGGCCCTCCAATGAAGGGATTTGGCGCGATTTCGTGGCGCCCTGCTCTTCACATCCGATAGCGCCTCGACGTCAACTGGAAGTCTATATTTTTATGGACTCTCATGAAACTCCTACCAACCTCTTGTAGAATCCCATTTGAGAAAGGCCAATCTAAATGATCGGCGGTGGGGCTACACCTGTGTCTCTCCTGCATAGAGAGGGATTCAGGATGTCCTTCACAGGGCCTCTTTCCTGAGGGATGAAGCTTCACGGCAGCCAGATGGAGCCATCTGAAGGTGGCGTTTCCATCATTCCTGCAACTCCTAGGGAAAATAGTAACTGTTCTTTTTAAATGAAAGGTTTCCCACCCTGATCGGGCTCTTTAGTTCAGGGTTCAAAAGACAAAGATGCAGCATTTATCCCTGAGATTTCTGGTGAGGAATACAGGTAGTCCTTGACTTACAACAGTTCATTTAGCGACCATTCAAAGTTACAGCGACCTTGAAAAAAACAGCTTGACCATTTTTCATGATTACAACCATTGCAGCATCCCCATGGTCATGTGATCTAAATTCAAACGCTTGGCAACTGACTCATATTTATGACGGTTGCAGTGTCCCGGGGTCATGTGGTCCCCTTTTGTGATCTTATAAGGAAAGTCGATGAGGAAACCAGATTCACTTAACAACTATTTTACAAATTTAACAACTGCAGTGATTCACTTAACAATGGTTGCAAGAAAGTTTGTAAAATGGGGCAAATTCACAACAAATGTTTCACTTAGCAATGTTGGGCTCAATTATGGTCGTAAGTCGAGGACTACTTGTGTATCAGGCATTCTGGTTCCTCGTTTTGAGCGTTAATCACCCCCCAATATAAATATTTAAGTTACATTAAGTGACTATTATCTATCATGTATTAAGCATTTATGCTTCTCATATACCTGTTTTCCTTGAGAAGGAATTCCTTCGGAGAAGGGTACTTTTCTCCTCCACATTTCAGGATCTTTCCTTCCTGTCATCTCTTTAAATATTTCCTCCCGCAGACTTTGGATAGATGTTTCCAGCCACTCCTCCACGCTCAGATGGGGTGTTTCAGGCCCTCCCTCTTCGAGGTGTTTTTGGGCTATCCCAAGCCACTCCTTCACATCTTGCCTGGATTCCTCAGGACATCCCTCCTGAACATTTTGAATGGACTCTTGGAGCCATTCCTCCAGGTTGTTTCTAGATCCGTCTGGGGATTCTCGTCTGAGTTTTCCCAGAGATGCTCGTAGCCATCCTTGCAATCCTGTTCTGGATGCAGTAGATCCATGCTCTCTGGAACTTGCTAAAGAGGCTTGGAGCCATCCATTCCTTAAGCTTTTTTCAGAGGGGGCAGATTCTACCCGAATCACTCTCTCCCTGCTCTCTTCCACACTTGCTCTTCTTCCTTTGGAATATTGTTCGTTCAAATCCTGGATGCCCTTAATAGATGCTTCCAGCCATTCCTGAATATCTAGATGGGATGCTTCAGGTCCCTCCTCTTCAAGGTTGTTTATAGTTGTTTGGAGCCATTCTTTGACATCTTGATTGTCTACTTCAGAAGGTTCCTCTTCCAGGTTTTTCAAGGAATCTTGAAGCCATTTTTCTAGAACTGGTTTAGGTTCAGTAGAAGAGGAGAGTCTTTCTAAGGATCTTTGAAGCCAGGGCAATATATTGTCCACCGGTCCTTCAGAAGATCGCTTCTTGAGGTTCTCTATTGATTTTTCAAGCCATTCTTTCCTTAGGCTGCTTCGAGACTCCGTCTTGGACTTTTGGAGATCCTGAATGCCTTTGATGGATGTCTCAAGCCATTCCTGAGTATCAAGATGGGGTGCTTCAGGTCCTTCCTCTTCAAGGTTATTTATAGTTGTTTGGAGCCATTCTTTGACATCTTGATTGGCTACTTCAGAAGGTTCCTCTTCCAGGTTTTTCAAGGAATCTTGAAGCCATTTTTCGAGAACTGGTTTAGGTTCAGTAGAAGAGGAGAGTCTTTCTAAGGATCTTTGAAGCCAGGGCAATATATTGTCCACCGGTCCTTCAGAAGATCGCTTCTTGAGGTTCTCTATTGATTTTTCAAGCCATTCTTTCCTTAAGCTGCTTCGAGACTCCGTCTCGGACTTTTGGAGATCTTGAATGCTTTGGATAGATGCCTCAAGCCATTCCTGTACATTCGGATGGGATGTTTCTGGACCTTCTTCTTGGAGTTGATTTAAGGACATATCCAGCCAATCGCTCACATCTTTCCTGGATGCTTCAGGAGATTCCTTCTGAAGATTTATCAGAGATTCTTTAAGCCATTCTGCCAGGCTGGGTCTTGATGCTTTATTAGAAACCTCTTTCATGTTTTTCAGAGATTCCTGAAGCCACCCCAGTATGTTTTGCCTGGATTCTTCAGACTTTTTGGTTTTCAGGTTCTCTACAGAAGCTTTAAGTGTGTTTTCCAGGAATTGAGTTTTCATTTTTTCCAGATCTTCTTTATCTTCTGGCTTTATATCCTGTGCACTTGTTTGCCAGATACTCACAAAACACCTTTTGTGCTCTCTATTCAGAAGTGATATTAACTGGTCTCTGCCCAATAATGACCTAGAGCAGTCTTTTCTCAGTTTTCTCTCTCTAGAAAAATCAGAACGTTAAATATGCATCTGGACCAATAACAAAATAGTCTTAGCTAACTCTAATGAGAAGTGCTTGTGGTCAGGAAACTCTTAGGTAGTCCAAAAGAATATTATTACTATTTTTTTGACAGTGGAGGGATGGAGAGTTTAAAAGACCTACCTTATACATATCTTTGGAAAAGTCCCATTCAGTTCCATGAGACTTACTCCTCTAGTTATGCATAGGGAGGATTACAACTGTAATGAGTTGTAATTCATTAATTTTGTTCTCTCTTTTATCTTTCGTGTGGGAGAGGGATATTACTTTCAATATTTGGTGAATTTGCTGAAGAGTGTTGTATGTAACATTTAGCTAATAAGAATGTTACATTGTCTTAAAACATCCATTGTAAATTTATCTAAATGTTCATAAGATGGAATTTATATTTAACTGTACACAAATGTCTATGGAGATTCTCAGTCATCCCGGTCATGGTTGTCCCAAAAGTGCTTTTTCAAGAGGCAACTGGACTTTCTGGTTTTTCTTTGAAGACGTTTCGCTTCTCATCCAAGAAACTTCTTCAGAGCTGAAGAAGAGCCTTTTGAAAAAGCATCTTTGGAACTGTACACAAACTTTTTAGTGTTACTAAATAGGTTTGTGTATAGAGGCACAACAATAGTAATAATATCGTTATACAACTAATATTTTTGGACTCTTTGGAATTTTTTTTTTTTTCAGAATTATGGATGTTTATATTACAACAATATTTAATAATAACTGCTCATATGTAGCCTCCAGAATAATGAATCGTAAGGCTGTGGCTTATGAGAAGTGATGTTTAACCTACTGCAATAATCAGCTTGATTAGTGTCTAATAATATGAATGAAGACAAACAGATAATTTTTTCTATTAAGTGGTAAGATTATGCTATGGCAAGGGTGGGCTGCTGGGGGTTCGCAAGGGTTTGGGAGAACCTCTAGCTAAGATTCTGTGCAGTTTGGAGAACCCCCAAATCCTACTCCTGGCTGTCCCCGCCCACCCCAAACCGCCCCTCCCAGGAGTCCCCACACGGCCCGTTTTGGATGCAGGTAAGTGCAAGGCACACGTGGAGGTTCAGGAGTGCGAAAATGGGCCTACCAGAAGTTCGGGAAGAATTCCAGAGGGCTCCAGAGCCTGGGGAGGCTGTTTTTGCCCTCCCGGAGGCTCAAAGAAAGCCTCCGGAGCCCGGGGAGGGCAAAAACGTGCCCCCCTGGTGCAGGACGCCAACTAGGCCACACCCACCATGGCCATGCCCACCCAGCAATCGGGCAGAGAACCCCTTGCTAAAATTTTTGAAGCCCACCCCTGTTTATGTATGTGAAGTTTCAATTTTATTTATTTGTTTATATCCTGATTGTCTACAATGCGAAGGAAACTGCAGGAAAAGAGTAGGCAGAGCTGGAAGGCAGAATTAAACGCATCATTAGTTTAGAGGCATTGCTACAAGCGATCCAAGGCCCCCTTGAATTCCGTTGGCCCTTAACTAATGTCAATTGATTGCTGTTGATTAGATTTTTGTGTGCAGCTTGAATAAAGGTTCAATGCTGCAACCTTAGGATCCTGATTCTTTGCACCTGATAGAAAGTTGAAGCGAAATGTTACAAGTAAAAACTTTTTAAAACCCTTTAAATGATATATTTGTGTAGCTGGTCTGTTTTGGCCAGTGGTCCCAAGATGAAGGTCCCTAAAGAGAGAATAACTATGGGGGAAGAGACAAGAGCAACTTGGGGTCTGTATTAGGGGTTGAAAGCGGGGAGAAAGACACTGGAAACATGGAGGCTGATTGGAAAGATGGTTTAATGAAGCAGAACCATCAAGCACATAGTCCTGGTGCAACTGAACATATGGAGTGGAGAGTGAGGGTTATTTATACCCTCTCTTGGGCTTTGCACTTGAACTTCCTGTTCCTGTGCTAGAAATATATTGATTGTAGTCAGACTCCCATGGGGCCATGTAGGGGTCATGTTTGTCTGAATCAAGTTTGGTTGAACCTTGGCAATGTCCTTAGGAGATTTTGCAATGCAGTGAGCCCTGCTGCTAGATAATCCTATTATGTCCTGGAGGGTCATGTCTTAATCCCATCACCCTGGAGCTGAAGGTCTTTTGTCTTGTAGATAGGCTGGCCCAGTCCTGCTGGGGCTATTAAGAAAGGTGGGGGCTGCTTTCCAAGAGCATGTTTCACCTTTAGGGAAATATAATATTCTGCCTTTTTAATATTTCTCAAAATATTTCATTCTTCTAGGAGAGGGGTGGGTGCTAACTTTCTACACAGAGATGACCCACAATTTTGCAACATGCACATCCACTGGGAATCATGTCTGCTTTCCCCACCAGTGATCTGTGTAAGGAGTGAAGGGGAGGTTAGTTTATTTATTTAAAAACATCTTTTATTTCCCTCCCAACAGTTGTTCCAGGCAATGGAATTCAACCCAGAAGATTGAATATCGTATATGTCCAGGAGAGGGAGCTAAATAGAATTTAATTTGAAAATTGGGGGGGGGAGGGAAGTCACAGTTGCTGTTGTATTCTGACAGTTCATGCATGGTTTCACCCAGGTCCAGCGTTTGAGCGGGAAATTGCTCAAACGCCATTGGTTGTTGTATCAGACAGCTCCCTATAAAAGGGCTAGCTGTCAGACTGCTAGTTGCTGGTTGTCTAGAGCAGTTGCTGAATAAAGAGCTATTCTGAAGTCTATCTCCTGTCATCACTCCCACTACTCAACAATGGCGATGAGGGTTTGGGACCAGGAGAACGAAGACTATCCACTTGAGCACCGCAACCAGCCAGGCAGTTTTCCAGAGGCATCTCTGCCTCCTTGGCGGAAATGTCTGCCTTCCACCTGCCAGCGCCTTTTGACCCAGCCAAAGAGAAGTGGGACTCGTATATGAGGCGTTTCGAATGCTTCCTGGAAGCTAATGACCTGTTGGGTCTGACTGATAACAGAAAGAGAGCTTTGTTCCTAAGTCACTGCGGCCCCGAGGTGTTTGGCACCGCAGAGTCTCTGTCAGACCCAACCCACTGTGCCGTGGCAGGTCCTGCAGGCGACTTTAAAAACACACTATGCTCCCACTCCATCTAAGGTCGACCGGCGCTACGATTTTCGACAGCGGATGCAACGTGAGGGCGAGATGATCAACCAGTACATCGCAGCCCTAAAAACTTCTAAAATTTCTAAAAATTTCTCACCTGCTTAATTTTTCGTCAAAATATTCGCAAAGTTGCTGTTTCTCTCCTCCCATTTGGAGACTGACTCCTACAAGTTCCTTGTTCTCACATTGGAGCTTACCTCTGTCTGACAACAGGTCACAAATTATCCTCTTCTGTCTGCAAAATATCAAGACCTGACTAAAATTAGCCCGCTTAGATTTTTTTTTCTTGGATAATTAAACGTTTAAAAATTTTAAAAAGTTAAAAACGCCTCTCATTTTCCCCCAACGTTGTTCCAGGCAATGGAATTCAGCACAGAAGTGTATAATGTATGAGCAGGAGAGGGAGCTAAAGAGAATTTAATATGAAACTCTGGAAGAGAAAGTCAGGGTTGCTATCTAAAAATTGCTCACATGCTCAGTTCTTCGTCAAAATGTTCACAGAGTCGTTGTTTTTCTCCACATATTCTCACAAGCTCCTTGTTCTCATGGTTGAGCTTTTCTCTGTCCAACAAGAGATTTGAAATTATCGTTGTCTTTCTGCAAATTATGAAGATCACAGTGAAATTAGTTCCCTTATTTATTTATTTTTTACTTGGATCAGCTATTTTTCAAATTAAAAAAAAAATTAAAAATACCTTCATGTTTGTACGTGTTTATATATTGATATATTTATCTATAGAATTTAATTCAGTTTTACTTTATATCTTACAACAGCCAGCAATCTCTGCTAATAGGAAACATTGCTTTAATCAATTATTGTGTATATCAGAATTCCTCAGTAAAAATGACAAATCAGTAAATTTTCCCTGACTTCAGCTATATCTCGATTACATTGTTAAGGGATTTGATTAGCTACTTCAATATTATGGTGAGTGTCACTATATTTATAAGAGTTGGATAATTTAAGAAAAAGTTAATAATTTTTACTTCAGTATTTAGCAATACTTAATCTATTTATGCTACCAAGGGGTCTTTAGATGTAAACATCTTTTTTCTTATACATTCCACAAAAGGTGCAAACTAATTCAATATAATTTCCAGAAACAAAATAAAGTTATGGATGCAGGATATGGGGAAAGTTCTCACTTCTCACAAATGCCAAGGTGTCAACATATCTCATCAAGTTGTTTTATCAGCAATAAGTTGGTACAACTTATTGCTGATAGGGAATGTGAGATAACAACGGTATTAATAAAAATGTGCCAGTCATCACGAGAAGTTACTTTAAAAAACAACAACAAATTCAACTGTTGCTATTCCCAGCTTATTTTCCAAGCTTTATTATAACAGTATATTTTTAATCGCTTCTCTTCGGATGTGAGCATAAAGACGTCATCAAAATTACACCAATGTGGAATTCAAAGCACTGCCACCCCCATGCTACATCCACTCAGGGGTGGGCTGCTCCGGGTTCGCCCAGGTTCGGGCGATCCTCTAGCGAAGATTCTGCGTGGTTCGGGGAACCCCCAAATCCCACTCATGGCTGGCCCTGCCCATCCCGCCCCTTCCCTCCCAGGAGTCTCCACGTGGCCCATTTTGGATGCCAGGTAAGTGCAGGGCCCACGCGGAGGCTCAAGGAGGGCGAAAAATTGGCCTCCCGGAGGCTCCAGAAGGCCGGAAACAGACCCATTTCCCACTTCCGGAGGGCCTCTGGAGCCTGGGGGAGGCCGTTTTCGCCCTCCCGGAGGCTCAAGGAAAGCCTCCGGAGCAGGGGTGGGTTCTAACTTACCTCACCGCTGGTTCACTTCCTCCTGTGCCACATGGCTACACGTGCATTGCGCGCCACGTGGCCGCACCGCGCGGGCACATGCGCATGCACAGTGCTGAAAATTCGCAAAAAGTTCCCCAAAAAAGAGCCAAAAACAAGATGGCGTATGCGCAGTGCCGGGGACTCGGCTTCTGCGCATGCACAGAACAGGGGTGGATTCTAACTTACCTTGCTGTCGGTTCGCTTCCTCCCGTGCTGCATGGGTGCGCCGCGTTTCGGCACGCGCACATGTGGTGCCGAAAAATAAAAAAAATCCCCCCCAAAAAAAGCAGAAAACAAGATGGCGATGCATGCGCAGTGCCAGAAACTCAGCTTCTGTGCATACACAGAAGAAGAAAAAATTAAAAAAATTCCCAAAATTTTTTTTTCCAAAAAAAAAAATCCCAAAAAAAGATGGCGGCGTCCACGGACTGGCACCGACCGAACTGGATCCATGATGTCATCGTGACGTCACCAGTGGGTCGCTACCGGTTCGGGCGAACCGGTCTGAACCAGGAGGAACCCACCTCTGGTCCAAAGGCAGTAACTTTGCATGCGTGCATGCGCAGTGCCGAAAATTTGCAATTTTTTTTGAAAAAACCAAAAACAAGATGGCGGTGCATGCGCAGTGCCGGGGACTCGGCTTCTGCACATGCGCAGAAGAAAAAAAATCAGCAAAAAATTTAAAAAAAATCCAAAAAAAAAAATCTAAAAAAAATATGGCGGCATCCACAGACCGGCACCGACAGAACCGGCTCCGTGATGTCACGAGCAGTTTGCTACCGGTTCTATAGAACCAGTGCGAACTGGGAGGAATCTACCTCTGCTCCAGAGCCCGGGGAGGGCGAAAAACGGGCCTGCCAGAAGTTCCGGAAGGCCGGAAATGAGCCCATTTCCGGCCTCTGGAGGGCCTCCGGAGCCCGGGGAGGGCAAAAACGCCCCCCCCCCCGCCGCCATAGTGCAGGAGGCTGACTAGGCCACGCCCACCATGGCCACGCCCACCCAGCAACCAGACAGAGAACCTGTTGCTAAAATTTTTGAAGCCCACCCCTGCATCCACTCCATTTCAGAATTGGCTTGATTCACTATTTATACTGTCTGCAGCTAGCACAGATGTTCCTCTAATTATTTTCAATTGTTAGAAATTAACAATTGCCTCCACATTCTGATTTCTGATGTTTTGTTCCTCCTTCTCTCTGCTGGAGAATTTCAGCACTTCAGCACTAAATTCTCTACTGTTACAATCACACTGAATGCAGTGGTGTTTTTCATACTCAACTAACAGACTGCATTTAAGTAATGCCAAACTTTGTGAATATTATTGATTTTTTAAAAATACAATATGGGAAGGCGCTATGGGAAGGAGCTAAAGAGAATTTAATATGAAATTCTGGCGGAGAAAGTCAGGGTTGCTATCTAAACATTTCTCACCTGCTCAGTTCTTCCTCAAACTGTTCACAGAGTTGCTGTTTCTCTCCTCGCAACTGGAGACTGATTCGTACAAGCTCCTTTTTCTCATGGTGGAACTTTTCTCTGTCCGACAACAGATTTGAAATTGTTGTTATTTTTCTGTAAATTATTGTTGACTTCCTATAAGTTATGAAGACACAATGAAATTAGTTCCCTTATCTTTTTACTTGAATCAGCAAACCTTTTTCAATTAAAAATATTAAAAATACCTTCATATATGTATGTTTATGTATTTGTCTGTGTTTGTGTGTGTATATTGAAATTTGATGAAATTTCTTTTAATCTAACTCATTTCAGTATGACTTATTTGAAACATTTAAGTCCTCTCTTAAAAATCCTAGGATGTTCAATCATTCAGTTTGGATTTAATCTAGTTATCAGTATTGAAATTTGTTGAAATTTCTTTTAATCTTAAATTATTTCAGTATGATTTATTTGAGGAAATTGAAGTCCTCCCTTAAAACTCCCAGGAGAGTCGATCATTCAGTTTGGATTTAATGTAGTTATCAAGCTAAAAAAAATGGCTGGCATTCGGTAAACTTTGGTACTTGATGGATGTAAGGAATGTAACACAAAAAAGGGGAAAATTCTGGGCAACTGAAAGTACATCTTTCCAAGCTGAAACTGCATCACATAAAGGCATTTATGACCATGCCATGACTTACATAAAATCCAGGTCCTTTGCCTTCTTTAGCTCTTCTTGCAGATACTTTATTTTCATCTGAAGAGTCTGGAATATTCAAAATACATTACAAGTAAAGTGTAGGTGTATATGTGTGTACACCTCTTATTGCAACATGAAATATTTTTCAGGCTATAATCTCAAGATTAAAACAACAATCAACTTTTTGAAAGGAATCTTGTTGTGTGGGAACACTGATCCCTCCAGCTGATTTGTTAACATGTGAAAACGATGATGTGTCCTTTAAGAGATGCTGCCTAAGGAACAGTTGTGGGTTGCTACCGGTTTGGACCGGTTCGCAAGAACCGGTGGCGGAAATTCGGCCACGGTCGCCGAACCGGTAGTGAAGGCCTGCTTGCCATGCCCCCGAACCGGTTCCCCGGTCGCCGCTGCTTGAAAGCGGCTGGCAAATAACCCTCTGCGCATGTGCAAAGGCTTCTGCGCATGTGCAGAGGGTCAGTACCCGGATGTGATGCGAAGCACGCACTTCCAACGCGACGCACACACTTCCGAACCGGTAGGGAAGGTAAGAGAAACCCACCCCTGAGTTGGGGAGACATTTGTGGGCCATGTCTGCCCTTCCTGCTTTCCCTAGTAACTTTCCTTGTTTTAAAATTGTGATGGGATTAGGCAGCCCTTCAAACTGAGAGGGTCTTTAAGGCGAGGGATACCTGGGGCTCACAACCCCTCCTTCTCCTTGCCTATACTTAACCACTGTGGTTTACGGGGGATGGGAAAACAGAAAGTGCAAAAAATTCGAGTTTGGGTAATGAACCCTGAAGTCAAGGCTGAAGATAAGAGTGGGATAATGGGCAGTTACTCAAAGTTGAATTCAGTCCTCAAGATTTCTTCAAATTTTAGATGTGATTACTGTAAATGCCAAGGAAGTTAATTCAAATTCAAATTCAGAATAGAGCTGGAAGGAGGTCTTTTAGTCAAACCCCCTGCTCAAGCAGGAGACCTTATACCATTCCAGACAAATGGCTGTCCAATCTCTCCTTAAAAACCTCCAGTGATGAAGCACCCACAACTTCTGAAGGCAATCTGTTCCACTCAGGGGTGGGCTTCAGATCCTTTAGCAATGGGTTTGCTGCCCCGTTGCTAGGTGGGCATGGCCATGGTGGGCGTGGCCTAGTTGGCCGCCTGCACCATGGTGGGGGGCATTTTTTGCCCTCCCCAGGGGCCGGAGGCTTTCCTCAAGCCTCCGGGAGGGCGAAAACTGCTTCCCCCGGAGTCCGGAGTCTGGAAACAGGCCCGTTTCCGGACTTCTGGAACTTCCGGGAGGCCCATTTTTTGCCCTCCCCTGAGTCCAGAGGCTTTCCTCAAGCCTCCGGGAAGGCAAAAACTGCTTCCCCCGGGGTCCAGAGGCCCTCCGGAGGCCAGAAACAGGCCCGTTTTCAGACTTCCGGAACCTCCAGTAGGCCGTTTTTTGTCCTCCCTGCGTGGCTCCTGCACTTAACTGGAATGATGAATGGGCTGCGTGGAGACTCCTGGGAAGGATGGGGTGGGCGGGGCCAGCCAGGGGTGGCATTTGGGGGTTCGCCGAACCCCGGTGATCCTTGGCTAGAGGATCGCCCAAACCCTGCCGAACCCCCAGGAGCCCACTCCTGGTTCCACTGGTTAATTGTCCTCAGGAAGTTTCTACTTAATTCCACATTGCTTCTCTCCTTGATTAGTTTCCATCCATTGCTTCTTGCCTGAGTCATTGTAATAGCCATTCTAATTAAGTGTGTCACTCAGCTTGCCAAGAAGGCCATATTGTTTTGCACCACAAAAAAGCTGCACAGCTCTGATAGAAGGACTGATTTCCAGGGTTTCCTTAAATCTCATGGGGAAGGGGATCACACCTCTTTTCAAAAATACACTTTCTGTATTAGCACTCTAAGGTTGAAGTTTGATTTCATTTGCAAGGACATCAAAATAACCTAACCATCAGTAGTTATATTTTAAGAAGAGAGTGGACATTTAAGATGAGACTTGACAACCATTTGTCTGAAATGTCTATGGAGATTCTCAGTCATCCAGGTCATGGTTGTCCCAAAGGTGTTTTTTTTTTTCAAGCAGCAACTGGACTTTCTGTTTTTTCTTTGAAGACGTTTCACTTCTCCTCCAAGAAGCTTCTTCAGCTCAACATTTGTCTGAAATAGAGAGGAACCAGTTGGCATCACGGCGGGAACAGTCATGGAATAGCAGAGCTCCGCCGAGCTCCGTGAAATCCAGCTGGTATCTGCTTGCTGGGAGACTTTACGGGGTCAAGCCGCCCTGGAGGGGTGGTGAAGAAAGGAGGGGTGCTTTGTCGATCATGAGGAAACAGCAATTTCCTCGTTAGATCCGAAGAAAACTCTCCCGAATGGCAGCAGGGATGATGGCTATTTTGGCAAATCACAAGCTGTGACAACTGGGACAATAAGATTATGGAGCGGTTCGTGGACAGAGCATTGAAACTGGGTGAGACAACTTTCAATTTTTATTTTAGAGATTTAACCCAAATAAAAAAATTTAAAAAAAAATCTCCAAATGTCAAGAAAGCAGCGATCAGATACATGGAGAAAGATCGAAGACCCAGATGTGAAAGAAATGTCTAATGGAAGTTTTAAAACATAGAAAGCCCGGAGAAGATCTAACAACAACCTGAAAAGTGATTATTGGGAGAAACCTCTTCTTTTACTTTTACTTTTACACCCCCCCCCCCCTTGATCTGTTGACAGTCAGCTGTTTGATTTTTGAGTAATTTTTAATATATTAAACTATTACAAAATGACTCAACAGGGGCACAACAAATATATTGTATGAAATGTTATTTATTTATTTATTTGTTTGTTTGTTGCATTTTTATGCCGCCCAACTCCCAAGGACTCTGGGCGGCTTACAACAGAAGTATAAAAACATTAAAAACAATATAAATATTAAAAAACGATTTAAAAAGCCATACATGCCATTCGTGGCCGGATCTCACAGATTGTAACATTGAGATCAACGGCCCCAGGCCTGACGGAAAAGCCAGGTCTTCACAGCTTTCCGGAAGGCCAATGGGGGGGGGGTAGTCTGGATCTCAGGAGGTAACTGTTTCCAGAGAGCTGGGGCAACCACAGAGAAGGCCCACCCCCGCGGGCCCGTCAGCCAGCACTGTTTAGCTGACGGAACCTGGAGGAGACCAACTCTGTGGGATCTTACCGGTCGCTGGGAGCTATGTGGTAGAAGGCGGTCTCGAAGATAACCTGGCCCTGAGCCATGCAGGGCTTTAAAGGTAATAACCAACACCTTGAATTGTGCCCGGAGACCAATAGGAAGCCAGTGCAGCTCGCGGAGGATTGGTGTAATGTGGGTGTACCTAGGTGCACCCACGACAATTCGCGCAGCTGCATTCTGGACCGTAGTCTCTGAACACTCTTCAAGGGTAGCCCCATGTAGGGCGCGTTGCAATAATATAACTGTGAGGTGACAAGGGCATGAGTGACTGTGAGGAGAGCCTCTTGATCCAAGTAGGGTCGCAACTGGTGCACCAGGCGAACCTGTGCAAAGGTCCCCCTAGCTACAGCTGTCAGATGTTGATCTAATCTTAGCTGATGCTAAGTTATTGATGCTTAAATGTATTTATGAAGGTGTGACAAAGAATCATAGGGAGATAATGGCATTGTTTAAAGATAAAGATGTGAGTGTAGAAGATCCCCAACAAATGGGAAAAAAAGATGAACAAAATATTCAGAAAATAGATGAGAAACCAGAAGGAGCGGTGGAGGAGACAAATCAAAATAAGTTACAAGAAGATAAAGACATTGAAGAGATAGTAACAATATGTACTATGAACCAAATAGATAATTCTTTAAGAGTTTACAAAAGAGAAGAGAATAAAAAGAAAGATCTCCCAAAAATAATGAAAGGATTATGGATGGGTATTCAAACGATTCAGCAGCAGGAGATAAGGGTTGAGGCAGAGGAAACATTCAGTTTGAACAAAAGTGCTATAAAGAGATATAAGATCCCAAGGGAGAAATATGAAAGTTACCAAAAAGTCAATAAATGATGAAATTTTTAAAAGGGCAAGAGATGATGGATAGAGACAAAATACTTTTTAATACTGTATTGTATTAAAAATTTAATACTGACTGTATTAAAAATTAAAAGAAAAAAGAAATAGAAAGTATAAATTGGGAAAATAGTATTATACATACTGATATATAACAGAATTTATTATAATTAAAATGTGCATATTAAGGTTAGAAGTTGGAAGACTATGATTATGTATATTTAATTGTATTATTAATGCTAGCATTGTATAAAAAGTATATTGACCCAGTCAATACACTGTCCATAAAATATGGA
>QLTV01001477.1:9767-20401 GCA_003457575.1 Thermophis baileyi
GGGGACGGCTGCGTTGGGGGGGGGAAACCGGAGCCTCAGGCGATCGGCTGAAAAGCTCCTCTCCACCGGAGGAGCGGCTGAGAGACAGAGGCGGGGAAGAGCGCCGGGGCTGTTCCCCACGTGGCGTTGATGCTGAGCCACTGAACCACCAAGCCAATTGGGGGCTATAAAGTGAACCGGGAGCCCAGAAGGGCTGAGCTTCTGCCAGAGAGCGAGCGCTGCCTTCCTGGAGGAGGAGACTTTGCATCCAGTTTCAAATCACTGCGCAGCAGTTGGAAACTGCTGCACAGAGTTTTCTTTTCACGTGCGCGGCCATGCAGCCGCGCAGCTTAGAGGGAACATTGATGGGGAGGGAGGGAAACCCCTGCCTGCTGCTCCTGCAACTGCAGTGTGAGAACAGCCACCGCCAAATGCAAGGGGGTGGGGGGGCAGGAATAGTGGGGTTGGGCTTCTTTCCCTCCCCGCCAGAGTCTTGGGGCCACAGCAGAAGCCTGCTCGGGCGGGGAGACAGGGAAGCCCCAGGATGGCTGGCAGCTCTGCTCCTTTTCCTCTGATGGGTTCCAACGTGCCCTCTCACCCCTCGCAGCCAGGAGAAGCCGCCAGCGGGGAGGGAGGGAAACCCCCGCCTGCTGCTCCTGCAACTGCCGTGGAAACGGCAGTGTGAGAACAGCCACCGCCAAGTGTGAGGGGGTGGGGGGGCAGGAACAGCGGGGTGGGGCTTCTCTCCCTCCCCGCCAGAGGTTTGCGCCGCAGCAGAAGCCTGCTCGGGCGGGGAGACAGGGAAGCCCCAGGATGACTGGCAGCTCTGCTCCTTTTCCTCTGATGGGTTCCAATGTGCCCTCTCGCCCCTCGCAGCCAGGAGAAGGAGAAGCCGCTGCCGGCAGGGAAGCGAGCTCCCCCCCAGGAGGACCGGAGGAGAGCACCGTAAGCAGTAAGAGGCATGCCGGCCAGGAAGCGGTCATGCTCCCTTGTGGCGAAAGAGGGTTGCACCAACCCTTGCCGGCGTGAACGGCCATGCTGGACGCTGCCCGGAGCGCGAGGCTAGCAGGAGGAGGAATAGCAGTGGCAACAGACCATTCACGCTGGCAAAGTTTGGTGCAGGAGGCTTTCCAGGCTCAAAATGGGCCGGGGGGATGCACGGGTGGCGCATGCGCGGGGATGTGTGCATGCGCAGTGTGGGGTGCATGCGCGTGGGGAGTGTGGGGGGTCATGCGTGCATGCGCAGGCAGGGCGTGCATTGTGTTGTGGGTGCCAGCACGCGCGCACGCTATCGCGCGCGCACGCACACACGTTTTGCACACAACCAGAAAAAGGTTCGCATCACTGATATATAAGATGCTATGTGGATTACCAACAAGAGAACTGGGCAGACCTGTTACCATTTGCGGAGGTGGCTTATGTTGTGGCTTGCCCCCATCCCCTGCAGCTGCTCATGGATCCGGACGAACAAGAACAGACCATAGGGTGGCAAGAGCAGTCTGTAGCTCCGGCACCGGAGTCCGAGACCGAAGAGGAAGCAGGGCCAGAGGACGATGCTCAATCAGGGCCTTCTGCACCTCCCCAGCAGGAGTTCAGTGACTCCAGTGAAGAGGAGGGGCCTCTGATTGATGCTAGGGCATGCAGGGCAGCTAACCGGCAAGAGTGGCTTTGCAGAAGGAGGTCTACTCACAGGTAACTCTGCAGGCAGAGGGGCCACGCCCTAAGCCTATATAAGGTTGACTCACAACGAACCATTTTGCTGGAAACAACGGATGTCTTTACTGGGCTTCTGATTCCTCTTACTCTGCTATCAGTTGGACCAACTCCAGTCCGGGCTCTCGGCCAATTCCAGCAATTTGAGGCAATTAAGGTCTTCATAATCCGTTTGTTTTGTTTTGTCTTTGAACTCCCGGCCAAAGTGTTTGTGAATGTTAACAAGCACTTTGGGGAGAAACTCTGAACTTGAATGATCACTAAGCCTTGATTAATGATAAAACTTACTTTAGTTTGGACAAGTGTGTGTGTGTGTGTGTCGTTTCTGGGGGTTTGCTACGCTGGGTCACAACAGCTTACAACAATGCAGTGCACAGCAGCACTGGATTGACCCCTTTCCAGGTCACCAGCGGCATGGAGTTTGTCCCCACTGCCCAGAGAGCCCTCCTCTTCAATGTCTTTGGCAGAATGGATGGAGTCTTTGAAAAAGGGGTGGGAAAATACCAAGAAAGCACTGTCAGAAGCTGCAGAAGAATATAAAAAGCAGGCAGACAAGCACCATTCTCTCCAACTCCCCTTCCATGTGGGAGATAAGGTTTTCCTATCAACCAAATGTATACGGTTGAGGCTGCCTAGCAAGAAGTTAGGGCCAAAATTTCTAGGTGAAGATAATTAACAACAGTGAAGATAATTAAACCAGTGACAATTCAACTTAGCCTCCCTCGCATTCTAAGGAAAGTGCATCCTGTGTTTCACTGTAGCCTGCTGAAACCAGCTGGTGGGTCTAGTCTAAGACCTCAAATCCAACCACCTCCTCCTCCTATAGTGGTACAAGGAAAAACTCGCTAGAAGTGAAGAAAATTTTGGATTTTAAGTATAAAGGGTTCACTTACAATACTTAGTACACTGGAAAGGGTACCCTCTGTCTGAAGCTACTTGGGTCAAGAGTTGGAATATGAAGTCAGATAGGCTAGTCAAGCAATTCCACCATAAATGCTCTGATAAGCCAAAGGGTCCGCCTGGGAGGGGAGAGGTGGTTAGGAACATTATTTTAACCCCCTGTATTATTCTCGTTCCAGGAGGCGCTTCTCTTCTGAGTTGGGGTAGCCTGTCAGACCTGGAAGCCATCTTTTACCTTTGAGCCTTCAGACCTGCCACAATTTCTACTGTGGGAAAATGGGAAGGGGGATTGTATGGAGTATGGATGATATGTAGTCTAAACAACATTCTTTCCAGAAAGTCAAGGCCACTTTGCCCTGCAACTGCCATAGGGTGACTGGGAGGCATCTTCAGTTTTGGATGGTGCCTGATTGAATCATGTGATGGACATGTGGGTGCTGGGCAGGGACTTGAACTTTCTTTTGGGTGGGGAAAACCCAGCAGCTCTCAGATTTGGGTTTTCCCAGATGTGCCAATATGACATCTCTAATAAAATGGAACTTTGAGGAAACTCAAGCCTCGGAGTTTTCTTTCGTTGGGGGTGTTACTTGGAACCCTGACAGACCGCTTTTAACTGCCCGCTTGGCAGCTTCCAATTTAAAGTCATACCATTTGGCCTGCAAGGGCCCCCCACAGTCTTCATGAAGTGCTACACGAGCACCTATACAATGAGGTCCTAGTTTACCTAGATGACATTCTCACATTCAGTGAGACACTAGTGCGGCAGGTGCTGAAGAAACTCCAAGCCGCAAAGCTTTACACAAAGCTGTCAAAATGTGAATTCCATAAAACCTCCCTAGATTACCTACCAAGTGTCAAGCAGAGGAGTGGAAATGGACCCAGGAAGTGAAAGCAGTGGTAGACTGGCAGCCCCCATGCACCTGCAAACAACTTCAAAGCTTCCTGGGTTTTGCAAACTTCTGTAGACAACTCATCCCAGCATTCGCAGAAGTCGCTCTGTCCCTAACAGAACTATTAAAAACAGGGGCCCCTCCCACAAAGCCTCGACAGTCCCAACTGCTTGCCTGGTCAATGGACTGCCAAAGGGTGTTTGAAAAATTAAAGCGGCTCTTTGCAGAGGAGCCGGTCCTTCAACTCCCTGACCCGGAGAGACAATTCATAGTCCAGGCTGATGCTAGTGACCATTATTTATTTTTTTAAAAAAAATTATTTCTAAAATTTATATGCCGCCCAACTCCCGAAGGACTCTGGGCGGCTTACATCATATAAAAAATAAAAATAAAACATAAAAACAATTTAAAAAACCATATCCATATTAAAATAAAGCATTCACACAACCATACATGGGCCAATCAGAACAACTATTGGCCCCAGGCCTGCCGGAAAAGCTAGGTCTTAACGGCTTTACGGAAGACCAGTAAGGTGGGGGGTAGTACGGATCTCGGGGGGAAGTGGGTTCCACAGAGGCGGAGCGGCTACAGAGAAGGCCCTCCCCCGCGGTCCCACCAGCCGACACTGTCTGGCAGACGGGACCTGAAGAAGGCCAACCCTGTGCGACCTCACTGGTCGATGGGAGGAATGTGGTATAAGGCGGTCACGCAGATAAACTGGTCCTGAGCCATGTAGGGCTTTAAAGGTAACAACCAACACCTTGAATTTTCATTAGACTGCTGGACTAATGAGAGACTTCAACCTCTACTTCCATTATCCTTAGTACAGGTTTATCAGTCTGCTCTCCTGAAAACACCATCAGCAGCAAGAACCAAAGAAAAAAGAATGGATGAGGGAGAGTTGATCAGGTGATCTTGTTTGTTGGCTCAGAAATTACCTAAATCTGGCTACGTCAATATTCCCTTTCAAGCTGAGCAACATTATGCAACAGTTCAAAAGGGAATAGAAAATAGTAAGCCAAAGCAGAAGGATGATCAAGCTGGTCCTTCGGAGGTAATATCCACATCCACTCGGTCTTATCTGGGTTTAGCTTGAGTCTGTTAACTCCCATCCAGACCCTTACATCGTCCAGGCACCGGTCTATTACGTCCACCGCTTCACTGAATTGACGAGGGGTGGAAATGTACAGCTGGGTGTCATCAGCGTATTGTTGAAACCTCACCCCATGCCGTCGGATGATCTCACCCAGTGGTTTCATGTAGATGTTAAATAAAAGGGGAGAGAGGACCGAACCCTGAGGCACGCCGCACTCAAGGGGCCTAGGGGTCGACCTCTTCCCCCCTGCCAACACCGACTGTGAACGATCAGAGAGATAGGAGGAGAACCACCGCAAAACGGTGCCACCCACTCCCAGCTCCCTTAATCGACACAGAAGGATACCGTGGTCGACGGTATCGAAAGCAGCTGAGAGGTCAAGCAGCACCAATATGGAGGAAAAACTTCCATCTCTGGCTCGCCAGAGATCATCCATCAGCGCGACCAAAGCAGTTTCCGTACTATAACCGTACTATGAATTATACAGATGTTCCTGCAGCACTTGTTAATAAGTTGCATAAAAACAGCAGGTGCTCCTTGTAACCTGAATGGCATTACCTTGAATTGATAACTCCCTAGAGGACAGTTGAACGCCGTCTTCCACGCATCGCCAGGCCTAATCCGAACTCTATAATATGCCTCCTGGAGATCCAACTTCATAAAGATTCTACCCTCCGCCAAGCGGGCCAACATGTCCTTCATCAACGGTAGGGGGTACATATGTTCCACACACACTGCGTTGATCCCCCGAAAGTCAACGCAGAGGCGTAAACCCCATCCTTCTTCTCCCTGAACAGGACCGGAGCTGCTATTCTTGACCTAGCTGGTTGTATAAAGCCTCGTTCTAGGTTTTTTTCTACGTAATCCCTCATCTCCGCTAGCTCCTGGGGGGGGTCATCGAGTACATTTTCGGTTTTGGTAAGGTTGCCCCTGAAATGATCTCAATAGCGCAGTCGGTGGCACGGTGGGGAGGAACACCTCTTTAGGTTGTCATACACCACAGGGAACCCTGCCGCCTTCTCAGGGTCCTCTTCTGCCACTCAGTTAACCCCAACCACCTCTATGTGTTCCTCATGTGGGGGCGGGTCAGGGCCTACCCCAATTCTCAGATGCCTGCAACCCCCTCCCCACCAGATCGTTGGACCCCACTTATCGAGCCAGGCTAGGCCCAGCACGACCTCCTCTGTGATCTTTGGAACCACAACGAACCATATAAGCTCTTGGTGGGGCCGTATCTCGAAGGCGATCTGCTCAGTAATATGTGTCGCCAGTTGACCTCCTAAAAATGACCCGTCCATCTGTTCAAAATGGATGGGGTGTATTAATTGGCGGAATCCCACCCCTAATTTGGCCGCCGTTGCGGCGCTCATAAGGCAACGAGTGCATCCTGAATCCACTTTGCACTCGCGACGCCTCCCTGCTGTTAGAACAACTGGAATTAGAAAGGGTTTGATAGCCTTACTTACCATGGGGTCAGACTCCCCCCCCCCGGCTTTGCTACCGCTGGATGTCTCCCCTTTGTTTGGGATGGCTTCGTTTTCCCCAGGGATAGGACGACACATTTGTTGCATTCCCCGCGACGTCTCCAGGGGTTTCCTGGTGCTCTTCCTTGCTGTGCCCTGCCTGGGTCCCGGTGTTCTGGTGGACGCGCTTCAGAATATTCCATCGCTCGATGCCCAGGCTTCCCGCATCGGAAACATATCATTGGAGCCCGTGCTGGTCCGGTTGTGGCGGGTGATGGCGGGTAATGGCGCAGAACCGGTCCGATCCGGCTGAATACCACCTGAGAAAGCAGGCTCCATCTTGGTGGGGGGGATGGTGACGGTGGGCTTGGCTGGAGGGAAGGAGGAGGAGGCACACAAGAGGCACAGAAGGACGCAGAACAGAAGACCAAATTGGTTACTTAAGATGCCACATGGGACTGACCTGGCAACCCTTTGATTCCAGGATGCACCAAGGCTTTGGCAGGGCCATGCCAAGATCCTTGCTGAGGGGGGATTTGGGGGAATGCAGAGGGAGAACCCTCCCAGACCAGGCTCTGCCTGCAACTGGCCAGCCTCCTTCCATCCCAAGGAACCAGCCATTCCCGTGGAAGGTGGGGAGGGGTCCAATTCCCTCTGAAGAAAGAGCTTATCCCCCCTCCCCTCTCCAACTGAATGATGAGAGAAGCACTTTTGAGGGGTCTCAAGGTCTCTCTTGTGCTGTGGAGGATCCTCCCTGGGGGGCCTTTGGGGGGATTCCGAGGGAAATCCTCCCCCCAGACCAGGCTCTGTCTGCAGCTGGCTGGCCTCCTTCCAGCCGAAGGAACCCGCCGTTCCCGGGGAAGGAGGTGAGGAGGGGTCCGAGTCCAAGATGGCAGTTTGTCCAGGATGGGGGAGCAGGGAAGGAGGAAGGGATGGGTGGGATCTTGAGGAAAGGGAAGGTGTGGACATATGGAAGCTGAGGAGATCAGGCAGATCCCAGGATCACCGCAGAGCCTTGGATGGGATCCCTTGAGCTCCTCCTTCAGCAAATGCTCTAACTGGCACAATTCTTAGATGGATTAATGGGGGGGCCTGGGTGAGCCCCCCCAAGAGGGTCCTTTAAATCTTCACTCCAGCTCAGAGTACTTTGCTAACAGTGTTTCTCACTGTTGTTTTTAATAACTGTTAATTCTATGATGCTGAAGAACATTCAATTTGTTATTTGTAATTTAAAGCAGGGCTCTAATCTAGTTGCCACCCAGACAAAAAACAACATTTCAGGTGTGGGTTGTTGTTTCATAATAAGCCCATTTGCATCTGGGAACATTAAAGATCTTTGTGGAATAGCTAAAAAAAAGGCAGTGGCTTTCCAAAGTGAAAATCGTGACTATTTGTTTGAACAAGAAATGAAAATTCTGGATGAGAAAAAATATTTCAGCAAGAAAATGGATGGAGCATTTTTAAATAAGTGGAAATTGAAGTTTTAATTTGGCATTTTTATTGAAAACATCTTCAACTCCTATAGATTACTTTTAGTAGGTAAACAGACTATCAGATGGCATGAATCATTTTTATGGCCCAACCCAAAATTAACCTAATTTTAGACAAAAATGTACTACTAACATTTTGGGGTTCCAATTTGATGAGATGGGAGTTTCTGGAGAAAAATTTTAAATCACGTCTGGATCCACTAGTGCAGAGGTCCTCAAACTTTTTAAACAGGGGGCCAATTCACGGTCCCTCAGACTGTTGGGGGGCCGGACCGACTGGGTGGGCATGGCTAGGTATCATGTGACTAGGTGGGCGTGACCAATTTAAAAGTCCATTAAACAATGCACACAAATTAAACTTTAATTTGTTTTGCTCCTAGGGGTGTTTTATTTGCTTTTGTTTGCGTGTTGCTCTTTTGGTTGTTTTCTTTTTACTAGATCATTTTTTCAGTTGTTTAGGAGTCTAGTGGTCAGGAAACTCACAAAACGTCCCATTTTTGGCCTCCTGGGGCATCTGTTCACCCCATTTTTCACCTCTCCCGCTCCCAGAAGCATTCGGCAGGCCAAAAATGGGCAAAAACGTCCCGTTTTTTGGCCAAAAATGGGGCATTTTCTGGCCTACTGAGGCATTGGTGGGCCCCATTTTTCACACACACACACACACACGCCTCCAGAACATCTCTGCAGGCCAAAATTGTTGGCCTTACCTTTCAGTTCCAGCCCACGGGACTCGCGAAGGTAAGTTCTGCGCTTGGCCGAAGGGTGGGCGGGGCAGCCTCGTGGTCCTGCGCGGGCTGGATTAATGGCTTTGGAGGCCCGCATGCGGCCCGCGGGCTGTAGTTTGAGGACCCATGCACTAGTGAATCGGAAGATTTTTTTTTAAAGACCCCCCCCCAACCTTTTCCTTCTGTCCATCCAGGAATTAATGGAGCCCTGGTGCCTGAAGTCCTAAGCCCGGTACAAGTCCTTGGCAGCTGGCGCCCCTATCTGCACTTTCAGCTCAAGCAGGAGATCCTATACCAGTGATAGTGAACCTTTTTTGGTTCGCGTGCCAAAAGGCGGGGGAGTGGGGGGGGGTTGCGCACATGCATGCCCACACCCATAATTCCATGCGCCCCCCCGCGCATACGTGCGTGAGGCCCCCCGTCCTGGCACGCGATGGCACACCCGTTTTTCACTCTCACCAGGCTTCAGAGGCCATTTCTGGCCTCCGGAGGGCCTCCGGGAGGGTGGGGAAGGCCGTTTTTGCCCTCCCCAGGCTCCTAGAAAGTCTCTGGAGCTTGGGGAGAGCAAAAAACAGGCCTTCCCCACCCCCTCCGGAGGCTGGCAACAGCCTGTTTCCTGACTCCCAGTAGGCCCAGCAGTCCCGAAAATCAGCTGGCCGGCGCGTGCATGCGCACCGGACCTGAGCTCGTGTGCCCACCGATATGGCTCCGCGTGCCACTTGTGGCATGCGTGCCATAGGTTTGCCATCACGGTCCTATACCATTTCAGGATCTATTGATATTCCTATAGGATCTATTTCAGACAAGTGACTATCCAGTCTCTTCTTAAAAACGCCAGTGATGAAGCAATCGCAATGTCTGAAGGAAAGCTGTTCCACTGGTTAATTGTCTTCACTGTAAGGAAGATTCTCGTTAATTCGAGGTTGCTTCTTTCCTTGATTATTTTACATGCATTGTTTCTTGTCCTACCCTCTGGTGCTCTGGAAAATAAATTGACCCTCCTCCTCTTTGTGGCAGCCTCTCAAGTACTGGAATACTGCTATCATGTTACTCCTAATCCTTTTCTCTAGACTAGCCACACCCAAAATCCTGCAACCATTCTTCATGTTTTAGTCTTCAGGCTTTTAATCATCTTAGCTGCTCTTCTTTGCACCTTCTCCAAAGTCTAAACATCTTTTTTGTAATATGATGACCAAAGCTGGATGCAGTATTCCAGATGTGGTCTTACTATGGCTTTATAAAACGGTACTAATATTTCAGGTGCTTTTGATTCTATGCCTTTCCTAATACAATCAAGGATTATATCAGCTTTTTTGGCTGCTGCCGCACACACGTGACTCATGTTTAAGTGATCATCCATTCGAACTCCCAAGGTCCCTCTCACAATTACTGTTTTTGAGCCAGGGTTCATGGTGTAAAATCTTACTTTTTTCCACATTAAATTTCATTTTTTTGGATTCAACCTTGTCTCATTTGGATCAGAAAGGCACAATATGCATACACATACAAATCTATAGAGACATGGTGGGTCAGTGGTTAGAATGCAGTACTATAGGCTAATTGCCACACAGCCAGGAGTTCGCTCCTGACCAGCTGATGGGTGATTCAGTCTTTCATCCTTCTGAGATCGCTAAAATGAGGACCCAGATTGCTGGGGACAATATGCTGACTTTGTAAACTGCTCAGAGAGTGTGGTAAAGCATTGTGGAGTGGTATATAAGTCTAAGTGGAATTGCTATTGCTATATAGCTTCTCCCGAGCGTGGATACTTTTATAAGATGACCATTCTGAGCAAAGGTCTTTCCATACTCCATGCATTTATACGGCTTCTCCCATGTGGATCATCTTATGGATAGTAAGTTGCCTGCTTATTCTAAAACATTTTCCACATTCCAAACACTTATATGGTTTCTCTCCTGAGTGGATCTTTTTGTGGCTTGTAAGCCCACTGCTCTGAGTAAACGTCTTTCCACACTCCATGCATTTATACGCCTTCTCCCCTGTGTGGATCATCTTATGGGAAATAAGGTTACTGCTATGAGTAAAGGTCTTTCCACACTCCATGCATTTATATGGCTTCTCCCCTGTGTGGATCATCTTATGGGAAATAAGATTACTGCTTTGAGCAAAGGTTTTTCCACACTCCATGCATTTATACGGCTTCTCCCCTGTGTGGATCATCTTATGGGAAATAAGATAACCTCTTCGAGCAAAGGTCTTTCCCCACTCCATGCATTTAAATGGCTTCTCTCCTGTGTGGACCTTTTTGTGGCTTCTAAGTTCACTGCCATGAGTAAACGTCTTTCCACACTCAATGCATTTATATGGCTTCTCCCCTGTGTGAATTTTCATGAATGTCACAAAGTTAAAGATTTCAG
>QLTV01001477.1:22423-34872 GCA_003457575.1 Thermophis baileyi
TTTTGATTTAAGTAATAATCAAAGGAAACAACCAAGGAGGAATTAGGAGAAAACTTAAGATTTATTGGGGTGGGTTAATTTCAGCAGAGACCTGTGAGAACTGAAACAATTTTGAAACAAGCTCCTTCTTCCCCGGTGTACCTTGGAGCAGCTGCTCCACGGTGTTTCGTCTGGCAGGTGGGACCCCAGCTCAGCCCATTCCTTGATCCGAGCGATGAGACTTTGGAGTGAAATTCCTTGTGGAAGCCTCCCATTGGCTTGTAAACGCTCTTCGTGCTGAGACTGGAAAGGTTGGGATGCTTCAAGGATGGCTATTTTGCTGCCCCGAAGGTGAGAGCCGAGGTGGCGCAGTGGTTAGAGTGCAGTACTGCAGGCTACTTCAGCTGACTGCTAGCTGCAGTTTGGCGGTTCAAATCTCACCGGCTCAAGGTTGACTCAGCCTTCCATCCTTCCGAGGTGGGTAAAATGAGGACCCAGATTGTTGAGGGCAATATGCTGACTCTGTGAACCGCTTAGAGAGGGCTGTAAAGCACTGTAAAGCGGTATATAAGTCTAAGTGCTATTGCTATTGCTATTGCTATTGCCCCAAAGTCCCATCGGCTTGCAAGGGCTCTTTGGCCGTATGTGGTACAGGCGTCAGTTCACAGAGAATGGAGGCCTAAAGTACTTTAGTGCGAGATCACACGATACCAGTAGTACAAGATCTCAGGCTACTAATCTCGCATGATCTCACACTGCAGTACTTTAGGCCTGCGTTCTTTTAAGAACTGAGGACTGCACGAGATCCAGGGCAAAAGTCTCTGAAAACGAAGAGGCCTGTTCTGCACGCAGCTGCTCCATCTTAATCGAGGTTGGTTTGTTATTTGTGGCAGGAAACAAACTGTTCTGACCTAGGCTTCCTGATTAAGGAACACGGCACAAACTGCATCTCACAAACCTCGTTTATTTGTAACGGCTGCTAATTATTTTTCATTAGCAGTCGTCAGAAGTCCAAAATAAGTAAAACAAGTCTGACGAGAGTTTTTCAGGGAACAGCAGATAACACATACATGAACCTTGCTCTTCTTTGGCAAACTGCCAAGAACCAATTTGCAGGAAAACTTGACAAGTTCAAACAGGAACAACAAAACTGGATCCAAGTTGCAATGACAAGATGAGAGATGAACTAAGTGGCTTCCTGCAACGTACCCTTTCGTGTTCACCACTTATATAGCCTATGGGAGGGGCCAATTATCCCCAGGCCTTACTCCCGAGTAGTCCTTCTCCTCTGTAACTGTTCTTGCCTTCTGGCAGCTCTGCGCCTACTAAACACCCCCTCTAATTCTCGGTATTCTGCTGGCACCCGCTGGGAGCCTGGGGGCGAGGCTTCTAGCGCCGGGGCAGCCAGCTGGGGACGGTTTGCGTCCAGGGGTGTTGGCTCCTTTGGGCGGCTTTGCCTCTCTTGTGGGGGTATAGGTCTGATGTGCAGGGTTAGCTTCCGGTACCCATCCTCCCATTTTATGGTAGGGGTCCACTTGTCTAGCCATGCAAGCCCCAGAATGATTGCTTCAGACATCTTGGGAGGAGCCAATTATCCCCAGGCCTTACTCCCGAGTAGTCCTTCTCCTCTGTAACTGTTCTTGCCTTCTGGCAGCTCTGCGCCTACGTGCATTGAGAACAGGCTCCTCCTCTTCCTCTGCCTTGCTCAAGTCAGTCTCTGGAGGTTCTGAAAGCGGGACAGACCTCCCCAATGGCCCTGGCTGGATCCCTGCCTCTGGCACCGTGTCTTTTCCAGATGCCAGGCCTGGCCCAGGTTCCTCCCCAGCCTCCTCGCTGTCCGATTCTGCTGCCAGCTCCGCAGGCCGCTGGCAGACCGCAACACTATCCCTCACCGCAGGGCCCTTCCCCGGGTCTGACGGTCCGATGCGGTTGGGACGGAAACTGGTCATGGAACGCTTGCACCAAATCCGGAGCATGGACAGAGGTCGCATCCTCCCAGGTGAAGTCCTCTGGTCCATACCCCTTCCACTCAATGAGGTACTGGAACCGGCCCTTCATCCACCGGGAGTCCCGAATGCTGGCAACCTCATACTCGGGCGGTCCATCTCCATCATGGGGCGCCGGCTGGGGACAGTCAGGTTGGCGGAGCGGACAGGCTGGCCGTTCGGGAACGAGGAGGGAGCGATGGAAGAAGGGATGGACACGCAATGACCGTGGCAAAGTCAGGCGGTAGGCGACCGGATTGATGACCGCCTCAACAGGGAATGGGCCAAGGTAGCGATGATCCAATTTCCTGACCGCCGGTCTGACGGAAGATGCTTGGTGGATAACCAAACGCAATCCCCCACAGCCAACGGTGGCGTTGCCCGCCGAGAGCGGTCTGTGACTCGTTTGTAGTCCTCCTTGGCCTTATCAAGATACCATTTCACCAGTTGGTGCACGGCCTGCAACTCGGTCAGAAAGTCGTCCGCTGCCGGAACCGGGGAGTCAAGTGGCGTGAGAGGGAAGAAACGAGGGTGATATCCCAGATTAGCTAAAAAAGGGGTCGTTTGGGTGGAGATGTGCTGAGAGTTATTAAACGTAAACTCTGCGACTGCCAAATACTCAGACCAATTGTCTTGTTGGTGGTTTACGAAGCAGCACAGGTATTCTCCAAGATCCCAATCACTTTCTCAGTCCCGCCATCAGTTTCTGAATGATGATGAGCCATGGTGGTGCAGTGGTTAGAGTGCAGTACTGCAGGCTACTACTGCTGACTGCTGGCTGCTAGCAATTCAGCGGTTCAAATCTCACCGGCTCAAGGTTGACTCAGCCTTCCATCCTTCTGAGGTTGGTAAAATGAGGATCCAGATTGTTGGGGGCAATATGCAGGACCCTATCCAGTAGGTCATGTAGCCGAAAGACATGTTGGATGAACATGTGGGCGGTGGCGCGAGCTGTCGGTAATCCACGACAGGGAATAAAATGCGCCATCTTCGTCAGCATGTCCACCACCACGAACACAGTCGTGAAGCCGGAAGACAGAGGCAAATCCGTCAAGAAGTCCATGGAAATGGCACCCCAGGGTCTCTCCGGTGTCGGCAAGGGCTGAAGCAGCCCTGGAGGAGCTCCCGTGGCCGACTTGGCTTGTCGGCAGCGTACACAGGACGTCACATAGGCCTGTACATCGTGGCGGAGTCGGGGCCACCAGAATGTCCGAGACACTAAGTGCAAGGTCTTAAAGAGGCCAAAATGTTCTGCCGCAGGGTTATTGTGCCACTGCAACAGGATAAGACCCCGAAGCGGCCCCACCGGTACCTAGAGTCTATTGTGGTACCTCAAGAGATCTTCGGTAAACGTCCAGGGAGAATCGGGCCCTACCTCACTCTTCCGTTGCGCCACATAAACGTCCTGCCGATGTGCCTCCCGGATGTGAGCCCGTAAGTCTACTGGTTCTTGGACTGCAGCGAACGACTTGACGGGCAGAATTGTCCAGGGCAGAAGCGGGTCTTCGATTAGGGAATACTCAGGTTTCCGCAAGAGCGCATCCGCTCTTTGGTTGCGCCCACTGGGGATGTAGGTGACGTGGAAATTGAACCTGGCAAAAAAGAAGTACCACTGGATCTGGCGTTGATTCAGTTTCCGAGCAGTCTGCAGAAACTCCAGGATTTTGTGGTCCGTCCAGACTTCAATCTGATGTCGGGCCCCCTCCAGGTGATGTCTCCAGGTCTCAAACGGCATCTTAATGGCCAGTAGCTCCTTCTCCCAAATGGTATAATTGTGCTCGGAAGAGTTAAGCTTCCGTGAATAGTACGCGCAAGGGAAGAGGGTACCGCCAGATGCATGAGCCTGGAGTAACACCGCTCCATCAGCAACATCCGACGCATCCGCTTCCACCACAAACGGACGGTGAGGGTCAGGATGTTTCAGGATAGGCTCTTTCATGAATGCCTGCTTTAAGGCCTGGAATGCCTGCTGCTTGGGGGTGCCCCACCGGAATGGGACTTTTTTCTGCAGGAGTCGAGTGAAGGGCGCGGTCAAGGACGCAAAGCCAGGAATAAATGTCCTATAGTAATTGGCGAACACGAGGAGTCGCTGGAAATCCTTCACTCACCGGGGAGGTTGCCAACTACGCAACGTCTCGACCTTGCTTTGCTCCGTCACTATGCCCTCGGGAGAGATGCGATGTCTCAGAAAGTCAATGGTAGTTTGATAAAACTGGCACTTTTCCAGCTTCACATACAGTTGGTGTTCATGAAGCTGTTGCAGGACCAGGCGGAGGTGCTGGAGATGACTCTCCTGGGAGGTCAAGTAGATCAGAATGTCGTCTAAATAGACAACAACAAACTGGTCCAAGAGATCCCGGAAAATATCATTCATGAAGTGTTGGAAGACGGCGGGAGCATTGGTCAACCCATACGGCATGACTGTGTATTCAAAATGCCCGTATCTGGTGCCGAACGCCGTCTTCCATTCATACCCTTCTCAGACCCGAACAACTTGGTGAACACAGTAGCCGCCCGGAGCCGTTCTAACAGTTTGGGAAACAAGGGCAGAGGATACCGGTTACGCACCGTGATTGCATTCAATTTTTGGTAATCACAGCAAAGACGCAAGTCTCCGGTCTTCTTTTTGACAAACAGGACCGGAGCAGACAGGGGCGACGACAAGGGTCGGATAAAGCCCCGAGCCAGGTTTTTGTCCACAAAGTCCCATAACGCGGCCAATTCAGGGTCCGACATTGAATACAAATGCCCCATTGGGAGCGGCACGTCCAGAATTAAGTCAATGGGGCAATCATACGGCCAGTGCGGGGGCAATTTCTCGCTGAATACATCCGCAAAGTCCGAGAGGTCGGAAGGCAAAGACACCACAGATGGACCCAGCACCTGGCCTGCATAGACTTGGTGAGTATGGTCCACACACTGCAGGCTCGGAAACGAGATGAAATTCTGGGACCAAAGGATGTGTGGATCATAAGTCCGGAGCCAAGCCAACCCCAAGACCACAGGCAAATGCAGGCCAGACGTGATGTAGAACTGGATGGCCTCCTCATGCGTACCAATGGTCAGGTGCACGAGTTGCGTGGCGGCCTTAATAGGCCCAGACAGAAGCACCCGACCATCGATGGTCTCCACGAGCATGGGAGGATCCACCGGACACAGAGGGACAGCAAATTTGGTGGCAAATGCCTCGTCCATAAAGTTTGTGGTGGCTCTGGAGTCCACCAAGGCATGAGCCGGAATCCCCTGTGGGTTATTACACAGGAAGACTCGTGCCGCCAGAATCAAGTGACGAGGGGGTCCGGGATCCACGTCCGCAGGGCATGACCAGGTGGTGGTGCGCGCCTGACCCAGGGTCTCCCCTAGATTGGGCTCCTGGCGTTTCCCGACAAGGTGGTCTGCGGTTGTGGTGCAGGCCCAGAAGCCGACACCCCTCGTCGCTTCTTGGGGCAAAAGGCGGCCATGTGTCCAGGTTCCCCACAATACAAACACAACCCCCCTGAGTGTCGTCTGTTCTTTTCAGCTACTGACAGGCGGGGTCTGGCTGCGCCAATTTCCATGGGCTCCTTCCGTGGAGCCGGGGTCTCACGCATGACTGGTATCGCACGGGTCTCCTGGAAGGCACGACGACTGGTCCGTCTCTGTAACCTTGCATCAATCCTGAGGCACAGACGAATCGTTGAGAGTCAGAGGAATATCCACGCGGACCAACTCGTCCTGTAAAGCCTCCGACAACCCATCCTGGAACGCGTCCATAAGGGCAGCCTCATTCCAGGCCGAATCCTGGCTAAGCAAGCGGAATTCACTAATGTATTCCTGCAGGGGTTGCCTGCCTTGCTTTAAAGCCTTAAGATGCCTGGTAGCTGTCTGCGTTTTGATGGGGTCCTCGTACCTGAGTTTAAGGTGGTCACAAAACCCCCTGAAGTCATCCAATAAAGGACTGTTCTGGACCAACAGGGGCGTGGCCCAGCAAGCCGCAGAGCAGGCTGATCATAAACCCCACTTTATCCTGGTCAGTGGGGAAGTCTTCAGCTCTCAAGCTGATAAAAAGCTGACATTGTCCCAAAAAATCTGGGAACATCTCTGGTTTGCCATTAAACTTATCTGGCACAGCTATTGGGCATTTTCTCTGAGGAGGTAGAGCGACCTGTGCTTGGAGCTGAGCCAACTGGCCAGCCAACAGGCCTAGCTGCTGATTAAGCTACGTGTTCTCGGCACGCAGCTGCTCCATCTTAATCGAGGTTTGTTTGTTGTTTGTGGCAGGAAGCAAACTGTTCTGACCTAGGCTTCCTGATTAAGGAACATGACACAAACGGCATCTCAGAAACCTCGTTTAGAATAGAATGGAATGGAATGGAATGGAATGGAATGGAATGGAATGGAATGGAATAGAATAGAATAGAATAGAATAGAATAGAATAGAATAGAATAGAATAGAATAGAATAGAATAGAATAGAATAGAATAGAATAGAATAATGGAATGGAATGGAATGGAATGGAATGGAATGGAATGGAATGGAATGGAATGGANNCTCCCGAGTAGTCCTTCTCCTCTGTAACTGTTCTTGCCTTCTGGCAACTCTGCGCCTACAAGCATTGAGAACAGGCTACTTCTCTTCCTCTGCCTCGCTCATGTCAGTCTCTGGAGGTTCTGAAGGCGGGACAGACCTCCCCAATGGCTCTGGCTGGATCCCTGCCTCTGGCATCACGTCTTCTCCAGACGCCAGGCCTGGCCCAGGTTCCTCCCCAGCTTCCTCGCTGTCCGATTCTGCTGCCAACAGGCCACTGGCGAACCACAGCAAGGCCTTCCCTTTCTTTGCAAAGCATTTTGACCTGGATCTCGTGCAGGCCTTGGTTATCAGAGAAAAGAGACCTAAAGCACTGTAGTGCGAGATCACATGAGATCAATAGTGCTAGATTTCCCAAGACTGATCTTGCGTATCTCTCAATACTTTAGGCCTCTTTTTTCTGGAAATGCACCAAAGTAGGCAAAGGAACCAACAGCTCGCCACATCGTCACAAGATACAGTATTTTTAAGACCATAAGATACACCTAGGTTTAGAGAAGGAAAACAAGGAAAAAATGGTTTTTGGACTCCGCGTGCCCCGTTTTTGCCCTCCCTGGCGTCCAGAAGCACTTTGCAGGCCAAAAACGAGCTCTTTTTGGCCTCCCAAGCCCTCCGGGAGTCCCTTTTTCAGCCTCCCCGACGCTAGGGAGGGCAAAAATGGGATCTGTGAAGGCCTCCGGAGGCCAAAAGCGGGCCTGTTTTTGGCCTGCAAAGTGCTTCTGGACACGAGGGCAAAAAAGAGGACGCGTGGATGGTTTGGGAGGCCAAAAACAGGCCCGTATTCGCTCTATAAGCTGCACAGACATTTCCACTCACTTTGGGGGGGGGGCGGGAAGTGCATCTTATAGTCCGAAAAATACGATTAGTCCCAGCGGGGTGGGGTGGGGAAATATGTAGGGCGAATGTTGCAGCGCCTCTGCTGTCATTCGTAAATGTGAATGATGGCCGTGGTGCTGCAACACTCATAGTTTCGGGACTGGATCTCAAGTACTTGGGGGAGGGCTGGTCATAACTTGGAACGGTCGCTAAGTGAACTGTCATAACTCGGGGATTATCTGTACCCTAGGATGCTCTGAGTGACATTGCATGAGGCCTTTGTTCTTGAATTGGATTGGGAGAATGTTCTTCCATGGGCTGAGTGTGAAAATTCTGTTCTCACACAATTTTGGAGATTTCAGAGGACAAATGACAACACACTCCTCTCACATGACCTCCAGAGGACACATAAAAGCACACCTCATTCTTTTCAGCCTCCACAGATAAGTTCAAATAGAAATGGAAAAATACATATAAGAAATGGCACAGAAAGCATCTAAGCAAAGAGATATTGACTCTTTCTTTCCTTGGAGTACGACAAGGCCAGATCGTCCCCTTCTCCCTCCCAGGAGACGATATCTGATTAGTGGTTTTTTAATAAAAAACTAACTATAATCTGTCTTCTTGAACTCTCTGATTGGGGACTAGAAAACTCTTACCCAGAGAGACCACGTTCCTATTGTTTTCAAGCATGACTTCCGAATGCAGCGCTTTCTGGTCAGGATCCAGCTGAGACCATTCCTCCTCAGAGAAAGACACAGCTACCTCCTCGAAGGACACAAGACTCTCCTGAACATGGAAAAAAGAACAGAACAGGAGGATTCGCAAGATCTTCATCAATGATTTAGACAAGAGGATAGAAGGGGAACTCATCAAATTTGCAGACAGACAGGAACACCAACACTCCAGAAGATAAGCTCGAGATATAGAAGGATCGACAGATTGGGCCCCATCTAACAAAATGAAATCAACATTGCGAAATATGAGGTTCTACATTTAGGAAAGAAAAACCAAATACACTGGCATAGAATAGGTGATACCTGGCCCAACAGTAGTAAGGGCAACAGGGATCTTGGGGTCCTAGTGGACAACCTCTTAAATATGAGTCAGCAGTATGCTAGAGTTGCCAAAAAAACCCCAAAACAACAGAATCATAGGCTGCATTAAGAGGGATAGAATCAAGATGACATGAAGTGTTAGTACCACTTGATAATGCCTTGGTAAGGCCACACTTGGAATATTGCATCCAGTTTTGGTTGCCAGATGTAAAAAAGATCTTGAGACTCTAGAAAGAGTGCAGAGAAGAGCAACAAAAATTATTAGTGGACTGGAGGCTAAAACATATGAAGAACGGTTGCTGGAATTGGGTATGTCTAGTTTCATGAAAAGGACTAGGACCATGGTGACGAACCTATGGCACTCGTGCCAGAGGTGGCATGCAGAGCCCTCTCTGTGGGTACACGCGCTGTCGCCCCAGCCGAGCTCCATCACGTTTCTACGTCGTGTTTCCTGCCATCGTTTGCATGGAAACAAAAGTTTGTGGGACTAAAAAAAAATCACTCAATCAATTCCAACTTCTCGTGAAAGAAAAAGATCTCATGAAGTTGGAATTGATTGAACTTTTTCACTTGCGCTCTTCAGAATGGGGGAGACAGGGTCCCCTCCTCCTGAAGCCTATAACGACGCGGAGCTACAATGCAATCCTACGTTGTCTAGGCTCAGCAAAAAAAAGCAACTGACATCCGGTCAGTTGCTTTTCCTGCAGAGCTGTCTGTGTTCAGATGCCCCGCCTCCCCGCTGGCCAGCTGAGCTTCGGTGCGCTGCTCCTGGGCTTGTCTGCCTCCAGAGGTCAAATTCCCACCACCCAATACCAGTTCAGGGATTTCTTCCCCCCCCCCAGGGGGGGGAGGGAGTGACTGAGTGAGAGAGAAAGAGATGGAGGGAGGGAAAGAGAGAGAGGGAGGGAAAGAGAGAGAAACAGAGGCAGAGCGGTGGAGGGAGAGAGAGGGGGGGAGAGGCAGAGAGAGAGGGAGGGAAAGAGAGAGAGGGAGGGGAAACAGAGTGGGAGGGAAAGAGAGGGAAAGAGAGAGAGGGAAAGAGAGGTAGGGAAAGAGAAAGAGAGGGGGAAGAGAGAGAGAGAAAGAGAGAGGCAGAGAGAGAGAGGGAGGGAAAGAGGGAGAGAGAAACTGAGGCAGAGAGAGGGGGAGGGAGGGAAAGAGAAAGAGAGGGAGGGAGGGAGAGAGGGGGAGGGAAAGAGAGAGAAAGAGGCAGAGAAAGAGGGAGGAAGGGAGAGAAAGAGTGGGGGAGAGAAAGAGAGAGAGAAACAGAGAGGGAGGGAAAGAGAGAGAGGGAGAGGGAGGGAGGGAAAGAGAGAGGGAGGGAGGGAAAGAGAAATGATATTACAAAGGTTTTTCTTTTTTATTGTTGCTAAACGTAATACTTCAAAAGCAGAAAAGAAAAGAAGGGGCATAAAAGTGCATTTATCACTTTTTTCTTAGAACAATTAGGTAACTCTGTCTTATTTATCATTATTTTCGGTAGTAAAACCTCTGTGAAGTTTCCGAAAGATGCCCTAATCAATTCATGAGCCACGAGCCAAACTCCCAAAAAAAATAACGATTTATTAGGAGCGACATTTTGGCAATACTCGGATGCAGTCAGAACTGAGCTCACATAGGTTACGTGCCCTCATGACCCTGTTTCCCCCTTTCTCACTGGACATACCATAAATCACATTCTCCAATGAACCACGTTGGGGGGCTGTGAACCCCACAACCCTCCTTCTGACTCTGGTAACCTAGGACAGAATCAGTAAAAGAAACATTTGTGGAATGTAGTTTCAGTTAGTACAATCAGCCACTCCGTCAGCTCTCTCCCCTCCTTTTTATGGCAACTTGAAAGCTTTGCAAGTTGACAACCTCATTATTCAGGTTAAATTGCCGTGTTGGCACTTTGTGATAAATAAGTGGGTTTTGGGTTGCAGTTTGGGCACTCAGTCTCTAAAACAGTGGTTCCCAAAGTGAGCGGTACTGCCCCCTGGGGGGCGGTGGGATAACTTAGGGGGGTGCTAAGAGGCAAGGAGGGGGGCAGGGGGGCGCTAAGAGGCCACGTGGAAGGCAGGAAAGCATGTCGGGGCGGCGGGGAAGGGAGGTAGCAGCCTACTCCCTTCCCCGCAGCCCTGCCATGCCTGGCGGCCTTCAACGCGGCCTTTCCGGCGGTCCCCCACGGCCGCTTGCCTTTTGAGGTCGGTATCAAACCAGGCCCGGCCACTGGGTGGGTGGGCGGCCCTTGGTGGAAATGCAGACGCTGAGAGGGGTGGCGGAAGGACAGGCGGATGTCCCGGGGCTGCTGCACATGCGCCCGCCCTGTTTCTGCAAAGGCAGAGCCCCCCCTTGCAGATCGATCCAAAGAGGGGAGGGGATGCTGCAGAAAAGGCCGCCTTCCACCCTTGCCGGCTCCGCAGCGCTTGGGGCTTCGAAGCAGCCCACTGGCTTCTCACCCGGCCACCTGCCTGTTCTCTTTGTGGATCGGCCCGCCGACTGCCGGCGCAACTCTGGGAACTCGGCCTGCAGCGCCGGGTTGGAAGCCAGTGGGCTGCTTCGGAGCCCCAAGTCCCGCGGAGCCGGCACGGGTGGAAAGCGGCCTTTTCTACAGCATCCCCCTCCCCTCTTTAGATCGCCCTACAGGGCTCTGCCTTTGCAGAAATGGGGCGGGCGGTTTGTACGGAGGATTGGCAGGGGGATGCGCAGCCCTCCAGGATGGAGAGTGGGGCAAGAGAAGGCACAACAGTCTGCGCTGCCCCGGCCCCGCTCAACCACGCTTCTTTGCTGGGCGCTGGCTTCCAGCCCATCCGCCCTACGAGCGAAGCGGGCGGCGTGAACGAGACCGCTCGGCAGCAGCAGGTTGCACAAAGGAGGGGGGCCGGGGGACCCCCTGCCCTCCCCTCACCTGACAGGAGGAGCGCCATTTAAAAGACCCAGTGCGCAGCCAGGACGCTCTCTCGCCCATCCCATGTAAGCTGCTCCCCGCTTCTCCCGGTTAATAATAATTAATTAATAATAATTCCCCCGGCGTTCAGTGGTGCCGGTGCCCCGGGCCACAGACGTGAGAGCGCGGCGCACTCTGCACCCATGAAAATTCCCAGGCTGCTGTCGCGGGTCTCTCTCGGATGGTTCTTCCACTCTTCTGACGATCCCAGACTTAGCAGCGGGATCGGATGCCATTCGCCCGCCCGTGAGAGAAGGGCTCGCCCCTTAAACCGAATGAACGAGACCGTTTGGCAGCAGCAGGTTGCGTGGAGGAGGGGCGCCCATCCCACTCCGTCCGGCGAGCCACGCTTGGATGGCTTTGGGGAGTTCCCACCTCCTTTTCCTTTTGCCCTCATTCTTCTCTCCCACGAGCACACGGGAGTTCCAGCCCGCCTGCTGCCCTGCCGCGAGGTGGCTGGGTGGGTGGGTGGGTGAGTGGCTGGGAGGGGAGAATGATTGACAGCCAGCCCACCCCCTCAGGGGCTTTGAATCGTCCGCCGGTTGTGAAAACGGATCGGCTTTGTCGTGTCGCTGTCAACCTCTCGCCTGCCTGCTTTCTGTCTCCAAGCCGTTTTCCAGGCAGAAGCGGTCTGTATTTTTAGCACCGAGGTCTGGCTGTGGCGGCAGTGGGGGCAATCCCCGTTTGGCGGGGGGCATGTTACCACATTCCATGCATTTGTAGAGCTTCTGCCCAGTGTGGATCCTTTCATGGGAAGTAAGTTGCCTGCTTGTTCTAAAATTCTCCACATTCCAAACATTTATAAGGCTTCTCTACCCTACCAACTCTGTTATTATGTTCCATTGTTCCCAAATTCCCAAAGCAAAGATATGCATTGTTAAATGGCTGTGCTTCACCCAAGTCCTAATTTTAGGTGAGAAAATGGGCAAATCTGAAAATTGCTTTCACTGAAGAAATATTTGGGGAAGTTTTATCAAGTTGATTGATTCTGCAAAACCTTCAGTGCCTTTCAGCAAAGTAATCCCACTTCTGGATCAACTGATCTATGGATCTGTCTATCATTGATTGATCTAGTAGTCTGAGCCATTGGATGAAAGGAAAAAAAAAAGAAGAGAA
>QLTV01001477.1:56259-72533 GCA_003457575.1 Thermophis baileyi
TAAACGAAATAAAACAATACAAATCGTAAAGATACAAGCAACAAAGTTATGGTCATAAGTAGAAAAGGAGATGGGTAATCGGAAAGATGAGAAGAAGAATATGAATGCAGTCTTACTAAACAGTTTGACAGTGTTGTGGGAATTAGTTGTTTAATTAGTTGTGTAGCAATCAAAAGACTTATTTTATGCAGACTGATTCCATTCAAGTTTCAGACCATCCAAAATTTGCTCCCATCCTCACAAATATTGGCAGGAATTTCTGGTGTAATCGTGCAGGGAGAGAGCGAGAGCTCTCTAGTCTCTATTGGGATTCTCTGAGGACAGTCCATAGGCTCAAGGGGACAATGTTGTCATGACATCACAGCCTAGTCCAAAAGGAAGAATCGGCATGAGGTAAGGAGATTAATGCTGGTAGATTAGAACACTACAAACCATATAAATAGACGGAGTTCTTAGGAGATTTCAGACTGGCTTCCACAATGCAGTCCGGCATTCTCCTTCTGCTTTTGGCGTTTCTCTTCCCTGGACACAGCCTACCACTGAACTCGAAGAAGGATGTTACAGGTGAATGCTCTGCTTCTTCTTTCCATCTTTCTCTGTCATAAGTCATACAACCATCTGCATTCAGTTTTGGTCACCACGATGTAAAAAAGACGTTGAGACTCTAGAAAGAGTCCAGAGAAGAGCAACTAAGATGATTAGGGGACTAGAGGCTAAAACATATGAAGAACGGTTGCTGGAATTGGGTATGTCTAGTCTAGTGAAGAGTGTTCTGCCCCCAGTGACGAGCCACCAATAATACGCACACACAAACTGCCAAACACTGTTCTTTTACTCATAAATGTCTCCTAATAACTTCTTAGGAGCAACATAATAATTTGAACAGAAAATAAAGGCAGAATAGGTTTTTCAAAACTCTGCTGGTAAATGTCTAATCTTTAAGAGCTGGCCGGAGTCCAAGAGATAAAAAAGCAGCTCTTACGATATCTGGCAAAACTCCCAGAACTTGAAATGCAAGAAACAAGACCCGTACTGGAACAGGTACACGAGCAGACTGGAGTCACAAAGTTCAAGAGGGATATCAAAAAGTTGTTTCCTGCAACAACCTGGTCAGGGCTTAAATAGTCTAAGGGTGTGGCCACTTAGCCTGCAGCTCTACTCTCGAGGAGACCTTCTCCTGAGTAGCCACTCTTGCCTTCTAGCAGTCCTGCATGCCTGAGCATTGAGAAAAAGAGGCTCCTCCTCTTCTTCTTCGGCCCTGATGGGCTCCTCAGGAAGTACAGAAGGCCCTGGTTGTCTCTCATCCTCTTCGCTCTCTGACTCGGGCACCAGGTGCACGGGCCGATGGTACCGTGCCACAACCGTCTCATCGTCCTCGGGATCCATGAGCACCGGCACGGGACGCTGGCGGGCCACAACAAAGAGAAGGACTAGGGGAGACATGATAGCAGTGTTCCAATTTCTAAGGGGCTGCCCCAAAGAAGAGGGAGTGAAGCTATTCTCCAAAGCACCCGAAGGCAGGACAAGAAGCAATGGGTGGAAACTAATCAAGGAGAGAAGCAACCTAGAACTAAGGAGAAATTTCCTGACAGTTAGAACAATTAATCAGTGGAACAACTTGCCTCCAGAAGTTGTGAATGCTCCAACACTGGAAGTTTTTAAGAAGATGTTAGATAACCATTTGTTTGAAGTGGTGTAGGGTTTCCTGCCTAAGCAGGGGGTTGGACTAGAACAGGAGTCACCAACCTTTTGGACCTCAGGGACCACTAAATTCATAATTTTAAATCCTGTGGCCCACTAATATGATCTGCCTAATGACCGGCTGGGTGGGCGTGGCTATGTGGTCATGTGACTGGGTGGGCGTGGCCAACTCAATGTCACTCACATCGAGGGGCGCCTCACTGGCCTCTACTCGCCCCTCCCCTGCCAGCCCCTCTTTGCCTCCCCGCCCGGCGTTCCTTAGGGCCCCAACAGGATATCAGGGTTCCAAATAGCATCCAAAATCAAATCAGAGTCCGAGGCAAAGTATTCCTCAAAGTTCCAATTTACTAACAGAGAAAAGTGAAAGTAAAAGGCACTGTGCATCGTCTGGGTGAGATATATGATTTTCGTTAAAATATATGTTTTCTTTTCATAACCTTCTGGGAAAAACTATTAAAAGAGAAACAGCATAAAGAGAGGAGGAAGGAGTGGGTGTGTGTCAGCCGTGGAGCTGTGGAGACTTCCGGTATTGTAGCGGCGAAGAAAGTGGTGGGCCTAAAACAAAGAAGAAAAAATGGAATTGAGCTGGAATTGATTTGAGAAGAGCAGAAAGCCTGACTGAGTATTTTCAATTTAATATTTGCATTAACTGAAGTTAAATCAAGTTCAAAGTGATTGAATGAACTATTTTTAAAAAACTTTTTTTTAATGGTTCCCGTTTGAATGAACTATAGTGCCATCTAGAGGCACCAGGGAAAGGGACAATGAATTAAACAACAAGAACAAAAACGGCCTTGACAATGTCTGCTGAACTGATAAAAAATTGTTTTGTTTAATGGAAAGTGGAACACTGAGAGCTTTGTTGTTAATACTAGCTGGAGCAGTGTATTTTTTGAAGTCTGCAAAGAAGATAGAACATGAACTATAGAAATCTTCCATCTTGCCTTGTTGTTGGGACATTTTTTTTCTTTTTTTCTTTTTCTTTTTCCTGTAAAAATTTTTGGATACTAAGAGCTGGTGCAGTTTGTTGGAGTTAGTGGTGGATTCTATTATTGGTTTTTTTTTATTTTTCCTTGGATATACAGATATAACCCTAACCCTAGTATTAAATTAGAAGAAGAACAAGTAAAAGAAACAATGATAGCATGGGCAAAATTTTTTGGATATACGATAGAGCTAGATAAATGGCAGCAAATATGGGAAAGAAATTATAAATTAACAATGGTGACAGCATATAAAGAGAATTTGTATAAAATGTTTTATAGATGGCATATGTCACCAGAAAGATTGGGAAAAATGTTTAAAGATAAATCAATTAAATGTTGGAAATGTCATCAGACACCGGGATCATATTATCATATGTGGTGGACATGTGCAGAAGCGAGAAATTATTGGGCACAAATTCGAATATGGTTAGAGAAGATGACGCAACAACATATTGATCTAAAGCCAGAGCTGTTTTTGTTGGGTATTTTGTCAGAGAAATATAGTAAAGAAAATGTATATTTAATTATTCATGTAATAACTGCAGCTAGAATTGTATTTGCACAAAATTGGAAAGTGGAAAAAATCCCAACAAAGGGAGAGATAATTAAGAAAATATTAGAATGTGCAGAAATGAATAGATTAACATTGGCAATTAAAGGGAAGGAAGAATCGGAGTATTATAAGATATGGGAGCGTTTTTATCATTGGATAGAAAATGAATATGGACAAAAAGAGGTATGAAATGAAATAAAGCAGGGGAGGAAAATGTTTTAACAGAAGATAATTTAAATTGAAATGTAAAAGTAGAGATATATAAATATTAAGAAAATGGCGGTAAATGTAAAATATGTTGACACAAAAATTTTGTACCCAGATGACACACTGATTGATTAATGATGTAATGTTTGTTAAGAAAAAAATATTTTTTAAAAAAGAGTCCTTGGACCCATTTGGAGTTGCTCTGCAGGACAGAGAAAGGATGGAGACACAACCTTTTGGAAAGGAGAGAACCGGAAAAGGCCCTTCAGCTGTTCAGCCTGGGAAGGGGGGGGGGAAGCTCTGGACAAGAACTGGGCAGAAGATCCTGGAGGAGGAAACCATCCTCCCTTCAGAAGTTCAACCCTGGAACTTCATCCAATACCGGGAGGCTGAGGGTCCCCGAGGACTTTGCAGGCAACTCCATGACTTTTGCAGGCAATAGCTGAGACCAGGAAAGCACAGCAAAGCCCAGATAGCAATAGCAATAGCAATAGCACTTAGACTTATATACCGCTTCATAGTGCTTTACAGCTCTCTCTAAGCGGTTTACAGAGTTAGCATATTGCCCCCAACAATCTGGGTCCTCATTTTACCCACCTCAGAAGGATGGAAGGCTGAGTCAACCTTGAGCCGGTGAGATTTGAACCGCCGAACTGCAGCTAGCAGTCAGCTGAAGTAGCCTGCAGTGCTGCACTCTAACCACTGCGCCACCTCGGCTCTTATGCTCAGATGCTGGACCTGGTGGTTCTGGAGCAGCTCCTGGCTCTCCTGCCCCCAGAGATGGAGGGCTGGGTGCGGGAGTGTGGAGCAGAGACCAGCTCCCAGGTGGTGGCCCTGGCGGAAGGCCTCCTCCTGAGACAGGCGGAGGAGCAGAAGGAGCGGGTCCAGTTGCAGGTGAGACAATTTAGGGAGCTCAGAAGGGAATAGTTCACCCCTCCTTCCCAAACTTCTCTGGTATTCATAATATGTGGCAATTCACCAATTCTTGTAGGACATTGTTCCATTGTTTTCTCACTCAACCTCACGGATGGATATTGGGAGCTTTGAGGTTGTATTCCGAATATAAGAATCCACTTTATTTCGTGTCATGTACATTAATTCTGCTTCTTTTTTCCTTCCTCCTATTTGAAGTGCTGCACTGTGGAGATCAGAGATCCTGAGGGAAAGAAGACCCCCTCAACTCCCCCTCAGGAGCTGTTTTTCAGTAGGATCCCTTGGGAAGATCCAAGTCAGGACACCTCAGGAGGTAATGGAAGATCCTCCGATTGCCCATCTGTCTTACATCTCTCTCTCTTCTCTTCTATAGAATACCTCCTCCTATTTTGTTAATTATGCATTTTGAAATTATTTATTCCTTACAGAGAAACAAAGAATGAAGCTTTCTGGTTTTTATGACAGAGATCAAACAGCGGTTGAACCTCCGAATCAAGTAAGAAAGGGAAAAGATATTAGATTTGTATTCTCCCTTCAGGAAGTGGAGCGGGTGTGCAGAGCGCTCTCTCCTTCTATTTCCCCCCCCCACTTGTTTGGCCTGGATTATTTTTCTGTTCTTCCACAACATGGACAGCAGAATAGCAGGTTCAAGTTGCTGTCGGCCAGCATAGCTTCCTCTGGTTATCTTGTTCTGTTAGGTACTCCGCCAACTTTGAGTTTACAAGAAAGCAATTTTTTAAAAATCCTTGAAGAAATAGGAATAAACGTATCACAGTGGCAGGAACTGCTAGAGATCCATTTTTTTTGGTAATTCTTTGGCTCAGAATTGTGCAAGGCTAATGAAAAATAACTAAATACTCACATTGCCACATTACCATTTTTAAAAAGCCTTATTTATAACCAGTAGTTCAAAAATAAGCAAATCGTATTAAAAAATAAAGCAGACTATTAAAATCCAAAGGGAGTGGCCGTGTTGAGCATGTAATCACGGTACTTTGGGCTACAAAATGATTTCCAATCCTCCGATTTGCGCCTCGATTAGGAGATCAAACATTCCCACCTTGCAAAGGCTGAGAAATGACTTTCCCAGGGAATTTTTTCTTCTTTGTTTTCTTCCTTTCAGCCAATGGCTCAGACTACTAGATCAATCAATGATAGACAGAGCGATAGATCAGTTGATCCAGAAGTGGGATTACTTTACTGAAAGGCACTGAAAGTTCTGCAGAATCAATCAACTTGATAAAACTTCCCCAAATATTTCTTCAGTGAAAGCAATTTTCAGATTTGCCCATTTTCTCACCTAAAATTAGGACTTGTGTGACGCACAGCCATTTAACTTAATGCATATCTTTGCTTTGGGAATTTAGGAACAATGCAACATAATAACAGAGTTGGTAGGGTAGAGAAGCCTTATAAATGTTTGGAATGTGGAGAATGTTTTAGAACAAGCAGGCAACTTACTTCCCATGAAAGGATCCACACTGGGCAGAAGCTCTACAAATGCATGGAGTGTGGTAACATGTTCAAAACACGCAGTATTCTTATTTCCCATAAAAGGATACACTCGGGAGCGAAACTATATAAATGCATGGAGTGTGGAAAGACCTTTGCTGAAAAACGTAATCTTATTTCCCATAAGATGATCCACACAGGGGAGAAGCCATATAAATGCATGGAATGTGGAAAGAGTTTTGCTCAGAATAGTCATCTTACTTCTCATAAAAGGATCCACGCTTGGGTGAAGGATGAAAGACTGAATCAACCATGAGCTGGTCAGGATCGAACTCCTGGCTATGGGCAATTAGCCTGTAGTACTGCATTCTAACCACTGACCCACCATGTCTATAGATTTGTATGTATATGCATATTTTGCCTTCTGGTTCAAATGAGAGAAGGTTGAATCCAACAAAATGAAACTTAATGTGGAGAAAAGTAAGATTTTACACCTGGGCAGGAAAAACAGATTACATGAACCCTGGCTCAAAAGCAGTAATTGTGAGAGGGACCTTGGGAGTCCGAATGGATGATCACTTAAACATGAGTCATGTGTGTGCGGCAGCACCCAAAAAATAATATAATCCTTGTGTCAGGCCGAAGCCATTGCATTTGAGATCTTAGGCCTGCCACATCTTATACTATTTCACTATGCATTTTCTACTGTGGGAAAATGGGAGGGGGGATTGTATGGAGTTGCTAGTATATAGCCGTAACAAAATTCTTTCTAGAAAGCCAAGGTCATCCTTTGTCTCTGCACCTCTGCACCTGAACGGAAAGAGATGGGTGGACTCTGCCAGCATGGCAATAGAAGATTGGACAATGTAATGAACTTGTGGGTGTGGGGGCAAGGGTTTGAACTTTCAACTGGGTGGTGAAACCCGAAGGACTTCAGATTTGGGTTTCACCCAGATGTGCCAACATGGCTCTATTAATAAATTGGTCCTTTGAGGAATACTTGGACTCGGACTCTGATTTAATTTTGGATGCTATTTGGAACCCTGACAATAACCCGAATCTCCTTTAAAAAACAACCCAGCTACCCCGAGGCTTCGGGGCACTGTTCGGGGTCCTGAGCCCCAGCGCCGACCCGACACCGGGCGGCGTAAAGTCTCAGGGAAGATGGAGGAAGAAAAGCAAGCTGTGGGGGAATCGGTAGATGACGGATCGCCTATTCATATCGAGACCATCTACTCGCCTTCGCAAGCCGTGGTGGAAGCCGCAGAGGCCACGGAGAGGGAGCGCCAGTCGGGGGCTCGGCGCAAACAGCTGACCCTGAGCGTACCTCCCAATTAGATCGAGCCCCTCAGGGCGAAGCCAGAGGGCTAGTTTTCCCTACAGAGATGCTGTTGGAATCAAACCTGGGTGCGGGAGCAGCCTCGACCCACGAGTGGAGACAACCAGAGTGTCAGGCCGAAGCCATTTTCTTTGGATCTTTGGCCTGCCACACTTTATGCTAGTTTAAAATGAATTCTTTGCTATGGGAACTTGGGAGGGGCAGTTGCATGAGGGATGTCTGCATGTAGCCACAACAAATTCCTTCTAGATTGTCAAGGTCATCCTTTGTCCTGCACCTGCACAGAAGAAGGTGGAGTTCCTACCAAGCTACCAGATGAAGATTGGTTCATGTGATGAACTTGGGGGTGGGGGGGACAAAGGCTTGAACTTTCAACTGGGTGGAGAAACCCCGAAGACTTCAGATTCGGGATTTCTCCCAGCCGTGCTGACATGGCTCTGTTAATAAATTGGAACTCTGAGGAATGCCTTGCCTCGGACTCTGATTTAATTCCAGATGCTATTCAGAACCCTGACACTCTCCCGAACTAAAAGAGGCGTGTGAGATCCGAGGGGTTCCCGATAGGACCCAAGATTGGTATGACACTGCCATCGCCCTGGATCACGTGGTCCATGGCCGGAAGAAACTCCCCGCAGATCGACAAGCCCGGAGGCCGTTGGGACGCCGCGTTCCCCCAAAACCAACCGTCGCCCCGAGCCCTGAACCAACGCAAGGCGTGAAATGCTTCCGATGTGGTCAAGCTGGCCACCGAGCATCCGAGTGCCGGGCGCCAGCCCCAATAGCATTGCCACGGGCCAAGCCAACCCCGGCCCCCAGGAAGAGGCCGACAAAACCACCAGAGCTGGGTCGCATGGGACTCCAAACAGGGGAGTCCCCTCCACCCTCCGACGACGCGAAGACATCGCCAGCAGAGGAACCAACCCCACGATGGGACGAAGGAGACAGTGGCGAAGACAACCCGATGGTGAGTGAAGCCGTTCGCCCCTTCCTTGTTAAGGCAAAAATCACGGTGCCGGGGATGGGGAGAGAGGGAGCAGTAGATGCCATAATAGACACGGGCTGCTCGAGATGTCTAATCAGCAAAGCAGTGGTAGAAAAGCTGAAAATCAGCACCAGGCCCCTAGCGAACCCCATCTGCTTCCAACAGGTAGACGGATCGTTAATCGGGAGGGGCCTGCCACTCTCCTCACCAAGTTGGTAGACTTGCAGATAGGACGCCACCACAAACTCATTCGCTTCGTAGTCGCCCCCAAGATGTCTGAAGCGATCATTCTGGGGCTCGCGTGGCTAGACAAGTGGACCCCCACCATAAAGTGGGAAGGCGGTTACCGAAAGCTAACCCTAGGCATTGGGCCGCTACCCCCCAAGAAGCCTGAGGACCACCTAGAAATATCCAAACCCCTCAAAGCAAACCACCCCGAGCCGGCGGCTCCTGCAGCCGAGGCCAAACTCCCAGGCATCCAGTAAGTGCTGAAGGAATATAGGGACCTAGAATGAGTCTTCAGCGAGGAAGATTGCAATTATCTTCCCCCTCACCAGCCCACTGGTTGCACAATAGAGTTTGTGCTGGGGGCAAAACTCCCAAAGCCAAAGATGTACTCCATGACCCCGAAAGAGATGGAGGAACTAAGGAAATACATCGATGTCAATTTGGAAGAGGGTTTCATCTAACCTGCCAAATCACAAGTAGCAGCCCCAGTACTCTTCAAAGAGAAGAAAGATGGGGGCAGGGGGTTAGGCTCTGCGTTGACTTTAGGGCAGTGGTTCCCAAACTTTTTCAGTCCACTGCCCCCTTGGTGCTACAAACTCATCCTCAGTGCCCCCCACCCCCACCCTCTTCAGATGGGCGTGGCTTGGTGGTCAGGTGACCGGGTGGACATGGCCAATTTGTAAAATGTGGAGAAACTCACTTAACAATGCTCTTGTTTAGCGACCAAAATTTTGGGCTCAATTGTGGTCATAAGTCTGTCTTTCTTCCTTCCTTCCTACCTTTCTTTCTTTCTTCCTGTCTTTCTGTCTTTCTGCCTTTCTTTCTTTCTTTCTGTCTTCCTTCCTTCCTTCCCTCCTACCATCTTTCTTTCTTTTCTTTTTCTCTTTCTCTCCCTTCCTTCCTTCCTTTTTTCTTTTTGTTTCTTTGTTTCTTTCTTGTCTCTCTCTTTGTTCTGCAGTAGAAAGCAACCTCCCCCAAGGCAAATATCTTGTGACAGCGGCTATGAGATGCTCCTAAAATTCGAAATTACTCACCAACTCCCAGGACGGGGGATTCCTGACATAGAGTTGTAGAAAAGGCCACCTTCCACCCATGCCTCCCGTGCTGGCTCCGCGGGACTTGGGGCTCCAAAGCAGCCCACTGGCTTCCTACCCGGTGCCGTGGGTCGAGTTCCCAGAGTGGTGCCGGCGGTCGGCTGGGCCAATCCGCAAAGAGAGCAGGCAGGTGGCCAGTTAAGAAGCCAGTGGGCTGCTTTGGAGCCCCAAGCGCCGCGGAGCTGGCACAGGTTTGATTTCTTAAATTAAATTCGTGCCGCCGCACATATTTGGAGGGTTTGGGCGCGTAATGCGTTTTCAACATGCTCTGAAGAACGGACCAGGTGACTGTCTGGACTCACGTAGGTTCAGCTAGTGCCTGGGCAGTGTCAAAGACATCTGTCCCACAGTAGCTCAGGAATAGAGCTCTCTTGCGGCTGTCTGACAGCCCGAGGAGGTCATTCGCCTCCATAAAGCATTCGAAGCGAGTCATGTAGGTGTCCCAGTGCTCTCGTGCTGGGTTGAAATGACTCAGCGGGGCATGCGTCGTCATGTCGGCTGAGTTGGTGCTTTAGAAAGGCCATTTGTCGAAGACTTGATGTCCTGGGCTGGATTGTGTGGTAGTCAGCTTTTTTCTGGCTTATCTGTCTTCCGATCCCACCTTCGTTGCCAGTGTTAGATTGGGTGAATGGAAGAGGCAGACAGAGTGACTTCAAAACAACAGCTCTTTATTAGTCAACTGCTAACAATCCAGCAAAAGCCCTGTCTGACAGCCAGCCCTTTTATAGGGAGCTGTCAGACAGGCTAACCAATCAGCAGACAGTATTTTCCCTCCAGAATGGAGGACCTGACTGAAGCCTATGTGCTTCAGTCTGAGAATGTAACACCCCCCCCCCGCATCCAGACCCACCGATTCCTCCTCTGGGGCTGGGAGCATCGGCGTCTTTCTCCTCTCTCTTTGGGGGTGCTTGTGGGGCAGCAGCACCCCTGGGCTCGGCTGGGCTCCCACGATTCCTCTGCTTTGAGGTGACCGCCCACTCTGCCTCTTTCCGCGGTGCCCCTCCCATGCCCGGGCGATCCCGTGTGAAGAAGGGCAGGGGTCGAGGTCGCTGCTCCTAGGAGGAGGGGGGGGCGTGGGATGTCTGGGTCCGGCTCAGCTGGCCTCTCCTCTGCTTGCAGCCGCCTGGGCTGGTCTCCTCACCGCGCTCCCCCCCCCGGGATCCACTGTGTCTGGAAGGGAGTAGATCTCCTGCACCGGTTGATCTTCTGCCTGAGGAGGGGGGGGGGTTCCATCAGGAGGCTCCCCCCCACCCACCCCCCTGCCTTCAATTCCCGCAAAGGGCTTCAGCTTCCCAGTGGCGCCTCGTGAGGCGAATTTCCCCCTCGATCCCTACATGGAAATGGGTTTTTTTTCTCCTCATAGTTCAGCTTTATCTTACTTTTCCACGATCTCCTTTTCTTAGTTTTGCAATTCCACCTTTTCTCCAATCCGAGATGAGACGCCCTTTTCCCCCCTCTTCGCTTCTGAATTAAGGAGCCTCGTTATGAGGTAAACTTTCTGGAATATCCAGACATTTCAATCTTTTCCTCCATGTTGGAACCGGTTTTTCTTTTTCCTTTCTCCTCAGTCTCTTTCCGCCGGCACAGGAGACAAATCATCTGAGAAAGGCAGTTGTATGTATTGAATTAAAGAAATAAAAGACAAATCAATTTTTTTTTAAAAAACCCAATCATTTTCCTGGTTGTGGCTTCCCTGCCTGTGTCCCACCTTCCTCCCCTTCAGGCCGGAGTTCGCTGGGTTCCCCAGAGAGGCTCACGGTCCTCGTCTTCTGACCGCCCGGACGTTTCTGATACTGCCGCCTCTGGAGCCGTCGAAGCCTTTCTCGGGCAGGGAGCCATGGACCTTTCTTCCCCCTACTCCCAAGCCCATCATCCCTGCCCTCGCCCTTTCCCTCAGACCCGCCCCGCTTTCCCGCCTTTCTACAATCCTGGCACTTTGCGCCAAATCCACCAGGGGGCGCCCTCTGCCAAGGGAAGGGAATCCATTGGTCCACCGGACCGAACGTCACGGCTGACTTTCCAGAAGAGGCTGAGAAGGAAGTGACATCACTGAGCCTTGCCTCTCTAGGACGCCGCACTCGCTCTCCTTAACCCCTGGGGCTCTGCAGGAGGCGTAGAGGCTGCGTGAGAGTCTGGCGTGGGGATATTCAGACGTGCCCCGGGTGAGGGGGGGCTCTTCCCGGGGTCCATGCTCCCCAGCCGGCCTCTCCCTGCAGGGGGAAGCGGAAGAAGCGGGGATGCCGGGAAGGCGACGGGGATCCGGGGAAGATCCCGAGTGGTGGGGGAAGAGGGTCGCCCTTGCGGAGGCCCAGCAGGAGAGGAGAGAAGCCGGGCGAGGAGGAGGCAGGATTCGCACCAGGCTCCCCGAGGGCCCGATCCTGTCTCCGGAGGGGGAGAGAAACGGGGCGGCCTCTCCAGCTGCCTCCTTCCCGGCCCTGCTCGGGGGGGGACCTCGGCCATGCGCTGGGATGAGCCGCTTGGGGCTCCGGGCAGGTTGGGTGAAGGTCGCTCAGTGGCTGAATTCCACTTTCTAATTCTTGGCCTTTTTTTTTTCTTTCCATCTCAGATACAGAAACTGGAAGCCATTTGTGGTCTTTGCAAGGCAAAACTTTCTCTTGGGGGAAAAAAAAGAGCGGAATCACTTGCAGGGATCAGTCCTGCGGCCCTAGAAATGGTCCCGTGAAGGAAAAGGCATCTGGAGACCCACAAGAGTCCTTGGACCCATTTGGAGTTTCTCTGCAGGATAGAGAAAGGATGGAGACACAACCTTTTGTAAAGGAAGGAACCGGAAAGGCCCTTCAGCTGCTCAGCCTGGGAAGGGGGGGAAGCTCTGGACAAGGACTGGGCAGAAGATCCTGGAGGAGGAAACCATCCTCCCTTCAGAAGTTCAGCCCTGGAACTTCATCCAATACCGGGAGGCTGAGGGTCCCCGAGGACTTTGCAGCCGACTCCATGACTTTTGCAGGCAATGGCTGAGACCAGAAAAGCACACCAAAGCCCAGATGCTGGACCTGGTGGTTCTGGAGCAGCTCCTGGCTCTTCTGCCCCCAGAGATGGAGGGCTGGGTGCGGGAGTGTGGAGCAGAGACCAGCTCCCAGGCGGTGGCCCTGGCGGAAGGTCTCCTCCTGAGCCAGGCGGTGGAGGAGAAGGAGCAGGTCCAGTTGCAGATGAGACACTTTAGGGAGCTCAGAAGGGAATAGTGTGTTTGAATACTTCACCCCTCCTTCCCAAACTTCTCTGACATTCATATGTGGCAATTCACCAATTCTTGTAGGACATTGTTTCGTTTTCTCACTCAACCTCATGGATGGATATTTGGGGCTTTGAGATGGTGTTCCAAATATAAGAATCCACTTTATGTTGTGTGACGTACATTAATTCTGCTTCTTTTTTCCTTCTCCTATTTGAAGTGTTGCACTGTGGAAGTCAGAGATCCTGAGGGAAAGAAGAACCCATCAAATCCCCCTCAGGAGCTATTTTTCAGGAGGATCCCTTGGGAAGAGCCAAGTCGGGACACCTCAGGAGGTAATGGAAGATCCTCCGATTGCCCATCTGTCTTACCTTCGCTCTCTCTTCTCTTCTATAGAATACCTCCTCCTATTTTGTTAATTATGCATTTTGAAATTATTTATTCCTTACAGAGAAACAAAGAACGAAGCTTTCTGGTTTTTATGACGGAGATCAAACAGTGGTTGAACCTCCAAATCAAGTAAGAAAGAGAAAAATTATTAGATTTCTATTCTCCCTTCAGGAAGTGGTGTGGGTGTGCAGAGTGCTCCCTCCTTCTATCCCCCCCCCTTTGTTTGGACTGGATTATTTTTGTGTTCTTCCACAACATGGACAGCAGAATGGCAGGTTCAAGTTCCTGTCAGCCAGGAACTGGTTATCTTCCTCTGGTTATCTTGTTCTGCTAGAAGAACAGAAATAGGAATAAATGTATCAAAGTGGCAGGAACTGCCAGAGACCCATTTTGGGGGGTAATTCTTTGACTCGGAATTGTGCAAGGCTAATGAAAAATAAATAAATATTCACATTGCCACATTACCATTTTTAAAAAGCCTGATTTATAACCTGTAGTTCAAAAAATAAGCAAATTGTATTAAAAAATAAAGCAGACTATTAAAATCCAAAGGGAGTGGCTATGTTGAGCATGTAATCACTGGGCTACAACATAATTTCCAATCCTCTGATTTGCGCCTCGATTAGGAGATCAAACATTCCCGTCTTGCAAAGGCTGAGAAATGACTTTCCCAGGGAATTTTCTCCTCTTTGTTTTCTTCCTTTCAGCCAATGGCTCAGACTGCTAGATCAATCCATGATAGACAGAGCGATAAATCAGTTGATCCAGAAGTGGGATTACTTTACTGAAAGGCACTGAAAGTTCTGCAGAATCAATCAACTTGATGAAACCTTCCCCAAATATTTCTTCAGTGAAAGCAATTTTCAGATTTGCCCATTTTCTCACCTAAAATTAGGACTTGTGTGATGCACAGCCATTTAACTTGGTGCATATCTTTGCTTTGGGAATTTGGGACCAGTGGAACAGAATAACAGAGTTGGTAGGGATCTTGGAGGTTTTCTAGTCCAGCCCCCTGCTCAGACAGGAAGCCCTATAACATTTCAGATAAATGGCTGTCCAATTTCTTTTTAAACACCATCAGTATTGGAGCACCCACAATTTCTGGAGGCAAGTCATTCCACTGATTAATAAAGTCATTCTTACTGTCAGAAAATTACTCCTTAGTTCTAGGTTGGAACTAAGTTATCCTGTTCTCCCCAATCTTTCTCTTCTCTTCTACCTAGCTCCTTCAACCGTTCATATAATTTCATATAATTCAGCCTTCGTATATTTTAGCCTCCAGTCCACTAATAATTTTTGTTGCTCTTCTCTGCACTCTTTCTAGAGTCTCAAGATCTATATTTACATCTGGCAACCAAAACTGGATGCAATATTCCAAGTGTGATCTTATCAAGGCATTATAAAGTGGTACTAACACTTCATGTCATCTTGATTCTATCCCTCTCTTAATGCAGCCTATGATTCTGTTGGGTTGTGTTGGTTTTTTTTGGCAACTGTAGCATACTGCTGACTCATGTTTAAGTGGTTGTCCACTAGGACTCCAAGATCCCTGTTGCCCTTACTACTGTTGAGCCAGGTATCACCTATTCCAGTGATGGCGAACCTATGGCACGCGTGCCTCAGGTGGCACGCAGAGCCATATCTGAGAGCACGCGAGGCGTTGCCCTATGTCAACTCCAGCACGAATGCGCACACTGGCCAGCTGATTTTTGGCCTTTTTGGCCGTTTTCGCTCTCTCCAGGCTTCAGGAAAGCCTCCTGAAGCCTGGGGACAAAAATTCACTTGTGTGCTCACCCCTAGCCTCCTTTTCACTGTCAGAGGTCTTCAGGAACTTTTTCGGTTTTGGACAGTTGTAGCCAAGCCTCCCACACCTCGGCCCATTTCTTCTGCAGCCGGCAAGGCTTTTCTGAAAGCTTCTGCAGCCGATAACAGAGCTCTGGATCGATCCGGAGCTCTGTTATCGGCTGCAGAGACCTTTAGGAAAACCTTGCCAGCCTCAGAAGAAGTTCCTGAAGGCCTCTGACAGCAAAAAGGAGGCCAGGGGCGACGTACGCAAGTGAGGTGAATCAGTGGATGACATCCCCCACCCCCAAAATAAGACCTGGTGCCTTTTTAAGAAAGCCTCCTGAAGCCTGGTGACGACGAAAAATGGTCAACCGGAAGTTCACTTGTGTGCTCACCCCCAGCCTCCTTTTCACTGTCCGAGGTCTTCAGGAACTTCTTTGGTTTTGGACAGTTGTAGCCAGGCCTCCCACACCTCTGCCCATTTCTTCTGCACCCAGCAAAGCTTTTCTGAAAGCCTCTGCAGCCGATAACAGAGCTCCGGATGAGCTCTGTTATCGGCTAGAGCGGCCTTCAGGAAAACCTTGCAGGCTGTAGAAGAAATGGGCCGAGGTTTGGGAGGCCAGATTGCAACTATCTGAAGGTAAGTAGTAGGGCAGCTCCACTGAAGGTAAGTAGTAGCGCAGCTCCACAGCTTCAATGATGCCTGTGCGCATGCGCGGGGGGGGGGCAGCGCAGGGGGTGTGGGCATGGGTGGGGGGGGAGAGTGGGGGGAGAGAATTGCATTATGGGTGTGGGTACCCGCGTGCACACTATGACGTGCGCGGACACCCTTTTGGCACCCGAGCCAAAAAACGTTCGCCATCACTGACCTATTCTACAGTTGCAAGAAAAAGTATGTGAACCCCTTGGGATTACGTGGAGTTTTGCATGAATTGGTCATAAAATGTGCTCTGAACATCATCTAAGTCACAACAATAGAAAAACACAGTGTGCTTAAAATAATACTACACAAACATTAGATGTTCCCATGGTTTAAGTGAACATAACATGTAAACATTCACAGTGCAGGGAGGAAAAAGTATGTGAACCTTTGGACTTAATAACTGGTTGACCCTCCTTTGGCAGCAATAACCTCAACCAAACGTTTCCTGTAGTTGCAGATCAGACCTGCACAACGATCTGGAGTAATTTTGGACCACTCCTCTTCACAAAACTGTTTCAGTGTAGCAATATTCTTGGGATGTCTGGTGTGAATCACTCTCTTAAGGTCATGCCACAGCATTTCAATCGGGTTGAGGTCAGGACTCTGACTGGGCCACTCCAGAAGGCGTATTCTGTGCTGTTGAAGCCATTGTTTTGTTGAATTACTTGTATGTTTTGGGTCATTGTCCCGTTGCATCACCCATCCTCTACGGAGCTTCAGTTGGCTGACAG
>QLTV01001478.1:15998-28120 GCA_003457575.1 Thermophis baileyi
AGCCCGGGTGTCTCGGAAGGCCTACCTGTGGAAGCCGAGAGCCAGCGATGTCCTCCCTTCGAACCGGTCCCTTCGGCCGTGGAGGCCACACCCAGTACCTTCCAGGAGCTTCCATGCTCGAGCCCCGGAGCGGCAGCAGACCTGTCCGCACAGGCCGCTGCCTCACCACCAACTGAATTGCGCAGGTCTAGTAGGGCTCCAAGACGCCCCGCCTACCTGCGTGATTACGTATGCTGGACAGCTCCATCCAGGAGGGGAGGGGTGTTATGTTCCAACTGTTTAAACGGTGTTACATGGTTCCAACCAGGTCCAGCGTTTGAGCGGGAAAAAGCTCAAACGCTATTGGCTGGTCTNCGAATTGCGCAGGTCTAGTAGGGCTCCAAGGCGCCCCGCCGACCTGCGTGATTACGTATGCTCGACAGCTCCATCCAGGAGGGGAGGGGTGTTATGTTCCAACTGTTTAAACGGTGTTACATGGTTCCAACCAGGTCCAGCGTTTGAGCGGGAAAAAGCTCAAACGCTATTGGCTGGTCTGTCTGACAGCTCCCTATAAAAGGGCAAGCTGTCAGACTGCTCTTTGCTGGTTGCTGACACAAGAGCTGAAATAAAGAGCTGCTTTGGAAGTCTGTCTCCTGTCATCTCTACCCACTATCTAACACTATACACTCATAAATCAGCTATTATCTTCTCAGCTGTGCTTCTTTTTAACTCTTTCCAAGTTCTTTCTCAGTCTTCAGTCATAGGGCCCTTCCTCTCCCATCCGCCTTCAAAGACCTCTCAAGTCTCTTAACCAAACGTCCAAACTCAAAGCTCCTCTGAAAAATGTCCAATTCCAAGTCAAATACAATCTTCAGGAGAAAAGCAAGGGAAATAACTCACATTTCATAATCTCTTAAATTCCATAATCTTTAGATGGGTGTTATATTTTTTAAATCCATTCTCTGTGATGGCCCGGAGGAAGCAAAAATTCAGCGTCCATCGTCCATTCCGGCTAGCTCTGCCCCCCACTCAAGATTAAGAATTAACATTCTTTTAGGAAGGATGTTCTAACGTATATCTAGCTAAAAAGATGTCAATGTTATTCTGAATTATACAACAATGTATTTTTGACTTCAAGGCATTTAAAAATTTTTTTTATAAGGATCCACCTGTCTATAGCGTCTCATTAAATGGACAGCAAAGTTTATGGCTCTTCTAACAAAGAGGTCAAATAGTGTGTAGCTTATTCAACCTGATCAGACTGCATTAGAGCCAAAGAGCTACATGAGAAGTATTATCAGATATTTCTTTATTAAATTTATTTGCTGCCCATCTTGTTTCAAAGTGACTCTTTTGGAATGCCACTGGCGGTATTAAGCAGAAAATAGGAAACTGGCTTTTGATTTTTCTTGAAATGAAAATTCCAGTTGGTCTTTTATATTCTTGAAAAATACAAATTGTCGCTCAAATTTTCTTTCACAGATATAAAGGATTTACAAGAATCCAAGATGGCTGTGCCATGGAATACAATCACAAAAAAATGTGGAAACACAAAAAGGCCAAATTTTATATATTTATGGCATCAGAACCACTAGGGGTGGTGAGAGTAAAATTTAAGGAACCAAACTGGCAAAATGAAACGCATAAAGTTATATGATGATATATGAACAGTTTGCTCGTCCAAAGAATTGTGATACAGAACACTGTACAAATAGAGCTGAAGAGGAAAAGCGGCATTTGAAACAAACAACGTGACTGAATATCAGTGTTAAGCTGATTATATAACAATATTAAACTGATCTGTGTTAAACTGATTAATATACTTAATTAGAAACAAAGACTTACTCATAAATAATTGTCTAGAGAGCTGGAAAAAATACAACGGCTAATATTTTAAGATGGAAGGATAGGCAAGGATGGAGAAGAGAATCAAATATATTTTTCTTTTCTTGAAGGATAAAAATAAGAGCTAATTTCCATGTTTTACAAGAGAAGCGATCTTCATTGAGATTTGGGGATGAGGGTGGGAGACCAGGAATGGGCTTCAAAAATTTTAGCAAGGGGTTCTCTGCCCAGTTGCTGGGTGGGCGTGGCCATGGTGGGCGTGGCCTAGTCAGCCTCCTGTACCACGACAGGGGGGGGCACGTTTTTGCCCTGTGGGCTCCAGAGGCTTTCCTTGAGCCTCCGGGAGGGCAAAAACGGCCTCCCCAGGCTCTGGAGGCCCTCTGGAGGCCTTCCAGTAGGCCTGTTTTTCGCCCTCCCCGAGCCTCCACGCGCGCCCTGCACTTACCTGCATCCAAAACGGGCCCCGTGTGGACTCCTGGGAGGGGTGGGTGGGGCCAGCCAGGAGTGGGATTTGGGGGTTCTCTGAACTGCACAGAATCTTAGCTAGAGGTTCTCCCGAACCCCTGCGAACCCCCAGCAGCCCACCCCTGGAGGAGACCCTACTTACAAAGATCCTCTGGAAACAGACAACCTGAAGTCTAGAGAAAAGAAGGACTAGGGGGGACCTGATAGCGGTATTCCTGAGTATTTGAGAGATTGTCACAAAGAGGAAGGGGTCAACTTATTTTCCAAAGCACCAGAGGGCAGGACAAGAAACAATGGATTGAAACTAATCAAAGGCAGAAGCAACCTGGAACTAAGGAGAAACTTCCTAACAGTGAGGACAATTAACCAGTGGAACAGCTTGCCTTCAGAAGTTGTGGCTGCTTCATCACTGGAGGTTTTTAAGAAGAGAATGGACAGTCACTGGTCTGAGATGCTTGAGGAGGGGGTTGGACTAGAAGATCTCGAAGATCCCTTCCAGCTCTATTTTGATTGATTGAAGTTGTGGTTCCAAGTAGCTTCCTTTAGCCAGTTTGATCTTAAGTCGCTGCTCTACGCTAGAATAGTGGATTGAATATCCTGGGGGCCATTGATTTATTGTTACCCTTTAAAAAAAAATGGAGTTTCACATTTCAGGTAATGTTGTGTTTCACACAGAGAACAAAAAGGGAGAAGAAACAGAAAGAGGAACCACTTAGGAACAACCTTTGCAGTTTTCACAAGTCTCACACCCAATCAAGAGTGCTAAGGCAGCCATCAAAGGAAGCCATCTAGACTGCTTTCTTACCTCCAGCTTGCAAAAGTGGCCCCTTTAGTCAATTTGCAGATCTTCAAAAGGGAAGGTGGCTTTTGTATCAGAAGTTGTAAAACAGGGTCCCCAGTAGCTCGGCAGCGGGGCTCTTTAAAGGAAGAAAAGCCGTTAGAACAGAAATAAGAACCACATCGCTTTGCTGGGTGAGAGGCTGAAAGCCAGGCAGAGAAACCCAGTGAAGTGCCACCTCAGTTGGCGAAACAGCCCTCTCCCACTTCCCACTGCAGCAAATATCACATCCTCCTGCCTTTCATTTTCCTCCATCCATCCATCCATCCATCCTGCCATTTAAACCAGTGGGACCGCCTCTTCAGATCCTCCATAGTTTATCCATCCATGAGAGCAAAGAGCACCCAACGTTACGTAAGAGGAGGATGGAGATTCTGCCAATCTGGTTCAAAAGCTCCCCCATTAAAACTAGACAAGCAAGAGCATTTCGCTGGAGGTGTCCCTTCCTTCCAAGACATCACCGATGTGGCATGAATTTAAAATTTTAGTCAAAAGGCAGTGCAATCGCTTTGGGTAGGTATAGGACCCTTTCCACTCATCTGATCATTTTCCAAGCTTCCCTCAATCAACAGCACCCATATGCATCAAAAGGTGGAGGCTTGTAAAACCAAGCCAAGTAGCCTCTCATTGGCCATCTTGATAATCCTTGTTGGGGCTGAAGAAGAACCAAATTCTGAAATTCATACTACCTGGGGTTTAAGGGCTCCCTGTAGATCAGGGGTCTCCAAACTTGGCAGCTTTAAGACTTTTGGACTTCAACTCCCAGAATTCCTCTGGCTGGGGAATTCTGGGAATTGAAGCCCCCAAGTGTTAAAGACTTAAGGTGACCAAATTTGGAGTCCCTTGCTGTAGATCATCAGAAGCTCCTCTAAAAGTTACTACAGGGTTATCACTCTCAACACGACAGGAAGGAGAAATAAATGGATCATTAAACATATTTGATTTGACAGTTCAGTCAAATTTAGTTTGGAATTCAAGCCCCCCCCCCGCCTTTCTTTTCCTCAGATTTGATTTGACAGTTCAGTCAAATTTAGTTTGGAATTCAAGCCCCCCCCCCGCTTTGTTTTAGCTAAGCTGCTTTGAGGAGCAAGCCAGTAAGAAATCAAGCCAGTAGTTGATCAGAAAAATAGCATTTGCTAATGCATGCTTTGATTCCATTGCAAAGTATTTGTACATTTTTAGTTTACCATAGAACATAGAATCACAGGGTCCGAAGGGACCTCGGAGGTCTTCTAGTCCAACCTCTGCTCAAGGCAGGAGATCTTATACCATCCTGGTCAAATGGTTGTCCAGTCTATTTTTGAAAACCTCAAGTGATGGAGGCCACACCACTCCGGGAGCCAAGCTATTCCATTGATTAATCAGAACATTTCTTTATGTTTCATCTCTCTTTGACAAGCTTCTACCCATTGCTTCTTGTCCTTCCCTCTGTTGCTTGGGTGAACAAGTCAATCCCCTCTTCTCTGTGACAGCCCCTCAATACCTCTGATGAATATCATATCACTCCTACTCCGTCTCTTTGATAGGCTAGACCCGTGATGGCGAACCTGTGGCACGTGGAGCCATATCTGCCGGCATGCGAGCTGTTGCCCTAGCTCAGCTCCAGTGCGCATGTGCGCGCCGGCCAGCTGATTTTTGGCTCACGTGGAGGCTCGGGGAGGGTTTTTGGCCTTGGGGGGGGGCGGGGGAGGGCGTTTTCGCCCTCCCCAGGCTCCAGGGAAGCCTCNCGAGCCGGGGGAGGGTGAAAAAGGGGCCTACCGGGCCCACCGGAAATCGGGAAATGGGGGAGGGAGGAGTCGTGCACGCATGCGTGGGGGGCAGGGCAGCATGGGAGAGTGTCACGCGTGCATGCGGAAGGGGGTGGGGCATGGGGGGCATTCAATTAGGGGTGTGGGCACACATGCGCGTGTGATAGTGTGCGCGCGCACACTTTCGGCACCCGAGGGAAAAAAGGTTCGCCATCACTGGGCTAGACATACCTAGCTCCCTCAAAATAAATCACATGGTTTCCTCCTGGAAAATATAGAAACAACTATTCACCACCTCACCAGCTTCACTGCCTACATGAGCTAGGAAAGGTAAGTGCCATGCAATGGCCGTGAAATTTTTTAAAAAAATGCATCTGATTTTTTTTTTTAATCCTTTATTGTAAAACCAACTGGGTAAGCCAGCTGGCCGGCGAGTGCTAAGTCTCGAAAGTGAGCGAAAGTCAAATTGGCATCAATTCTCTGAACCGCTGATGTCTCCTTTCTCTTCCTTGGCTTCCATTAAGCTGCTCTCATCGATGTTCTCCAGCGAGGAGGCATGTTGGAGGCACAGTTCGGACAGGGGCATTGTGGGAAGAAGGCTCTGCTCGGGATGCAACCAAGGTTTTTTGCCTGCGTTGTGTTGCTGCTTCCAGGAAGGATACTTCAGACAAGCTTTGTACATTTTCTTCATAAGCTGAAGCGTGGGATGAGAAGAAGGGAAAAGAACCCAGGTCAAGAAGATAATAAATAAGAAAACCACGAGCAAAAAGTTTGCAAGTCCATTCTCTCCTTCATAATGTTCTTTGCAGGTAATGTAGACACTACCACAATTCCACTAAGCTCCGCCTATTTAAAAGTTATGCACTGAAATTCAAACTGGACTAGAAGACCTCCAAGGTCCCTTCCAACTCTGTTATATTCTGTTATTTTGTTACCCCTTTTCACCCTCTTTCTTTCTTCTCCCAGATTTCCCGTCACCTTTTAACACGCTTTATTTTATTTGGGAACAGGGAGACACGACTTCAATCTTTCTCAATTCTGTTTTCATAAGAATCTAAATTTAAATGAAGGTCTTCATCCCACACGTAAACGACAAAACGTGCCTGCCCACCTGCAGTGATGTGTTAAAATGAGATGTAAGCAAAAAGTCTGGCTCAAAACAAGCATTCTTAAAGGCACCACCGGAGAGTATTTTATACTAACATATTTACAAACCATAAATTTAAATGAAATCCAATCTGGAATCTTTTGGAATTTCGGTTGGTAGTACGTGTTGGATTGGATAAAATAAAAGCAGATGTCAATGTGGGTGCTCCATCACTGGAGATTTTAAAGAAAAGACAAAGTCCCTTCCTACTCTGGAGCCAGCAATGTGCAGCAGCAGCCAAAAAAGCTAATACAAGCCTTGGTTGCATAAACAGAGGCACAGAATCAAGATCAGGTGAAGTATTAGTACCGCTTTATAAAACCCTAGTAAGAACACACCTGGAATACTGCAACCACTTTTGGTCACCATACTGCAAAAAAGATGTTGAGACTTTGGAAAAAGTTCAGAGAAGAGCAACTAAGATGATCAAAGGCCTGAAGACTAAAACGTATGAAGAACGGCTGAAGGATTTGGGTATGGCTGGTCTAGAGAAAAGAAGGACTAGGGATGACATGATAGCAGTATTCCAATATTTGAGGGGCTACCACAAAGAAGAGGGAGTCAAGCTATTCTCCAAAGCACCAGAGGGCAGGACAAGAAATGATGGATGGAAACTAATCAAGGAGAGAAGCAACCTGGAATTAAGGAGAAACTTCCTAACAGTGAGAACAATTAACCAGTGGAACAGCTTAACTTCAGAAATCGTGGGTTCTCCATCACTGGAGGTTTTAAGAAGAGACTTGTCTGAGATTGTATAGGTTCTCCTGCTTGAGCAGGGGGCTGGACTAGAAGACCTCCAAGGTCCCTTCCAACTCTGTTATTTTGTTATTCCTTTGCCAAGTGCTAACAGGACCCATTTGGGGAATATAAAGGCTCACATGACAGTTGAGTGATACGTCTCCAACCCACAGCTTCACGCAGTTTGGACAAGCCAGGAAAGAAAAAATTGCAAACCCTCCCTTCCATCTTTTTTATTTTTCATGTTCTTTTTAATAAAATTTACATATAAAAAGAAAAGTGAGTTGGAGAGGCTTGTGTGAGTCCATCCTAAGCTAGTCACAGCAGTGGGAATACAGGTAGCCCTCAACTTACAACAGTTTCATTTAGTGACCAAAGTTACAACGGCACTGAAAAAAGGGACTTATGACCATTTTTCACACTTATGACCATTGCAGCATCCCCATGGTCACATGATTTACATTTGGATGCTGGACAACTGGTTCATATTTATGACGGTTGCAGTGTCCAGGCATCATGGACACTTTTACAACAATCTGAGGAGCAAAGTCAATGGGGAAGCCAGATTCACTTAACAACCGTGTTACTAATTGAACAACCGTAGTGATTCATTTAACAAATGTGGCAAGAAAAGTCGTAAAATGGGACAAAACTCACTTAATGAATTTCTCCCTTAGCAACTTAAATCATGTGCTCAGTTGTAGTCGTAAGTTGAGGACTACCTATACTTCAAACTAACCAAGGAGAGAAGCAACCTAGAACTAAGAAGAAATTTCCTGACAGTTAGAACAATTAATCAGTGGAACAACTTGCCTCCAGATGTTGTAAATGCTCCAACACTGGAAGTTTTTAAGAAGAGGTTGGATAACCATTTGTCTGAGGTGGTGTAGGGTTTCCTGCCTGGGCAGGGGGTTGGACTAGAAGACCTCCAAGGTCCCTTCCAACTCCGTCTCGTCCCCTCCCCTCCCCTCCTCTATTATTCTATTCATGCTTTACAATTTTACCTGCATTTTTTACCTTTGCTCTAGTTGCCAATCAATGCCTCAACCTTAACCTTGCCCCAGGGAGATAAATGCAACCTGTAGCTTTCCGTTACCTGGTCTCATTTAAATCAATACAGAGCTGGGAAAACCACCGTGACTCATGATGAGAATCAGCTCAGTCAAACAGGTGAGGCCTCACTCACCTTTGGTGCCAGGTACTGAGAAGCTTTATTCACAACCCACTTAGGCAGGGATCCTAGATTGGAGAAGAGATAGAAAATATATACAGATTCAATCAAGTTTAATTTCATCCTCATCCCACCCGATCCTTTTCCCACCTGGAAAGTGTCCATCCACCCCTTTGATACAATGACCGCTCAGCTCTCCGCTCAAATTAAATTCCTCTAAGAAGCATATTTGTGGAAGAAGTGGACAAAACCAGACAGGAAGAAAGCATCACAAAGGAACTAGAGAGGATTGGGAAAGGGCGGTGAACAGAAACCAAAGCAGATAAGGGGAAAGAAGAAAGCATGAAAGAACACACATTTCTAGGAAAGAGCTGTCGAGGAGAGGAATCTTGAAGTAAGATAGGAACTATCTCTAGACTTCAAACCCTACACCTAGAAAGTGTTTTGGGTGGAGGGGTTGGTCCAGCACTCAAAACTTCTTTGCTTGCTGGTCCCGTTAAAGAATCCTGCACCAAAAGAGGATTCATAAAGGTTTTGGAGGACAACTACAATGAAATAATTGCAACAGAATGTCCTCCTTAGCAATAGCAATAGCACTTAGACTTATATACCGCTTTACAGTGCTTTTACAGCCCTCTCTAAGTGGTTCACAGAGTCAGCATATTGCCCCCAACAATCTGGGTCCTCATTTTACCCACCTTGGAAGGATGGAAGGCTGAGTCAACCTTGAGCCTGGTGAGATTTGAACTGCCAAATTGCAGGCAGCCGGCAGTCAGCAGAAGTAGTCTGCAGTACTGCACTCCAACTACTGCGCCACCGCGGCTCATACATAGAACATGGTCAGGAGGAAGAAACACATTTGCAGAGACCCTGGAACCAGACCCTGGGGTGGGGGGAGAGGATTGTCCTGGCCCCTACCCAATTTGGAATTGGATCCTTTTGTTTACATTCAGGGCGGTGAAAAATAATCCATTCAATACAATCCAGAATTGTTTCAGTGACTGAGATTCCACGACAGCCACAGCAATAGGAAATAAAAACATTGGCTTTGATGATAAAATGGGTGGCCTATACATTTAATAAGTAAATAAATAATAAGAACAACTCCAAGAAACATTGTGCCCCCAGACTACAAGACTTAAAAAGCACTTGGATCAGGGCCTCAACTAATATACGCAGATTTTACGTGACATCCAGGTGTTCATTGGTAGATCAGGTCTGTTCCTCGTGCTGATTTCTTGAAATCTAACATGCTTCCCACACTTGTTCAATGCCTCCTACAAACCTTATGCCACATGGATGAAAACCACTCTTAGCTGTTGTGGTTGTAGCGGTTAATTGACGAGCTGAATGATGGAGTGAGTGGGTGGGTGTGGATGGATGGGGCTCTGACTCAAGACAGTAATAATAGCAATAGCATTTAATCTTACATGCAGCCCAACAGCGATTAACAGCAATCTCTGGGCATTTTACATTGTGAGCATTATTTGCACATTGCCCTCAACAATCTGGGTCCTCATTTTATCAACTTTGAAAGATGGAAGGCTGAGTCAACCTTCAGCCAATCAGAATCGAACTGCTGGCAGTGGGCAGAGTTAGCCTGCAATACTGCAGTTTAACCACTGCGCCACTAAGGGTCCTTCTCCAGAAGTTGGAATGGTTGACCAAGCAATTTTCAGGACAACGTAAGCAGCTCAGGATCTGGTCTTGAAGCAGGTTGGGGTATCTTGCACATACAGTTCACTTTACCTTGGCAAGACTCCATGTTTGAAGTGGCTATCATCCCAGGCTACTTCCTGGCAGCAGCTGATTATTTTAAATAAAATCCATTGTGGGAATGCTCATCTGTGCTGTGATGAGTACAGCACTGGGTCTAAAAACACCTTTCCTGTTTCAGATCCAAATAAAGGCAATGTCTATCTGTAAAATGGGTCCTTACCTTTTGGGTCTACCTGAGCCAAATAAGTCAAGCAGCAGCTGTTAGGTCCCATTGGTTGCACCAGGTATCCAGCTAAGAGTGACACAGCTCTGACGAGGTCCTTGCGGGGAGGGTATTTCTATGCAAGAGAAAGCCAAATAATGGGTTGGGGTTGAGTTTTTGGTCCGAGTCTTTTGACCAGTCTTTGTTGTGGCCTGTCAGCCATCGGCCCCTCCAGCAGCCGAATCAGAGGAGAAGGAGGTGTGGGAGTCAGGGTCAGCATCAAAGCAACCTGAGAGCTCCGAGGGGGAAGAGGGAATGGAGCTGGCAGAGAGAGAGAGAGAGACAGAGGCGGAGCCTGGGCCGTCCGTCAGCCCTCAGATGGAGAGTCAACAGCCCCCAGGTCTGGAGGTGGCTGATGAGGAAGAGGAGGAACAGTTGGGCCCAGTGCCGGATGCGCGGATGCACAGAAGGCAGAGGAGAGGAGAGCAGTGGAAATCTATAGGCCGGTCCTTGGGACGGAAGAGCCACCACTGCTAGCAAAGCCCCACCCTAGCTCTGGGGATAAAAGGCAGTGGGCGGAGATGAATAGATGTGGCAGACAACTATTCATCTCCCAGCCGGCCGGACTTGTTAGCCTGCGGTGAGAGAGAAACTTTTTGCCGGGGCTGCTGGCGCTCCTAATAAAGGAATCTTTGAGTTCACATCAGAGGGTTTGTTGTGTTTGTAGAGCTGGGTCAGAACAGTCTTAACTGAATTGATTTTTTGTAGCTGTGGACCTGCAAAGCCAACACTGACCACTAGGGACTCTGTTGTGGAAGAAAAGCACATCTACCAGCAGAGGGCAGCTCTACCAGATACTTCCAGTGCTAAACTAAACATTGTGCTGGTTTCTCACAACTCACCAAATCCGGGTTAAGAAAAGAAACTGTAGCACGGCAGCATGCAATGCCCAAACAATATGATGATTTAGGCTAAGCTAAGGGTAGGTTCCCACAATGTGGAGAAACCAAAATTACTAGGCCTGTTTTAGTCTAGCGTACTATGCTGTGCAAATCATACTGTGTCGGTTGCAGTATGCTGGAGTAATGGAATCCCTTTCGCAACCTTCTGACAAAGTCAATGGAGAAGCCAGATTCACTTAACGACCATGTTACTAACTTAACAACTGCAGAGATTCACTTAACAACTGTGGCAAGAAAAGTTGTAAAATGGGGCAAAACTCAGCAGCAGAAAATCTGGGCTCAATTATGGTCATAAGCCGAGGACTGCCTGTATCTGATTAAGCCCTCCGTATTGCTAAACCAGCCGCAAAGACCCCTTACCTGTTTGTTTTGCTCACTTACCTGGTGCTTGACAGAGAAATTGAGGATTACATATGATTTATCCAAGACTCGCCAGGACCTCAGGGTGACCACATCTCTGTTTTTTAAAGGCTTGGGGCACTTCCCTAGCCGAGGAGGTAGAAAAAGTGCATCAATTTGATAGGCAGAGATTAAAGATCCTTCTTTGTTGTCTTCCTCTCTAAACCCTCTCCAACCTGTTAATAGCCCTCTGGGTATGTGGCGCTCAGAACCATAATTCCGCGATGGTTAATGTTTTTATCACCCAGGTGAGGCTTGCCAACCTGAGGCCTCTCTGGCATGCTGGCATTGCTATGTCAGGGATGTCCAATTTGCATGCCAGCTCACCTAGCAATTTGGCAGATTGTTCTCTTTTTTTTTAAAGTCGTTTTTTTTTTAATTTATATATATGTATTTTGAATAGAGTGTGTTGTCCGGGTATTTCATTTTACAGAAGAAAAAAAAAGAAAATGAAATATACTGATAGTAATATTAATGATATACATAATAATTATGTTAGCTTATTTTGTAACTCGAAAAATATGTACTCAAACTATGTTTGTACTTATTATATACTCACATTAATATTTATACTTTACCCGTAATCATATACATGCTTGACAAAATAAATAAATAAACAAACAAACAAACAAACAAACAAATAATATTGGCATACTTATAGTTATAAACATTCATATTTTACTTATACATAACCAAAGCTCTTTCTTCATCTATTTTCTACCTCTTATCTCTAACCATTGATAAAACCTATTCCATGTTGAATAATACTCCGTATCTCAGGGGTGGGTTCTAACTTACCTCGCTGCCAGTTCGCATCCTCCCGCGCCGCGTAGGCGCGCCTCATGCAAAAAAATAAAAAAAATCCTCCCCCCAAAAAGCCGAAAACAAGATGGTGACGCATGCGCAGTG